>OY294047.1:34263776-34863776 GCA_958510825.1 Brachypterus glaber
GCTTGTGATTGGAAACATAGCAAATGGCAACAACTAAAAACACTGAGCAATAAGGAATTCGGTGAATTTCATTTTGCTGAATTTATTTTTATACGTACACATATGTGCCTATGTCCCTGAAGAGGTTAAACTCGTTAGTTCGTCCTCTGTGTCAAAGATGGTACTGCTAGTATATCTGTTATATAGAAAAGATGCCTGTGAATATGATGTATCTGTATCCAGTTGGTAAAGGCGTACTCGAAAACCCAGTTCCTATCTCGTGCTCTTCCACTATAAAAACTTGTAAAATTGTGCTGACTCTTAAGATGGGTAGCATCGATTATTGCAGGGCAAAAACGTAATAATATAGGCACAAACATGCACTTTCTTTGCTCATATTGTGTTTCGCTCTATAATCCTTCTTTATTTTTTTGAGCTTGTTGTCTAAGCAGCTGTATTCCTAGTATTTCCATGCCAAATAGTTGACAACAAAAAAATTACAAAAACAAAAAACCACAAGAAAAGAAAGTAACAATGAATTTAGAGAGTTTTAAATCTTGGTTCTGCTTTTTATTCGAACAGAATCGCCAGGCCGATATAAGATTGTAATCGATAGCACGTGAGGCTTACTAAAAACGACAAATTGTTATTTTAAGTGCCCAAATTGTACCTAGAAACAGCTGAAATTGTTATAGTGCCACAATGTTTTCTTATTGGTTTGTTAGTTTGTTAGTTAGTTCTTTACTATTATTGCCAGTATCCCGGCAATATGTGGGACATGGGTTCCTAATACTGTCAATATGTAATCTTTTTTACAAAGTAATGATATTTTTTTTTGAAGCTCTTGCAGTTTGTTTATTTTTTACCCATTAGAATAAAGATATGTTTAGGTTTAATTTAGTAAAGTTTCAGGTGATTACCAATCTAGTTTATGTTTATGTTTTGTTTTGTTTTTTTTAACCTCGTACTATTCTACTTAATTAAGCATCCCCTAAGTCCAGGACTTGTGTGGGCTAGTAGTAGAGGGAACCACAGGCTTTAATTGACTTTCGAACCAATATATCTAGGGAGTACGCCTTCGCCAAATTTCAATTATTAATTAACTGAAAAAGGCAATCGGCGCCAGTGAGGTTTTAACTCACGATCATTAGCTCAGTGTCAATGCTATATCGATACCTTAGAGCGATGAACTAATTCTCCCATAAAGAATGCATTAAAAAATAAAGTGTCCTTACATGGCAATAATTGTCTCACCCACCTTATTCATAAAAACACACTGTATATTTTTTAATTATCTTAATTTATTATATTTGTTCTTAATGTTTAATTTTGAGGCACACGAATGTCCCTCGCTGGCAGGCTGCCAAACTCTTTTATTCACATACTTTTATTGAATATTTATTTATTTGATGTAATAATATATTATAACATATTTTAAGTAAAATAACTAGCTAAATCTCTTTTTAGAACCCTCCAAAATCGCCAGGTTGTAAAAAAAATGTCTGAACTAAAAAAATACAAGAAATATTTAAATATATATTGAATGCAACATAAAAAAAAAAGAAATATTTAATAGTTATTGTTATAAAGATTTTTTCTATTTTACTACACTGATAAAACAGTTATTTGTACAATTGTGTCAACTAAATATTTGGTTGGATATGGCCAATTAAATTATTTGGTTGTGACAAATAAATTTTATTCCTGTCAAATAAACTATTTTGTTCCCATTAATAAATCATTTTGAAATAAAATATTTGTTTACATGAACTAAATATTTATTTCACTCAAATAAAATGTGTTACTCACAACCAAATAATTTAATTGGCCATATCCAAATTAATCTCTTTTATCAGTGTACACCCTTTATCCACGGCTCGCTTATGTTCACATATTCCGCAAACCTAGCCCTGGAAAAAATCTTAGCCTTGATTAGCCTTTTGTCAAGCCCTTTATTTAGGCCTTGGGATGGGGCAAATGAAGGGCTGAAAAAGGGATTTTATTGGAATATAAGGGTGCCGAAGAAATGGTTAATGATGTTTTTTTTGTAATTTTTTTCTACGTTTTCAGACCTTGTAGTGTTTGCCTTTTATAGAAGGTACGTCAGTACTAAAACACCCTGTATATTTATAATTAATAAACCTGTCTATCAGATTTAACTTTTAAAAATATCCCACATATTCCATTTTTACCTAAAACGATCTATAAAATAATAAAATTTAATTCTACCAATTTATAAAGCAAGCAATGTTAAGCCAGAAGAGAATAAAGATTTAAATTATGCTATTACATGTTTTCTAACCGAAAAGTTAATTTACATAGCGACGAATATATACTCTTGGCAACCATCGATATAAAATAGTATCTAAACTGGTGTTAATTTTCAAAAATCTTAAAAAATTACCGTAAATTCAATATTATTTCTTCCATTACAAGCATCACAACTTACCATTATTAACTACAACTTTTAAAATCATTTTTCTGTATAAAAGTACTTTTGCAATTATCATCATCGTCAGAAGCGGTGTGGTACTCAGATCATTGTCATCTAAGATGGCACTTAGTTTGATTAGGGGAGCAGGCATCTGAGAATGCTATGCACGTAATGATGTTGTCAACGAAAAATCGACTGTCGCTAGGTTTGTCGAACGGTGAACCTAGATATCGCAGCTTTTTCTGTGAGAAGATATGACATCCCAGGAAACCAAAAGACTTCTTTTTAAAGTCAATTATTGGGCACTAGCTGACCTACATGACGTCATATTATGACGTTTTACTATCGTCCCAGTGACGTGTATAAGTCACAGCCCAGGGACGTAGCATTACAGATGTTATTTATAATAACTTCAGAAGTATGACGTTATTCTAATGGTAAGAATAGCGGTTAGAATAACATTTATCGGTTAGAATAACGTGTTCAAAATTAGGTATATCTCTCCAATTAATAGTTATTTATGGTATGAAAGAGGAAACTAGGATTTTGCACATGAGAAAATTAACCCACAAGGCTGGAGGCGGAGTACAGAATTTTATAGAAAATTTCTTGTCATTACTCTTGTCCGGTGAAAGGAATTTCTCGAGGAAATTTTTACAGGCATAAAAAATCCATACTAATCCGATGATGTACATGTACATTAAATTAGCAGTCTAACTCTAGTCGCTTTAGCAACTGAACAGTACTGTTCAGTTTACGTTATTCCAGAAAAAGACTTTATAAAGTCATCAAGATATCTGGAGGCTTTAACGGTACCCGCACTCCGTCAGTCTTTGAGGCTAGAAACCAGAGGACGCCAAGCTGTAAGCGGCTGTCAAATTAAACTGAACATTGCTGGAAATACCATATTTGTACGTTATATTTACATGTTTATAATTGTCAAAGGTAACAATGTCAATGTTTTAGTACATATTTTTTCAAAATAATTTTTAAATAAAAAAGCTGTAAATTATATTGGAAAACTTGGAAATGGGTGGTCTGCGTAAAACAGATGGAAAGAGGCATGCTTGAAAATGAAGAGAAGGCGGGACGAAAGGAGCAAAATTTTTTGTAAACACATATTTGGACGATGTTTCAAAATTAATGGAGAGCCCCTAGCATCAACCAAAAGCTTATTTGGGGCTCTCCATGACTCTGTAATATAATCCTAAATAATTAAATAAATATAAATTAACTAACCAAAATTATCATATACATATGTATATTATGTATATTATTATTTATATTGTCTTTCCAGTAATTATCAGTTCAATTTGACAGCCGCATATAGCGTGGCGTCCTTTAGTTACTAGCCTCAAAGACTAAATGAGTGATAACACCAAAAACTGAGGTCTTGTCTACGTCTGATATGCGTCGTATGTATGACGTCAGAAATATGACCTAAAACTGACGTCGATAGTACGTCGGGGACCACATCTGGTTTCCTGGGATTGTCTCAAAATGTGGGATGCAGTTTCTTTATCATAATTGCAGAATCTACAGCGTTTACTATTTTTACAATCTACAATCTACAGCCTTACAATTTTCATTTTTATTTCCATAAACTATAAGTTTCTAACCAAGCATATTTACACTCAGTAGTGGCATGGCCCTACCTACGTACACTGGACCCCAGAAAAATTAGTTAATTAAAAAAAGTCATTATTAAAACATACCAAATTGGTAAAAAATTAAATTTTTGACAGCAAGCAATTTTTCTGGCGGCTACTGTACGTACTTTAAAGATGTCTAATACCACGAGATCTCGAGAAAGGCCCGGATTTAAATTAGATTTATTTTTTATCCAATGCGTCATATAAGCCAAGAAAAAACCGACATTCGATTTTTATCTTTTAAGAATACGAAAGTTTTTAATTTTTATTTATCGATAACTTTTTTTCCCACCTTACTCGTTTAAATGCAATCATTAAAAAAAATCAAGTTAAAAAGAAATAAAAATGTAAATATTTAAAACCTCGCCTCAACCTAGAGTCGACGCGGCGCCTATGCGAGTACTGGACATTCGCCGACTACTGCTCATTATACATTAGGGTTAAATTTTACGTTTTAATTTCACTTTTATCAATCTTATTGATGTTTATTCTGTTGGATCGTGCAAAAACCGTAATAAGCATCACGGCCATTAAGTGCTTTACCGGTTTCGGATAGTACTGGCTTCCTCTCAATCTCCAAAATAATCCTCAAGCGGTAAAATGCATTTACTGCCCTTAATACTTAAATTACTTTGATTCATGCATTTTGGACAATTTTAAAACACAACTCGTGTTGCATTGTCAACTGAGAAAATAAACGCATTGCTTTTAAAATTAGAAACTTTGGTTTGTCACTGTCAGTACTTGTAGGTGTAAAATTAATTAAGCTTCTAATAATATAACAACAAGATAAAAAAGTTGTTATTTTCTACTTAAATAAAGAGAGTGTTTGTTTAATTTTTTGTTCGACATGATATGCCGAAAGTTAATTACTAAATTTATAACGCAGTTCGTGCTTTCCTTAGTTATAGAGGGGTGCATCCTCTACTCCTCGTCTTTAATCCATTCTTCTCTACCTTGGCATATATATAAATATACATAATGTATATACCGGGTGTCAAAAGAAGTATTGTCTACGAATTATCTCCGTAACTATAAAAGAGAACTTTTTAAAAGTTACAGAGCTTGTATGAACCGTAAAAATTCCCATTTTGACATGGTTATTATAAAAAATATCACTTCCGGTATAAGCGGAAGTGATATCACCTGTTGTAATTAAATGAAATATATATATATATATATATATATATATATATATATATATATATATATATATATATATATATATATTGTTTACATTTTTGGATTTGCCTTTAAATTCTCTTTTCATTGATATTAGTATTAAAGATGGCGCCACATGAGCCGTTTTTCATAAAAACAACATGATCCTATGAAGTCCATATTGGAATATTTCTGAAACTTGACATTTCAAATCTTTTAGCAGCAGGCTAAGAATTTACTGTTTATGTGAAACTGGTTATCTTTTGTTTTTATGAAAATGACGTAATTATAAAGTTTTTTTTTTAAATCATCAACTTAAAAGCTATTTTGTGCTTAATTTTTAAATGAAAAGACCTATTTTTAATTTTGTTAAATTAAAAACTCAGGTATACTCTAAAAATTAACGTACAAACACCCTAATAGGGTTGGCCTTTTTTGGGAAAAATAACCATATTCAGCTGGGAGCTATATTGAATGTATGGAATATGGCCACGGGGGGCCTTATCAGTTTTTTGTCTCAAACTTTTTTTTAAGGATATGAAAATAACATACGAAGATAGACCTTAACCCTCCAGTACCCGCACCCCTTTTCCGACGTTAGTACTCGCACTGAGCCTCTCAGATGCATTAAGCAAAAACATGTTTTTTTTTATTTCTGTATAAAATAAGTCAATACAACTATTATTTTTTAACATTTTTGTATTGTTTATTACCAAGGAAAAAACTTTATATTAATTAAAAATCATTTATTGTTATAATAATACATAAAACGAAATAAAAATTCTAAACAAAAAAAAATTTCTAAACTACAAGAAACGGCCAAAGATTATTTGTTAACGTTAGCCCTTAACCTTAAAAATTGTAACGCCTGCATCTGTCAGATGCGTGCGAGTATTGAAGGGTTAAGATTAGTTCACATGCAAAACCTCGTAACTATATCTCAAAGGGTTCCTGAGTTATTAAATAAAAAAAACGAATTTTTTAGCCACTTTCAAAGGGCCTTAACTCCCTTAGGACAACACAAAAAATAAATTCTGAAAAAGGGTATGCAACAGAGAAGTTTTTACAACTATTTAAATCCCTTGAACTAGTGCCGTTAGTGAGAAAATTTTGCTTAGAATAGAAAAATAAATTCGAACCTTTGTATTTTAATTCATAAATTGGCCTACATATTTTTTATACTAATAATTCAGCATTTCTTCTTGTATTGTTTCAACAAAGTGCATATTAAGAATATCTAAAAAAATATTTAGGAAAACTAAAAGTATTTAGTATGATAAAAAATAATATGTAAAGGAAAAAAAATTCAACTATTTCGCAAAAATATCTAAAAAAGCCGATATCTGAAAAATGGTGAGACTTTGTATAAGAGTATATTTGGTCTAATAGACTCAAAATGAGCTCTTCTATCATCCCTTAAAAACTTTCTATCCATGTACCACACACCCTGTATGACACGTGTTTTCAATCAAATTTTAAGCTGCCCGTCCCCTGTCCGCCTTCCCGTGTGTCACGTCTTTTTTGTATCTGAGCACGATAACTAAGGAATGGGACATTCGATCAATATAAAAATTATAGAGAAAAATATGTTCTATTACAGAAACTCTGTTATAAAAATCACTTCAAGAATACATAAAGTTATTGGGGGTGCGTCTTTTGAAAAAACTATTAAACTTATAGAAATAACACTGTGCTCGAATTTGAAACTTTTTTTATCCGAATGACTGGAGAATGACCATTTCTGATAATATCAGGCGCCTAAAGTCCAGTGGTAACGACGGTTTTTGTTCCATCGCATCTAGTTTTTTGAGATATCGATTTGGCACTTTGCTTGGGGTTTTTGGTACGAGAAAACCGAATCTGACATTCTTTTTGCGATAAAACCAAGTTTTAATACGCTTCCAGTACAAAAATTTGCAAAAATCGGTCAAAAATCGCCAAAAATGTGTATTTTTTCATTCAAATTGAATGAAATTGGCTCACGACAAACATTTGAAAATTAATATTGATATTATAAGGTTTCTGAATCTGAATCTGATAACAAAAATTTTAAAATATTTATAATATTTTCGTTAAAATTGTTATATAGGCGTTTTTGGGGTCGAAGAATCTGAATCTGATAATAATTTTTTTTTAATTTCACCCCCTGAGGGGCTCGGGGTAGTTTTCGTTAAAATTGTTATATTGGGGTTTTTGAAGTTGCTGAAAGTAAATCTGATAATAACTATCCATTTCACTCGCAGAGGTGAAAAATGCGAAAGCCATTTTACTGGCAGTGTATTTTCTCTAATTGCCGTAAAACTTAAAATCCACATTTTTTGCAATTTTTTGCGGATTTTTTGCCATTTTTTGCCATTTGTTACAAATTTTTATACGAGAAGTGTATCGAAACCTGGTTTTATCGCAAAAAGAATGTCAATATCGGTTTTTTCGTACTAAAGAACCCCCCAATACAGATTTTCACATTTGAATGAAGTTTTCAATGTGTCGTTTCAAGGGTTCTAACAAGCAAAGTACCAAATCGATTTCTCAAAAACCAGACGTGATGGAATAATACCGCCGTTACCATTGGACTCAGGGAACCTGATATTATCAGAAATAGCCAGTCTCTAGTCAGTTGGATTTTATGACTAGCACAGTGTAATATTTTGGAAAGTATACCGAGAGTATAATATGGAACGCGAAGTATTACATATCTTCAGGACTTGCTAATTTACGTAAATGCATCGAGTTTATTTCCATTTTACCATATGGAATTAAAGTAGTAAAATCAACATGATGTCCACAAAATAATCGGACTGCTTATTTACTTTGTTTCAGTAAAACAAAACTATCCTGCTTTATATTAAATAGTATATTATTTACCAAGTGAGAGAAATTTAACATTTTTGACCTGCGTCAAACTGCGGGATGAGCGCGCTAGCGCGAAACCCACAAGACGCGGTCTAAAATGTTAAATCTTCACTCATGTGGAAAATATAGTATTTTTTTCACTACCAGTACAATTAATTAGCTATTTATTTATTTATTTTACTAAAATTAAATGAAAAAGCTTATAAATTTAAAATATCACGCTAGGTTTGGACTTTGGACAAATTAATAACTTGAAATTTCTGGCAGAAATTTTCTGGTGATCTACTAAAATTATTAAGTTAGAAAGTGTTTCCGTGTTAAGTGTAATAAAATATACAAAAATGGAAAGTGAAATGCAAAGTGATGATTCTGGTACTCCCCCAGAAATAAGGGGACAAGCGAAAACTGTGAGGGAGAATCTATTTCCTCAAAAATCAATATATGGGAGTTGTACCTCTAGTAATCTATGATTCTTACGGTAATATATGGGTTGTATAATCTATGGTTGAATATGATGGACCAATGATTTTCACTTTTCGAAGTTTTTTTTGTAAAACATGTTTTATAGGTACTAATTTAGTTAATATTTTTTAATTTATCATACAATAAATAAATTTGGTGCCTAAAGACCATTATAAATAGCAATGTGATTTAATAATTAAGTGAAACGTCAGATGCCAAAACAGCTGAATAAAAATTCATTATTAACCATTGTGCAATTTCATTATTTTTAGAACCTCATAGGTCATAGGTAGAGAAATAATATTTCTACCAATGAAAAGAACAGTAATAAAGATGTGGTTTTAGGCTAGCGGTGAAAAAAAAATATTACGCACGCTGCGGTAAAAGTATGCCATAAAATACATTTGCAAGGATGGTCGTGAAAAAAATAAAATTCTTAAACTCAGACTAGAATCACACGATCTAACTTTTTATTGTATACAAGAATATTAAAGTAAAGTTATTACTTTTCCCAAGGAAAGTCTTGCGTTAGTAATAAAAAACGAAATATTTTTATTGTTTTTTTATACGTTTCTGGACTTTTTATATCCAAAATATATAATTTCCGTAAAAAAAACATTCTGCCTGTCAGTCTGTCGGTCGGTCTGTCGGTCTGTTGCTCTGTCTGTCCGTCTGTCTGTCTGTCGGTCTGTGTGTCCGGGAAATTGTGACCACGGTAACTCAAGAACGCTTCGGGCTAAAGAATTCAAATTTGGACCATAGGTTGATTATCCAAAGTTCTAGGTTGGGATTGTGTTTGGTAAAAGTCGAGTTGGGGTAAGGCGGTAAATGGGGTAAAAACATTTTTTTTTCAAAAACATTTATTTTCAATTTATTTTTCGTTTTACGAAAAAAGAAACTTTTTTGAATTATTTTTTTTTTAATGAATTTTTTTTTGATTTTTTTAATTTTTTTCGTTTTTGATTTAAATTAACCTAGGCATATAGGAGAAAGTATTATTTTGTTGGCAGCAGTTTTTTTTTAATTGTTATCTAAAGATAATTTTGCAGAATACTACATAACGAAAATGTCAAAAATTAAAAAAAAAATACAAATTGTTGGCGTTTAAACTCGTTTTTGGAGTCTTAAATATTAAGTTGATTTTTACACCAACTTAAAAGCACATCATGATTCGTTAATGGAAAGGCAAATTTTGGTCTGCTGTGCCAGTCCACTCTCGGTAAAGCAGCTAGCTTTCACGTATTCGTTATCATTTGAAATTATGCTAAATAGCTACTGAATCAGTAGCCGCCTAAAGCGATAGTTATCACCAATAAATACCTCTCGTATCGCAACTACGATGCGATAGTTCAAAAATAATCGTCTCGCACAAACAATAACGAGAGTCCTGTCGTTATCGCCTACCTCTCGCCTACCTCTCGCAATAACGATACTTATCGTTCCAGCGTAAAAGTTGAATATTTCAGCCATCTAATATTAGTTAAATGAATTTGACTCAAATGTCATTTAAAAAAAAATATGTCAAAAATTACTAAAATACATATATCTTCGTAAAGTGATATTTTGCTGCATAAATGTGACCATTATAAAAGGCTTTTATCTTTTTAAATCGTATCGCAGGCAGTAACTGCTTTAACATTATCCTATTTTTATAGCAGATATAAAAATATGAACTCCTGGCAGTTGCACTAAGTACCTAATTAACTTTATAGTAAGTACGATAGTATCTGACTAATACGAGGGGTAATTTAAAAGATGGCAAAAAGGCCAGAGCTGCTGTTAGTAGGATTTGAGTGCTAAAAATTAATTTTAATAGTCTTAATATATTTTGCTTTCCATTTTTACCTCTCGGCGATGATTTAGGTAAAAAAATTTTTGCTTTTTTTTCTCACAATACTTTCTTTACGAGAAAGTAAAAATTGGAAAGCAAAATATATAAAGACTATTAAACTTGATTTTTAGCACTCAAGTACTTATAACAGCAACCATAATGCCTATTAAAGAATATATTTGCATTTTAAAAATCATTAAATTTCAAAATTAAATAATGACGTTTGTGTCAAATATTTTTATCTGATTTTAGGTGGCTTCAACATTCGACTGTCTTTAACTGTACGATAGTTATCGCTCTCGATTCGGTCTCGTTACGGGCGAGAGGCCTCTCGTTATTGTTACAACGATACGATATTTTTCCACGCTTTCGTTCTGTTCAACGATAACGAGACGATAGCGAGACGATAGGCGTTAGGCGGAAACACTACTACTGATATATAAATACTATAGGTACAGAGTAAATACCTAACCATAGTTTGTGGGTGGTTACACGAAAAGAAATCTGTACCTTCATATTTTTGAGTTTTCGAGGTTTTAAATACATAGGTAAATCGATTCAAACATAACATTGTTAAATACTTAAATACTTTTTTACTGTGATTTTTTTTTCAAAAATTTTACACCCATATCTTTTCGATTTCGATAAAGAATTCTTTTGCCAAATATCGAGATTCCAGATTAAGAGGTCTCTGAGATACGCACACTTTTTAAAAGGTCTAATCTTTAAATAATTTACCCCTTACGACTTAAACAACACGATTTTTACCCCCTTAGGAGTAGAATATCGAAAATTACTGATATACGTATCTTTTTGATTTCGATAAGGTTAATGTTTGCCAAATATTAAGATTCTGGGTTAATAGGTCTCTGAGATACGCACACTTTTTAAAAAACTTTTAACTCTCTTTTCGCCCCCTTAAGGGTTGAATTTCTAAAAGGACAAAACAGTTCAAATTTCAAGTTTCTAGGCCTAGGGGTTTAGGCTGGGCGTTGATTGGTTGAAGTCAGTTAGGATTTTATACCCATAATAATAGATAACGTTCCACATTCTTTATAGTTTAATGTTTGATTTTGGTACAAGTTCAAATATATTTTTCTAAAAGTGGCTTACTCTGTAACTTTTTAATTTTTAGCATAATATTTTTAAAATTGTAATGGTTATTATTTTTCTCCTAATGCCTCCTAATTAATTTTGGACGTCCTGGATTGGTAAAAACCATTAAATTAGTTAACTTGATCTTACAAAAAAATAGTTTTATATATTAAGTTTTCATTTAGTCGTATTTATTAATACAGTTATCAAACAATATAATATTAATGGTTGTTGATATGGAATAAGTAAGTTATGAACTGTTAAAAGAACTTAAACTTGAAATTTATTGGAGTTTATAGATTTTCCGTAGCCAGATAGTGTTAAAGGATATTATTTGATATACGTTTGTTAGGGTATTTCATAGAACACTAACTTTTAAAATTTTATAATACAAAAATAAGTTTCTGAGCCCAATTTTGGCTTAGAAAATCTAAATTAGATATCCGTCCCACCACATTTTAAAATTGTAAAAAGAAATGAAAAAGTATAAATATTTTTTATACAAATATTAATGGTATCTCATATTATGCAGAATCCATAAATTAAAATCTATGAAAACTTTTAGCTTAACAAAATGAATTTTGGAATATGCCTACTTCATATCAAAATAATAAAAAAAACTGTATAATTTTTTTAATCGAAAATAATATTTTGTGGCAAATATTAGCTGATTTTAAAAATTTAAAAAAGATAAATAAATAAAAACTTTCAAATGAAGATGGATGCCAAAATTTGTTTTTCTATTTTGCGACTAATCACACGCATTTTGCGTGTTCTTATAGGCCCATAAGAGGTCTGTATTTTTTTAATTTTGGGTTGGCAACAGACAAAAGCCTATCGCTTGACGTTTTTCGTGCAAATATCAACGTCGCTTAAAAGTTTAATTTTCTACAATTAATTATGTTTAGGTTATTTTTACCGTGTTAAAATTGTGGCTTGGTTACTTGCAGTAAAAAGAGAAGACTTGACTATAAAATATATCAAAATATTATTTGTTCTTAGAATTTTAAACATGGCGAAAACTGTAATGCCAACCCGAAACAAAAATCCCTAAATCACGCATCAATTTAAATGTAATTTTTTTAAAATTTTAGAAAAAATTGTATAAAGCACTCGTTTCATAACACATTTTTAGTACTTTAGATAATTATAATTATCCAATTATAATTGATTAAAAAAAATCGTGTCTTATAAAGAATTAAATTATTTACCTATAAAACATGAGTGGGATATTTAATATTTTTAAAAATTCGTGTTTTATGAAACACCTTTACTTGTGATTTTATTTTCTTCACGAATTTCATTTTATTTCAGTTTCAACTAACTTTTCCAAAATAAAACAATATTTTTAACCTCATCATATAACTATTTTCTCTATTTCTTATGTTATTTCTATCTTTAAAACTTCTTAAGTAGCCTTGGCCTATTTTTTGGGACCTTTATTAACAACAGATCTACTCATAAAAACTAATTTCTAAAGGAAGCTCTAAAACATTTTATAAAGGTAAAATAATTATTTTAGTAGGTGCGGTCCGTTTTAAAGTACTTTTAACATTAATATGTTTAAGGGCATATCCACAGGCTCGCATATCAACATACGAAAAAAAACCGTTACGAGAAAAAAACCGCTACGAAAAAAAACCGTTAGGAAAAAGTGTCCCAAAATATGTGACACTCACATTGAGTTCTCGGATGGGATCATTGTTGATATCGTAAGTTTCATATAAATTTAAAGCTCTCGGCTGGGATCAATGAGTTCTCAGATGGAATCATTGTTAAATACGATCTTCTGTACAAGTAAAGCAAAACCGTGATAACATGATAATATGTGACGCTTACGACATCAACAAAGTTCTCGGCTGGGATCATTGAGTTCTCGGATGGGATCATCAAAAGTGTCCCAAAATTATGCGACGATCCCATCCGAGAACTTTAAATTTATGTGAACTGGGGGCTTAAAACATATTAATAATATCACGGTTTTGCTTTATTTGTACAGTAGAACCTTTTTAACAATGATCCCAGCTAAGAACTTCAATGATCCCATCCGAGAACTCAATAATCCCAGAAGATTTGATGTCTTTATGAAGTTTTATCTCATGAAAGCATAACCCTTTTTTTTTTAATAGACAGACCAGTTGCATTAGATTTTTTTGGAAATAGATGGATCCGGACGCTTTTCATCATTCCCCACCATCCCATCTTACCTTTTCTTCTCTTAATATTATTGTGTAAAATATATTAAGTTTTGTGTAATATTTGAATACGCTATATGGGTTAATTAGAGAAGTACTTCTTTTCGGGTCAGAAAAAAAGTTAAAAATTACAAACTATTAGGGAAAAAATTATGCATGTAAAATATGTACCTCAAATAATCCTAGCCGTAGTACAAGAATGTATAGGATATGTTTTGTAGAGAATTAGGTAAGCTTTTATTTGGTTTTTCAGTTTTATTCACAAGGTAATTAGTAAACAAGTTATCACAAAATAGATATTTTTGTAATGAGAGCGCAAAATGACTGATTTCTGCACGTGCGTGGAATTTGCTGATCGAGGCGTCTAGCCTATACCTCAAAGAAACCTAACCCTAGCAAAAAAATGCGTCCGAATTTTTTTGTAGAGAATAACTTAAGCTTTCATTTGATGCAAAAAATATAAGAAGTCAGCTTGTTATCGTAAAAAAATAATATTTGTACCTATTTTTCTGTTTTTTTTTCTCTTTCTTGCCTATAGCTCAGCCTATAGCTAGATTATTATGTAAGCTTTATTTTGGTGCAAAAGTTTTTATTATATGACAAGTAGGGGTTAAGTGGTAGAGCAGGGGATGCAACTGACTTTGGATGTGTATCTGTATGACAGGTTTATATTGTGAACCTGTTAATATTTATTTATACATTTCATAGCCTCTTGAATCCATCTGAACTTCGCCCTTCGGTATGTTTACTCTGTTATATATAATGTATATATAATATTTACCGTAATAAAGACACTATTATTATTATTATTATTGTTATTATTATTAGTATTAAGCAAGTTATCGCTAAAACCTTAGTTTGATGTTAAAAGTATTTAAAAAAGCCACGGCGATGAACGGTCCAGCGGAATGAACTTTTTAGTTAAGATCCTAAAAAGAAAATATTAAACGAACATTAATCTTTATAAAAATTTTACTGTGACATCCGACCATGAATGTCTATAGTTTAGGACCAAAAGGTAGAAAAAAAAACTGTTATAAATCTTGCATAATTTAAAAAAGAGGTCAGCGGAATGAACTTTTAAAAATAACCCTACCCAATGCCTTGTAATGAATATTAAAATAAAATTTATAATTTCCCGAACAGACCAATCTTACGACTGACCGACCGATTTTTTTTGCTCAAAATTGATTTATATATAAAACGTCATAAAAATACCCGAAACAAATTTTAAAACTTTTGCACGAATGCAAGGCTTTCTCAAAGTTTTGAATATTTTAAAAATGGGAAAGCAAAATTAATAATTTGATACTAAGGAACTCAAGTTTTATGTCAAAAATTGAATGATGATCAAAAGTTTGGTTAGAATAATTTTCCCGGCTTAAGTTATATAGTGTTATACTGTATAGGTATTGTCTTAAAATCTGGGAAAGTTAAAAGCCTCTGGAGTCGTCGTCTTTGGACGTTATATCATTTTTTTGAGGGCACTAACGTCTACTAACGACAAAGAACTCGTATATGCTTTAATCGAGGCTTTAATAATATACACTTTTTTTGTTCACTTTTTCGGAGCCCTGAGGTGAGCCTTATAATAAAGGCTGAGGATAGTTTGATTGGGCACTAACCTCTACCAACGCTAGAGAGCTCATATGTGCGAAAAAAACAAATATATTTCTTTTACTTTTGTTAGTGTGACGGTTTAAAATTATCAACTTGGAGGTGACCCTGAGAGTTAACCTTTGAGGATGGAGAAAAAAAATCCCAACCTTATAAGTCGAGAACCAAAGGGGCACTAACGAAACCAATTGGGGCACTAACCTTTCTAGGGGGTCCCCTTTTAGGAAAGGACCCTTATTTCGTAAGTGCCCCATCTTCATGGCCAGGTTCACACGGCCAAAAAATATTACAATGCTATGTACAGTTAACTGTTTAATTGGTTTATAAACAAAAATGTCAAATATTGACTGTGACAAGGAAAAATAGCGAAAAAACGACATTTGAGCCAATCATAATAAAAATTACATATTTTAATAAAGGTCAAATTAGAAGAGTTGGATTTACATCGAAAAGTGCAAAAAAAACTTCATGAAATCATTTTAATTGTTTTTTGCCCTTGGGACAAGGATTGACCCATATACTTAGGTAAAACTACAAGTCACTTATATAATTTGCTGGTATTAAAGGGAGTATATTTTTCTTTTGACACATGTAATATTAAGGTTTTTATACATTCTAAGAATAACCTCTAAAGCTTTAGTTCAAAAATTACTGTCATTTTTATGACGACTATTACCAACAGAAAATGTAAATTACTTATTTAGTGCATTTGTCAAAAAATTATCATATTTTCACTACTACACTGAGAAAAATATATTTGTGGCTAATATAATTTTAAATATCACAATTAAAAAGTATAACAAAATAGGGGACAAATGTATAGTTTTAATCTTCAGAAATAAACATTTTTTAATATATTTTTTAACTGGCCCAAGCTGATTATAAAGTTTTATTGTGGTAATTAGGTAAACTCCTAGCTACAGACATGGCGTAGATTTCACGCCTGGATAGTATGCAATTTGTGATTTCTACACACTCCGACTAACTGCGGCTTTCCGCCACTCAGTACCTTTCGGACATTCACTCTAAGCCCTAAACCCGAGCGAAGAATTTGGTTAGTTGCACAGTGATTTTTCACGTGTCTATTTAAAACTAGGCAAAAAAAATGTGCCCATGAAGTGCCTTTATGACAGATTCGTGTTTAGCATCCCAAAATACATAAGAATAGGTGGTTCTCAACCCAGCACAGACCACTTTTTTTTTGTTGGCCGGTGTCATTATTGAAAAAAAAAAGTAGTCAAAATATTTTCATTATTTTGTATAGGAGGAAATACCCATGAATGGGACATACTATTGAATGGGACATATTATTGAATGAGACAGTGCATGTTTCTAAACTATGCTTCTTAATTTTTGGGTTTTGTTACCATACTTAGATGGCCCTACATGTGCAGTTAAAAAATGGCAAAGTTTAGGCAGCTGTGTTTTTGACTTTAAAAGTCAAAAGTAAATTTTTTAATAATTTTGAAAGATATTTTATTGACGAAAAGCAAAAGGAAATTGTTTGGATTTGGTTTATGTAATAGTCTAAATATAACGACATAACGACACATATACCAAATAATCGAATATTATAGATAAAGGTAAATATTTTTAGCTTATTTTTTTTGACAATATTATTAGTGTTCTTGAATGGGTCAAATTTCATTTCCTTGAATGGGACAACAGAAAGTATCTAGGATACTACCCATACAGCAATTTAAAACAGTTTGGACTATTTTTCAAGAAAAAATGAACCAAAGTTTGGTAAAATTATTTAAAATAAACTCTATGTAAAAAAAAGAATATAAGACTTAACAGCTATTTTTTTTGTTCATTCATTCATTCATTCATTCATTCATTCATTCATTCATTCATTCATTCATTCATTCATTCATTCATTCATTAATTCATTCATTCATTCATTCATTCATTCATTCATTCATTCATTCATTCATTCATTCATTCATTCATTCATTCATTCATTCATTCATTCATTCATTCATTCATTCATTCATTCATTCATTCATTCATTCATTCATTCATTCATTCATTCATTCATTCATTCATTCATTCATTCATTCATTCATTCATTCATTCATTCATTCATTCATTCATTCATTCATTCATTCATTCATTCATTCATTCATTCATTAATTCATTCATTCATTCATTCATTCATTCATTCATTCATTCATTCATTCATTCATTCATTCATTCATTCATTCATTCATTCATTCATTCATTCATTCATTCATTCATTCATTCATTCATTCATTCATTCATTCATTCATTCATTCATTCATTCATTCATTCATTCATTCATTCATTCATTCATTCATTCATTCATTCATTCATTCATTCATTCATTCATTCATTCATTCATTCATTCATTTATTCATTCATTCATTCATTCATTCATTCATTCATTCATTCATTTATTCATTCATTCATTCATTCATTCATTCATTCATTCATTTATGCTAAAATTATCTCTAGGGATTGTTTATCAGACCATAGGGCTATAACTTTATGTACAGAAATAAAGGATTTGAAGGTAACACAGACAAATATTAAATTTAGAAAATTCACAAAATCAGGTATGTTTAAATTTTATAATCTGGTAGAACAAACTGATTGAGGTTTCTTGGAGGATAACAACTTGCATATTGAACAGAAATTTGAGGTTTATTGTAAATTTAACAGATAAACTAGAACAATACTTTGCACTAAAAAATAAAATTAACAAAACTTAAATGCAAATTAAAAATAATGAGGGATCACCTACAGTTAGTCCCCGAAAGGTATCAACAAGACCCTTCAATCAGAAATAAAAATATAAAAAATGTTGAAAGTGTTATAAAAAAGCAATTAGGTCTGCTAAGTTAAATTATAACAATAAATACATAAAACAGGCTAAAAACAAAGCTAAACCCGGCTGGAATATAATCAATAAAAAAAGACCAAAGTTATCCCGACAAATTGAAACAGATAAAACTCCAGATGAGATAAATAACCATTTTATAAATGTAGCGCAAAAATTATTAGCTTTCTCTCAACAAATATTAATAAAAAAAATATCAAAAATTTAAGTTATAAAGATTTTCTTACAAACAAAAATTACCACCATTTAAATTTAACACTATTTCTTATAATCAATAAAACATAAAAAGTAACTTTCATGGCAAGGTTCGACTTTGGGTCCCATTTTATTCCTCATCTATATCAATGACATTTTTATTACAGAAAATGACCTAACTCTACTTTTTGCAGATGGTACTGCTTGGTGTTCTTCTCATCACAATGAAAATATTCTTTTAAACAAAATGTCTAAAGTTGAGATAGAGACAGCTAAATGGTTTTCAGCTAATAAACTTTGTCTAAATACTAAAAAAAACTCAAAATTTGTTATTTTCGTTTAGGCCCCACGGTTTTGAAAATCCTGTCTTAATTAAATATCTGGGAATTACTTTTGACCCCCACTTATCTTGGAATATGCAAGTTGACCAGCTTTCCAAGAAATTATTATCAAATATTTTTCTCATTTGTTCATTAAAGAATATACTAGATAATCATAAGTTATTGATGGCTTATCACTCTTTGTTTATGTCCCAGTGCTCATATGGACTGATAGTCTGGAGGCACTCCAGTCATACTATCCCTATTTTTCAATTACAAAGAAATGTGGTTAGAGTATTAGGTAATGTAGCATATAGAGATGACGTGAGACATGTCTTTAAGAACTTAAAAATTCTTACGATTCCTTGCTTATTTATTTTATCTTGTTTGGTTCATGTTAAAAAAAAATCTAGGCAGTTATTAAACCAACTTGGAGTTTTTATCTCATGATCTGAGGGACAAACATAAAGTCAGAGTCCCATTTTTCGCCTTTCTCATAGCCGTAACGGCAGTAACTATTACGGACCAATATTCTATTATAGATAATAATATACAGTGCGGTTCAAAAGTCACCCCTCCCCCTCTTAACTTTTAAACGAGTTGAGATATCGATTTCAAATTTAGAACTACTAAATAAGACAACTTAAACTATCTTTAAGCATATATTTGATACTTTTATCTCTTAAAATGTGGACAGGGGGGCATGGGGGGACATTTTTTTAAATAGAAAGGGGGGTCGTGTGATACATCATTTTAAAGCTTATAAAATTCTCTATTTAAAATAATATTTTTTAGTTTTTTAAAAAAGGTTTTTAAGGTTTTGATTTTTCAATTTTTTGCTAAAACATTCGATTTTTTAAGTTTTTTTTTATAAATTTTTATTTGTGTCAACTAAAATTAGTTTAAAAGTATAATTTACTTTTTTTCATTATGAAATTAGGTATTTTTAAAAAATTGTTTGGATTTTTTAGAGAAATTTTGACAAAAATACCCATTTTCAACCCTATTTTAAACCCAAAAAAAAAAGGTTTTAAAAAAATAAAAAATATACAGTTAAATGGAGAATTTTATAAGCTTTAAAATGATGTATCACACGACCCACCTTTCCATTTAAAAAAATGTCGCCCCATGCCCCCCTGCCCACATCTTAAGAGTTAAAAGTATCAAATATATGCTTAAAGATATTTTAAGTTGTCTTATTTAAGAGTTCTAAATTTGAAGTCGATATCTAAACTCATTCAAAAGTTAAGAGGGGGGGGGGTGACTTTTGGACCGCTCTGTATAATAATAAACTACCTAAAAATATACAAGACTTAAGGCTTGTAAGCTTTCGTAATAAGGTAAAGAGCGTTATTATAAATAATGATTTTTATCCAATACATACAGATAATAAGACAATTACCAGATATATTTTAAATAGATAAACTCAATAATAACCCCCGCGTGGCTTTTACTTTATTGAGTGGATAATTACTTATTTTACCCACTCAACTGTGACTTGTCAAATTATTTTCTTGTAAATGTTATTAAAATTTTTAATAAAAATATGAATTCCTAAGCTTTTTATTGGATAAAACCTTGTATGGCACTCATGGGTAAAATCGATATTGCCCTCTCGAATATTAACCTACTTGGCTGACGCCTCGCTAGGTTAATTTTCTCATGGACAATATCTTACTTTACCCACTAGTACTATAAATAACTATTATAGCATGGATAAATTTATGAATTCTGACATGCTGTCCCTTTTTTCAAAATAGATTTTTGTAACTGTTTAAAATTATGTTTGTGAGTACTTATTTTATTTTTTTACGTTTATTTATATTTATTACAAATGACACGTGTAAAACATTTTTATGTATACTACACTAATAAAATATCTTGAATCTTGAATCTCCTAGAAACAATTAATTGAAAAAAATTGGCCTTTCGAATAAAAAATTGCTTCGTCCATAAAAGCACATTGCCCTAATAGTTGATCTGGATTATACCCTATAGGCCTACTAATTGCGATTAATTCGGTTAATGAAACTGAGCCTAAATCTCGCTATAAACTTTAGCATTATTTGAAGAGCCCGGGAGAAAAAGGGACACAAGCCATATTTATTTTTAAAAAATTGACTTTAGTAAAGTCCTTATATCAGGTATTATTTAGATATTTTTTAGGCTCTATTTCAGTGTGACAGGTAATACTTTTACCTATTATGTCGAAAAAAATATTTATTATAACTCTTTTATAATATAAAGCCGCGACTGAGTCGTTGATACATCTTCAATGCATTTTAAATGTTCCTGTTTTCATAGCTGCTGCCGAGTCGTTACTACTAACTACCGTCGCCGTTTGTTTTCTCGCTGGTCGCTTGACCACTCCGGGAACAGAAAACGACTATTTCGTCACGAATTTGAATGTGAAACAGGTGGTTTGCGCTGTGACAAGTGTCTTTCACTGTTTCACTCAATTAACGTTGCTTGAAATCCCTCCACCTCTCTCAGCCGAAACATCTCATCAACTTTTACCCTTTTTTCTTCATGATGTAATGTTAATAAAAGGATGAGAAAAAGTCCAAAAGAGATTATCCTCTTCCGCTTGATAATTCAGAAACAATAAAAGAACCGACTTTTTAGAGATATTCATACTGATTAAAAGGCATAAACTCGCAAACAAAAAAACAGCTGTTTATTAAATGGCCTGCTAACAGAATGGGACTGTCGAGACCGAGGAAAACATGTAGGGTCGTGACGACCTGGTCGCGGCTACCTGGTCGCAGTCGTCAGCGACTGCGACTTTTGGAGGAAACCGAAGCTTAAGGAATTTCTGAAAAAAAATGTGGATTATGACTTTTCCTATTTAACTTAACACTATCATCTTAAATAAAGGAGCTCGGGGGAAAAATGGGCATAAGCCTGTTGTGACATGTCGGTCATACTGAATTACGTGTGACTGATAAACAAAATATACACAGTCGACCGTGCAGACCTAAAATGACACGGAAACGTGTTAAAATGTGTAAAATTGTGTAAGTTTTATGAAAAAGGCGTTAAAATTACACATTTTTACACAGTTTAACACGGTTCCATGTTAATTCGGGTCTACACAGTCGACTATGTCAAAACTTTTTCATCAGTGTACTGCTTTTCTTAAATCTAAATAAAGTAAATATTTTAATTGAGGAACTAGAACTTTTAGGTATCGAAATTTTTCTTTATTAATTAACAATATATATGCGCTAAAGTCGTTTGCCATGATCTAGGGAAGACTTCCTATGAAAATATCTTAAATTATTTGGAAATGTGGCGTATGTCCCTTGTTTTCCTGAGCCTTTTATTTGTTGTAATCTATGGTATAATAGAAACCTAACTTTTAATTTATTTTAATCCAATGTAGCCAATTATTTGATAACATTTACCAAGCAATTCAGTAATAATGTTAGATTAAAATAGAACGCTTAACGTGATTATCTTCTATTCTCTATAGAGCGTTTAATATTGGTATAATAGTAATGTTTTTGTAATACTACTATTTAAAAAACTCCATCATTAAAAATCACAATATTAAACTGTTATTAGAAAGCACCTCGCACCTTCTATATGTAAATTAAATTTTTGTCAAATTGGCTGAATTTTTAATATATTGTACTTGTATTGTTGTTTTATAAAAAAATATATATACATTTTTATTCGCTTGTATTCCAAATCGACATTTTTCGGTTAGAAATGTTAAGTTAAAAGTGACACTTTTGTTATGGGTTTGTCTTTTGTTTTATTTTGGCGGGCTGCAGCCCAAGTACTTTTGCGGTCCCTTATCGAAAAATGCATAGCGGTTGTGTTTGTCTTTCGTTTTACTTTGGCGGGCTGCGGCCCCTTATGGAAAATTGTCAAATAACTGACATAACTAAATTAAAACTAATTTTACTTATTATTTTTAGTTTTTTTTTTTGTTAAAAATATGTTTACAAGCGAATAAAAAATAGCGTATGATACACGGACGAGAAATAAATCTCGGTCTTACGCAGTTGTTCTTGGATCATAATATACTATTATTTGATGTTTTGATATTTTCATTATAACTTACGAACCAAACCTAAACCTTTATCTTCAAACGACGTAAGATTGGGTCAGTGGCTTAGTGTTTTTTTAAGAGGTTGGTCAATTTTACGACTTTGTTATCATTACAGGAAAAAAATTACATATACGTATACGGTTACATATAAAAGATACGATGTCTTCGTGGTCTTCGAAGGCCTTAAAATGCCTTTATTTACATAATATGTAAATAATATAACATAATATCAAGACATAATTGGTCTTCAATTGCTTTTTTCTCTCACTAAGAAAAGTCCTTCCTTGGGTCCGTTTGGACGTGGGATATTTTTTGGACAATGTTTACTGGGTGTTTCTAAAATAGACGTACTATACTAAATCATAGAGGTGACTCTGCAACCAAAAATATTTAAAAAAGGTCCGTCAATAATACGCTACTTAATTATTATCTCTGGAACCCTACAAACTACAACGAAATTTCTCACATCGAATAAATCTTATCTTATTTTTATTTGGTAACCTAAACCAGGGGCGTCCAAAATGGGGGGCTTATTTAATTAGGACAACGTCAAAATAAATTACACTTTGCATGCTCCTGGATAAATTTGCCAAATAAAAAATCTTTTCGCAAAAAAAATGAACAGACTTCTGTCTCTAAAAAGTAAAAAATTAAAAATAAGTCGGTGCCAATTTCACCACTCCCTAAATTAAATACTAATAATTATTTATGTTGTTAATTGTTTGCTGTGAAATTGGTACCGACTTATTTTTTATTTTTTACTTTTTGGAGACAGAAGTCGGTTCATTTTTTGCGAAAAGTTTTTATTTTTTACTTTTTAGAGACACAGAACTTGTAGATCTGTAAGGTCATCTAAGCTCAATTATAGTTGTCCTTCCATCACGGCAAGCTGCACTATTAGTGCGTTGTGACGTTGTCATCTTCAAGATAAATTTCTAAAAAATAAATTTAATAGTATTTTTATTTTAGCGACCAAGAGTCCAACCAACCTTATTTTAAACGAAATACTAAATAAAATCTTTGTAAAACTTTAAGCTTTAAGTAATAATCAAATAAGGCCTTATGGTATAATCACAAATTTTATAATTTTCTCTTGGTATTTTAATATTGCAGGTCCACAGAATCAAGTTATGCCGCTAAAAGACTTTTATCCTACCGTAATATTTGAGTGACCCCTTAGTCAAGTTATCGGACTTATCCGAGTTGTCCGATATTTTTCTAAAAATTTGGTTGGTATTAGAACCAAATTAAGCCGGTTTTAAGTGAAATTGCGTTAAAACGATTAGATTTATCTAGATTATCCGGCTTATCCTGCATTATCCGAGCGTCAAATTAAAACGGGACCACCTCGGGAATGTCCTCTTTAAGTAGCCAAAGGTTTCATCAAATTCCGTTCATCCGTTCCAAAGTTATTCGGGAACAAACATAAAAAAAATCAAAGTCACACGTCGAATTGATAATCTCCTCCTTTTTTGGAAGTCGGTTAAAAATAATACAAGATTGACTTTATGAATGTTAGAGCATGTGTAAACTTTCGTTGCTGTAGTTCTTAGGGTTCCACGATTTAATATAAATACTTATTTAGACGGACCCTTAGGGATATATTTCCATACCAACCTTTATAGAAACTTTTTGTATATATTTTTTAATGTAAAATCACCCCTTTAATTTAGTACAGTGCGACCTCGATATTTCGGACCTTCAATAATCCGGTCAAGCATTTCCATTGCATTGTGTACTTTTTAATACACCAGAAAAGGATCAAGCAAACAAAAATTACAAATTACTGCACAAAATAATATAAAATTTAATAAGTATTCTTCTGTTTTACATATTTTTTTTTGTTTATGTACCACTTTCAGTTTTTTTTGTACTGGACTTTTCAATGTAAAAATTATCCCGCTCTAGTAATCAGAATTATTTAGTAATCCACTCACCGCGGTTTTAATTAGTTCGGATTTTCGAAGTCGCACTGTACCTTTATTTATAAATACCATTGACACTGGTGCTAAGCCCCTAGATATGTGGGTAAGGGATAAAAGTGGTCAATGTTTTTCGATACCTCCCTTAATAATAGTCCATTAAAACAAAAATGTTGTTGTAAAAAGGAAGATTTTTTATTTTTATTTTTTTTTGTAAAACATTTAAAATTCTAATAAAATTGCTGGATATTTTCTTACAAAATGAAATCTATCCGAAACATTTATACTGCATTTACAGTTTCTAAACTATATTGAATTCTTAAGAATTTTAGATAAATTTTCTTGCTTATTGAATTCATATTATGGACTTGTGTAGGCTATATTGATTGCATGCAATGCGTTTCTTAGTAAATTTTTGGTATGCTGTGTAATATACTGGAAAAAAATGATAATATTTTTTCTGTAGTTTTATTTAACGTTTTTTGTGGTTCATAATTTTTTTTTCTATTGTAAATAATAAAAAAAATTCGACGAAAACAAAAATTTAGGGGAAAATTTATGGCCACGATAACTCGGGAACGCTTTGAGCTAAAAACTTCCAAATTGGACCACTGGTTTATTATCCAAAGTTCTGGTCTGTGTGTGTTTTTCGTAAAAAACGAATTGGGGATATGGGGTAAAATGAGGTAGAAATAATTTATTCAAACATTTTTTTAAAAACTTTTTTTGACTTTCATTTTTCAAAAAACGAACTTTTTCTTCAAGCGTACCAAAATGTTCATATTTTATAACTGAACACACTAGTTAGAAGTGATCTATTTTTTTACACTAAAAAAATAAGTTCATTGTTGTACGCCATAAAAAAAAGTTATTTAGCAAAACAACCACTGGCGGCAGCACTTTGACTTTAATGACAGCCATACTTCAAACTTGTTTGTTTATTATGTAAACAGGTGGTTGACTCGAGATTCTGTGCAAATACCTTGTGTGAAATTGATTAAAAATGATTGAAGAAGAATATATGGTTTATACACCTACAAATCTCTCCGAAATTGCAAATGCTACATTAGACAAGTTACCATCGAAATCGCGAAAAGTGTATGATTTAGCCTACGAAAAAAAATTAAAATGAGCTAAGAAAGGTTTATTGGCCTATTTTAATAATAAAACATACTTTATTACTGAATAAATTAAATTCAAAAATTAATATTTAAAAAAATATAACTTGAAGAAAAAATAGTATGTTTCACAGAGGAAAGGTACTTTTTTTTTACTCGTCGTCCGTAAATTCTACAGACTAGTAAAAAAAAAGCTTCACTTTTCCTCTTAGTAAAACAATATGCTATTTTTATATGTTTTTTTTATTGTTATACTCTTTTTCTTGCAGGATTATCGGAATTCATCGAATATATCCTTTGAAGGCTTGGACTACGGACCCCTAAACTCGTTTACAGTAGACACTCCATCTCCCTCGGAGGGCAACATGTCTACGTTAGTACAACTGGCTTGGTCTATAGTCTTTTTTGGCATGATTATCACAGCAACCGGTGGAAATTGTATAGTCATATGGATTGTCATAGGTAAGACATACTTTTTTTTCTACGGCCGCCTATCAAACACGGTTCACCTGGGCGATTTTAAATAAAATTTTCGTGGACCCCTACATTTTCTGGACTAAAACATAACTGATGACATAAGAAATCAATTCCCATTTAAAAGAAAATCGTAAAAGATACACTTTTTTAGACAGATAAAAAAACGTTTTTTTGAGGAATAAGGTGTGTCAAAAAATCGCGATTTTCAAAATCAATAACGCTCTCTGGCTTAAAAGTTGCTCCTTAGTAAAAAACAGTGGCCACTCAAAAATGAGCCAAATCGATAAATGTTTAGAGGTAGCTCAAAGCACTCAAACTTAAAAAAAAAATCGGTACCTGTTTTTCGGATAAAAACTGATACCGATAAAAATTGAGGAAATTTTGGAGGGTTTCTTTGGTATAATTTAGAAACAATACTAAATGTAAGAACTAAAACAATTAAATCTCCCCTCCCCTTTAGTTAGAACATGAAAAAATCGCCAATTATTTGAAGATTTAGCGAAAATTTAATTTTTGCAAGTTTTTTAAAGTGCATAAAAAATAGTTTTAAATAAAAAATCTGCAAAATTATATATTAGTATATAAGCATATATACATGTTAACCTACATGACTATACAGAAAACATAATTTTTTCCTCAAGTTGAGTAAAAAAAATTAATTTCGATTAGAAACCGGGTGGATTTTCTGTTTTCTGCCTAAAACTTTTTTCGGTGTACTTTTTTTTTGATTTTTTGGTTGGAATACTTTTTTATGTAAAAATACACAAAAAAGTTTCTGTGGTTTAACATCGCAGGTTTAACCGTTTTAAAAATAAATGCATTTAAAAGTAAATTTTTACGCATGAAGAACCAAAAATAAAAAAAATTAAAAAATATGAAACAAAAAACAAATATTTTAGTAATGACTGGTTATTTAAAAAAATCATTCATAAGGAAGTTATGTCCTTTTATATATGCTCATTTTCAATAAATTTTCGCAAAATCTTCAAATAATTGGCGATTTTTTTATGTTCTAACTTAAGGAAAGGGGAAATATAATTTTTTTAGTTTTCTCACAATTAGTATTGTTTCTAAATATTACCAAAGAAACCCTCTAAAATTTCCTTAATTTTATATACAATCACTTTTTATCCGAAAAACAGGTACCGATATTTTTTAAAGTTTGAGTGCTTTGAGTTACCTCTAAACATTAATGGATTTGGCTCATTTTTGAGTGGCCACAATTTTTTACTAAGGAGCAAGTTTTGAGCCAGAGAGCGTTTTCGATTTCGCAAATCGGAATTTTTTAACACACCCTATTACTCATAAAAACGTTTTTTTAACTTTCTAAAAAAGTGTAACTTTTAAGATTTTCTTTCAAATGGAAATTGATATCTGATGTCCTCAGTTATGTTTTAGTCCAAAAAATGTAGGGGTCCACGAAATTTTTATTTAAAATCGCCCAGGTAAACCGTGCAAAACGACAAATTTCACACAATTTAGAGAGCCCTCTTTATTTTCTTGTAAAAGTTTTTTGTCCTAGGATGCACCAATCTTGAGATATTTTGAAAAATCAGTTTATTTTTTTAAATATGTCAAAAAAAAACGATAGTTCGAGTTTTTTTTTATTTGCTGCCTTAAACCCTACCAAATAAACCCAAAATCAAAAGCCTCTGAATTATTTTCAGGTAAAACTATCTGTCCTCTGAAGTATGAGTATTTGAGAAAATAAGAAAATAATAACAATTACGTAGGATAAAAAAAGTCCAAACCAGACGGATAACTTGATTAAGGCGTCACTCAAATATTACGGCAAACTAAAAATCTTTTAAATGCAGCTAAACTTGATTCTCTGAACCTGTAATATTAAATTACCCAGAGGAAATGATAAATTTTGTTATTTTACCGTAAGGCGTTATTTGATTATTACTTAACGCTTTAAGTTTAACAAAGATTTTCTTTAGTATTTCGTTTAAAATAAGGTTGGTTGGACTCGGGCGCTGAAATAAAAATTACTTTTATTTTTTAGAAATTTATCTTTAAGACAATGACGTCACGACGCACTAAGTGCGTTGTGACATCAGCAGCTTACCAGATGGAAGGACAACTATAATTTAGCTTAAATGACGATACAAATCTACAAATTCTGTGTCTCTAAAAAGTAAAAAATAAAAACTTTTCGCAAAAGAAAAATGAATCGACTTCTATGTCTCTAAAAAGTAAAAAATAAAAAATACTTAAGTCGGTGTCAACTACACAGCAAAGAATAATAAAAAAATAATTGTTAGTAATTTATTTAGGAAATAGTGAAATTGGCACCGACTTAAGTATTTTTTATTTTTTACTTTTTAGAGACATAGAAGTCTGTTCATTTTTTTTGCGAAAATGTTTTTTTTATATTCAATACTACACAAATGTACGGTTTATAAAAATAAAATAAAAATTAGATTTAATCCAGTGATGGAGATTTTACCGGGGGTTATCGAAAAAAATCAACAATTTTGAAACATTTTATTTATTTTTTGGAGAACAACACAATAAATTAAATTTATTATAAAAAAAAAACAAAACGAAAAATTAAAAAAAAAACTTTTTTCCTTGCTTTAAAATATTAAAATAACATTAAATAAACCAAAGACTAACAAGACCTCGCAGTCGGTGGAATTCCTTTGTTGCATCTTTGTCTAATTTTGATCGTCTTACTGCGAGGTCTTATTAGTTTTTGAATGAACAGAAGGACAATATTTTGAATTATTTCAAAATATTGTTCTTCTGCTTTTAATAACTCCCCGTAACATCTCCCTTACTGGATTCAATCTAAAACTTGTTTTATTTTTACAAATCTCACATGTGTGTTAGTGTTGCCTATAAAATCAAAGCCATATATTAAGTGTTTATATGAAATTTTCATTAAAATATAGCGAAAAAATATGAAAAAATGTAATTTTTTGAATTTAGAAGAAGCCTATAAAAAACAGACGAATAAAAATATTGGAAATCCGCTTTTTTTTTGTTTGGAGCCCTATTAATAAAGAACCAGCCGCAAAAAAAAAATTGAACCTTAATTATTTTTGTTAGTACAACTATAAGCAAAAAAAAACACTGTGCGTTATATCTCAAAAAAACGAGGTTATCGAGAAAAAGAAAAAAGTTCCGAAATCAGCGCATCAAATATAGCCAGAAGCACAAGAATGGTGTCTTAAAATTTTTGAGTGTTGAGCATTGTAATCGGCCATTTGGAAAATCGAAAAAAAGTTGACCCAGCTTATCCAGATGGAGACAATAAATTAATTTGGATGGCCCATTAAGCAAAATAAACAATTTAAGGAGGAAGCTTTCACGGCCTATTAAGATATATCTTCAAGAATGTTTATTCGAACAATAAAAGTTGATACTTATTAGGATCTAGTGGCAGAATTATTTCTCTTAAGAGTTTTATTAAAGTTTTATTATGTGTGTAAAAGTTTTTTCTTATTAAAAGGAACTGGACTATGGATTCTCATAATAATTGTTTAATAATTGTTTCGTATTTTGATCACAATTATTTTTTAATCTCCGTCATTTTTATAGAAAAATTTGAGTTACGTGAATTTTTTATATACCGATTGTCACAGATCATATGTACACCACTCTTAACTTTTGTATTTGTAAAGATAAAATTTTGAAATTTGGTACCTATAATATACTTAAGGAACCTCAACTTTTGACATATAAAACAACATTTGGATACGGTTTTACTGGAAATTAAAAAAATAGCTGCTAGCAGCTTGTTTTTCTAATGGACAAGTACTCCCATAATATAATAAAACGAGTATTTTATATCATTTTTTCAATTTGAGTGGTTATTACCAAAAACATATATGTATGTATATATGCATTTGGGGATATTATGTGTTTATTGTAAAAAAAAACGCAACGGCAAAACAGTAAAGTGATTTTTTTATAGTTTTTAGCATACATTTATTAGTTCCAAAAACAATAAGCTATGTTTGATTGTCCTCTGGCCAAGCCAAGTGATCACCAATTTGCGTGTGCTCATGCTTCCATAATCATAAGCAAAATCCGTTTGATTTTGAGCTTATAAGGCAACTCAATTGAGTCGCATTATTTAAATAAAAAACTGTTGTCAACAAAATAATACATCCAAACGAAAAAAATCGAAAACGAAAAAAAATTTCAAAAAAAAAATCAATTTTAATTAAAAGTTTATTTTTTTGTATAATGAAAAATAAATTGAAAAAAAAATGTTTTAAAAAAAAATGTTTTTACCCCCATTATGCCCCCTTACCACAACCCGTTTTTTTACCAAAAACAATACCCGCCTAGAACTTGGGAAAATCGACCCATGTCGAAATTTAAAGTCACAAATTTCCCGGATAGATAGAAAGACCGACAGTTTTTTTTTACGAAAATTATGTTTTTTGGATATAAAACGTCCAGAAACGTAAAAAAAAGATTTTCCTTGGGGAAAGTAAAATTACATAAATCGTTTAAAGTCCAAACTTATTTCCATTTTTTTTTCTACAAATAGCTTGGAACGCGTTGCAGAAGAACGGATTAATTCTCTCTGGAACTTCAAAGGTCAATCAATTAGTTTAAATGCTTGCTTCATATTAACCATAATTAGGGTCTTATTAACTAAGTAAATACTTCAACAAATGTTAATTGTTAATTGTTTAAAGTTTCCTCTGTTGAAAATTTAGTATTTATCCAAATTACAAAACACAATACACACCGCGGGTATGAATGCACTGAATGCACTTTAAATGCGAAAATCAAGAACACTTAATCTATGTCTTAATTACACAGAACCACACAAAAAAAGTTAAAGTTAGTTTTTTAAACTATAGTTTTTACTTATTTTTGAGCGCTGAAAACAAATATGGCAATGAAAAAAATTCTTGATCCTTAATATCCTAAGATTTGGCGCACAATGGTTTTTTTACAACAAATTTATGGAAATATACCTACTAAATAAAAACGCACTTGCAAATTTTAAATATGTACCCTAGTTATTTTTTTACAGGATCACTAATTTCAAATATGGCACTTTTTTGTTGTTCTTTTGATATATTTTATCAAAAATATTATATAAATATAATAGATACAGCCAAAAATTTATATATGTAATACTAATACATATGCTTTATAAAAAATTTACAATATTTTTTATATTCAGCGGTGGACAGCCTGGGAGGCGTTTAACTTGGCACATGACAAAAGAAATTTCATAATATTCTCTGATATCCTTAACGAGACTGTTTTTCTCAAGTTTTTTTAGTGATTTAATCACATTTGACAATAAAAGACCTCCCTGATCCCTAATTTATTTTAAAACCATACTCACAGTGAAAAAATTTTATCATAAAGCTAGTAAAAACACAAATTTTTACGGTGTTTCACCAAGGGGTCGGAGGGGGTCAAAATTGACCAAAAAGTGCTTACGTGATTCTTGAACAGCTCTATTTTATTTTTTATTAATAAAGATAAATAAAAGCATACAGAGCGGTCCAAAAGTCACCCCCCCCCTCTTAACTTTTGAACCAGTTGAGATATCGACTTCAAATTTTGAAATTTTAAATAATACAACTTAAACTATCTTTTAGCATATATTTAATACTTTCAGCTCTTAAAATGTGGGCAGGCGGGCATGGGGGCACATTTTTTAAAATGGAAAGGGGGGTCGTGTAACACATCAATTTAAAGCTTATAAAATTCTCTATTTTTAAATTTAAAATAATTTTTTTTTGGTTTAAAATGGGGTTGAAAATGAATATTAATGTCAAAAATCCTCTAAAAAAACAAATATTTTTTTTAAAATGCCTAATTTCATCATAAAAAAATTTAATTATACTTTTAAACTAATTTTAGTTGACATAAATAAAAATTTATAAAAAAAAAACTTAAAAAATCGAATGTTTTAGTTTAAGTTGTCTTATTTAAGAGTTCTAAATTTGAAGTCGATATCTCAACTCGTTCAAAAGTTAAAAGGGGGGGGGTGACTTTTGGACCGCACTGTATAATAATGCTTTTCCGCCAAAATAGAATTTTAAAATCGGCATCTACGTATACATAAATATATTTATGAAAAAAAAATTATAACTAAATATTTTTGTCCACCATATTGAACCCGCAATTTTGTTTATTGAAAATTTATTACTATTTTTAAAATTGACGACCTCCAAATGATTGTTTACCAGTTTTGCAACAAAAAAATATATTTTCGATATTTACCAGATTTATGATAAAATTTTGCCAATGTACGAGTGGTTTTGAAACAAATTGGAGATCAGGGAGGTCCTTTATTGTCAAATTTATTTAAATCGCTAAAAAAGAACTTTAGAAAAACAGTCTGGTTAAGGGTATCAGATAATTTTATAATATTTCTTTTGTCGTGTGGAAAATTAAAGCCCCCCAGACTGTTCACCACTGGATATAAAAAAAATTGTAAATTTTTTATAAAGCATATGTATGTAGTGGTATTACATATATAAATTTTTGGCTGTATCTATATTATTTATATAAATTTTTTAATAAAATATATCGAAAAAACACGAAAAAAGTGCCATGTTTGGATACAAAATCCCCTGTAAAAAAAAATTAGGGTAGATATTTAAAATCTGCAAGTATTGACATGAATCCTTTTTATTTAGAAATATTTTCATAGATTTTTTTGTAATCTTTAGGATCTTTCGGCCTCGAATGCATACAAAAAAACCCATTGAGCGCTATATCTCAAGATTTTGAGGGTCAAGAGTTCTTTTCATTTCAATATTTGTTTTCAGCGCCCAAAAATACGTAGAAAAAATATAGTTTGGTTTATGAAAAACCAACTTTAATTTTTTTTGTGGTTCTGTGTTATTGTTTTCCTCATCCGTACGATTAATTTGACACCAAAAAAAGCAAAATCCATGGGCGCTTTTTGAGAAATCTTAAATTTTGTGAAAAACCTAGTCTTATAATACGATTTGTTTTTTTTTGCTTAAATAGTTGATATTTTTTTCAAAATATTCCTTTCCTGTTAATTTAACATTTTATAGTATATTAAATATGTAAATAATTGACGAGTTCAAAAACTATACTAATCAAAAATTTTCAATTTTTCGTAATGGTCTGTTTTTTTTATAGGGCTATCCCTAATAAATAAATACTGGAAGAACAATCAGTAAATTATATTAAACAGAGCGATCCAAAAGTCACCCCCCCCCCCTCTTAACTTTTGAACGGTTGAGATATCGACTTTAAACTTAGAACTCGTAAATAAGACAACTTAAACTATCTTCTGGCATATATTTGATAATTTCAGCTCTTAAAATGAAGAAAAGGGAGCATACTTTTAAACTAATTAAAAAAATGTTCCCGCTTACCCCCTGTCTCCATTGCGCCCCTAAGCATATAAAATATATATCAAAAGAATATTACTTTCCACAAGGAAAGTCTTGTTTTAGTAAAAAAAATTCGAAAAATTTTTATTGCGTTTTTTACGTTTCTGGACGTTTTAAAAATATAAAACATATGATTTCCGTCAACAAAAAATTCTGTCTGTCGGTCGGTCTGTCGGTCGGTCTGTCGGTCTGTGTGCCCCAGAAATTTGTGACCACGATAACCCATGAACGCTTCTGGCTAAAGACTTCAGATTTAGACCATAGATTGATTATCCAAAGTTCTAGGCTGGGATTGTTTTTGATAAAAATCGCATTGGGGTAAGGGTAAAATGGGGTAAAAACTATTTTTTTCAAAAAAATTTTTTTTTCAATTTATTTAAACCTACCTTATCTTTAATTTATTTTAATTTAGGAAATCACTAGGGGTAATATAAGATATTTCGTATACCTGGACAATAAAGTTCAACTCACGGACTTCTGACGACCTTGAAATGCAAATTTTAACTAAAATGGATATAAAACTGTATTTTTAAGTATCATTAAGCTTTTACATATTAAGTTTTTTAAGATTTTTGTTATTAGATTTTATAAAATAGTATGATCCATCAAACTGGAAAATGTGAAGCATCAATATTTCTAAAGAATTTTGACTGCGGCGTTTAACATGATAAGTTGTATTTTAAGAGGTTTTTACCTACATATTTGAAGTTTTATAAAATAATTTGCTTATCCGGAAAAACTATAAAATCTTAAAATTTTCTTGATAAGCAATAATGTGATATTTCAATTTTAATAAATAGATTTTGTAAAATTATTTACATGTCAAATTTTGAGTTGTCTGGGAGATGCAAAAACTTAAGATTTCTAAAAATTTTCACCTGCGGCGCTAAGCATAATTAGTTGTGTTTTAAGAGGTTTCACTTACTTATTTAAAAATTTATAAAAATAGTTTGCTTTTCGAATTCTTAGAAATTGTTTGTCCTGAATACTGTAAACTGTAAAAATTTTCGCCTACGGCGCTAAACTTTTTTACCAATGATTTGATATTACAATTTTAATTAATTTAATTAATAGATTTATAAGATTATTTACATTTTAAATTCTGAGGTGTCCTGCAAATGTAAAAAAATTAGGATTTCTAAAAAACTTTGCCTGCTGCGCTAAACAAGATAAGTTATAATTTAAGAGGTTTTCTCTACTCATTTTCAATTTTATAAAATAGTTTGCTTTTTGAATTCTTCCAAGTTGCTTATCCTGTAAAACTGTGAACTGTAAAAAAAATTGCCTGCTTCGCTAAACTTGTTAAGCAATTATGTGATATTAATATTGTAATTATAATTTTAATTAATATATTTTCATGTCTGCAAGTTCTGATGTGTCTGGGAAATGCGAAAATTTAGGATTTTCTCATTTCCTCTGTCTATTAGAAGTTTTTTTTTAATAAATTGTTTTTCAAATTTCGACGTGAAAGTTAGTGAATTTGAAAATTCTAATCAAAATATACTGCGGCGGTAAACTTGCTTACCGAAATTGCAAAAAAGTCTGGCTAAATAGGCCATAAATAGAACATAAAAAAATAATGTGACCATATAACAAAATGTATTTATAAAAAAAATTTACTATAAGCTATTATGTAGTATTTCAGTTTAGCAGTTATAAAACATGCATCATTCATAGTATCTTCTGTTCCATTTATTAACTAACTATACAAATTTGGTAGCCTTGTGCCTTGTTTAGCTTATTTATGGCTTTGTAGTCATGTTAATTTTGCTATGTTATACATTTTATGTATCAAATAATTCAAAAAAGTTCAGCAGAGTAACATAATTTATGGAAGAGAGGATATAAATTGTTTACTCCTTGTATTTTACCAAGACCTTGCATTAAAATTAGTGAAGTCGCCCGCTTACGCATGCGCATTACATCAAACTTGCAAATTTATGAATGAACCATCAAGGAATTATTATGAAACAACGGCAACAGTGGGAGATATTTAATTTACTACATAATAGCCTATAGTAAAAAACTCTCCTATAGCTACAAAGTCTAGAAAGGGTAGGTAGTTCATAATATGTAGGAAATGAGGTACGTGAGGTTAAGCAAGAATAGCTTAAACCCGGTATTCATTTATATTCTTCATTTTATTTTCCCTTCTCAGAAATTTTGGCAGATACTAATATTTAAATTATTATTGTAGCGAATAAGGTGGTTTTAAATAATACATTATATACCAATTTAAAAAAGATTAGAGGTCGGGACTTAAAACTTTTAAGAACAGACCTCTAAGGAAACGTTCAAGTATTACGTAACGTAAAGTTTGGCTATTTTTGACCCCCACCCCCCCATGTAAAGCGGCGTAACATTTTCAAGACCCCCACCCCCTCACCCATTTGTTATGTAACATTTTTTTTACAAGAAGTAAAGAAACTGAAAGCAAAATTTAGCTTTAAGGTTTAAGCTGGCATTTAACCGGTTATTTCTTCAGTATTTTAACCAAAAACCGGTAATTTCAGCAACCGGTTAACCGAAAACCGGTTATTGCCTATGGTTTTCCATCTCTATTTTTTTTTTGTTTAGAGGATTTAGTGAACGCTGTGAGCAACAACATTTGCAACGAATCCTAATCTTAGGACTAGATCATTGTTAAAAACGTAATCTAATAAACATTTTATTATTATATAGTTTATTTTTTAAGTGTTACGTAACATTTTTATCCACCGCCCCTCTGTTTTTTTGTGTTACACTAAATATTTCAAATAATTTTTTTTTAGAAATTTCTGCTTGAGTCCAAACCAAACTGCATGCACAAGTAGTAGTAGTAACAATAGTTTATAATATACCGGGTGTCCCAACTCTATTTACCTAACGATTTTCTCGAAAACTTAAATATATAGATATATCTACTGTTTGTCCTTTGGGCATAGAGGAACATTTTTTGAAATGGAAAGGGGAGTCGTGTGATACATTATTTTAAAGCTTATTAAATTCTCCATTTAACTATATATTTTTTTATTTTTTTGAACATTTTTTTTCTAGGGTTGAAAATGGGTATTTTTGTCAAAATCAAACAATTTTTTAAAAGTTTTTTTTTTTAACCTCGTACTATTCTACTTAATTAAGCATCCCCTAAGTCCAGGACTTGTGTGGGCTAGTAGTAAAGAGAACCACCGGCTTTAATTGACTTTCGAACCAATATATCTAGGGAGTACGCCTTCGCCAAATTTCAATTAGTAATTAACTGAAAAAGGCAATCGGCGCCAGTGAGGTTTGAACTCACGATCATTAGCTCAGTGTCGTTAAAAAAAATTCAAAAAATTAAAAAGTACTCAGTCCAATAAAGAATTTTATTTGCTTTAAAATGATGTATCACACGACCCCCCTCTCTATTTAAAAAAACTCCTCCCCGTGCCCCCTGCCCACATTTTGAGAGCTGAAAGTATCAAATTAAAGATAGTTTAAGTTGTATAATTTAAGATGGTTTTCGCAGAACTTGATTATCTCTTTTAGTTTTCGAGAAAATCGCTGGGTCAATAGAGTTTTGACACCCGGTATATTAAAAAGTAAAAAAAAATTATACTGTCAAAGAAAATTTAATAATCTTTTTAAGCAAGGTCTAAAGGACAAACAGTAGATATATCTATATATACTAATGAAGAAGGTAAACCTAACAGTAGCTGGCACAAGCTCATTTCAGACAGGAAACAATTTCAAAATAGATTTACTTTTGGTGACACATAACTAAACCTCAAAATATCAGATTGCTGTACACTTAGTACATGCACCTGCAGGTACATATCTGCATCGAACTTATCAAAGTTTTGCTAAACCAAATTACACAAAATTTTGTTGTGTATCCAAGTGTAGTGTACTCTGAAATCATGCCCTCTTAACGAACAGATCTCTCAATGCCTAGTTCTCGGAGTATTTTCACACTTAAAACATAAGTATACTTATATGTTTGTTTTAAAATATCCACAGAAATAAAGTAGACTATTATACTGACACATACGGTTTTCGAGATTAGTATTATTTTACTACGGAGAATAACGGTAAAGTACCAATCCTAAGGAAATCTGCGGTAAGTTCACCGAAGAAGTTACCTTCCGCGTTCTTTCTATGTAAAAGTTTGGCATGGATTTTAATTTTTTAATAAACGAAATATAAATTTTTGATACCTTATATTATAACATGCCGTAAAGATATGTAGTGCTTCGTATTACATTATATACTATTTACAGTAAATGGTATATTGCATTTTACCAAATAATTTCCAAAAAAAAAATAAAAAAATATTTTTTTTAATAAACCTAGGCCTATAATTATATATAAGGGAAAGTATTATTTTGTTGGCAGCAGTTTTTATATTATATTATTATTTAATTATATTTAAACAGATATATCTACTAGTAGATACTATAGTAGTTCCTATACTATTAAACAATAGTAGTAACATATATATATATATATATATATATATATATATATATATATATATATATATATATATATATATAAATCCCGCTAACAATGCTGCGTCCTTGCAAAATCCAACCTTACTGCGTCCACCAGAAATACGCTAATTAGCTCAAATCTGATGGAGTATATTGAATCAGCGCATAAAATATAGTAGGGAACTGTTTCTAAATTATTTTTAAGTTGTTAAATAAGAAAGTTGATATACAAGGTCTGGTACGACCTTACTGCGTCCTTTTAAGTTCCTACCATTACTGCGTCCGGAGTATATTATTTTCAAAGTTCCTAACAATGTTGCGTCCGCAATATATATTTTTTTACAAATCCCTAACAATACTGCGTCCGGCGATGTTGCCAAGTTGTATTCACGTGATATATGCTTAATAATAGGTAATATACCTTTAAACCATGAAAGATTAAAATAATAAATATTATAATATTTTTTTGTAAATATTTTAAAAGTTAAAATATAAAATATTTTCAAGCAAAAATATAAAAAAATGATAATATAATATACCTATAAACCATATTTTAATTTTGTTAATTTCTTTTTGAAAAAATGTTTTTTTGTGAAAAAATAAAAATAAATTTTTTTTCGTTTTTCTAACCAAAAATTAACAGTCGAAGCCTACAACTAAATAGGTATATGAAATTAAAGTCTATTTGAAAAATCGTGTAGGAGCTATCGTGAAGGATTACACGCAAACAGACAGACGAAAAGACCGACAGATGGACGGACTGACGGGGACAGACAGAGGGACGGACTGACGAATGGACCGGCGGACTGACATAAGGACAGACATCATTCTAAAAATGGTTTTTATCGTCTGATGGGACCTTAAAATACAATATATCAGTCCTATAAATTCAAAACTCTCTCTTCGACTAAGAACACGTTCCGAGATATTTAGAAAAAAACATTTTAAACTGTTACGAATGTATTTGAAACGATTTTTTTGTTTAACAAGTAACATTTTTGAACACAGTTTTAGTAAATTAAATTTTAAAAATCATAGTTTAGGGAAAAAGAGTAAATTTAAATTTTAAAAATGCAAAGAGTAAGTTTTGCAAGTGACTGCTGTCAAAGAGAAAGCTTTACATTGAATTTGCTCATAATATGCAAAACTTACTTTTTAATTTGACTTTTATGTTTCTGGCTTAAGCTTCTCTGGCAAACCAGAATATATTTTCACTATTCTTTGCAAAAAACAAAAATTATATGAATAAAGTTTTTAGTTTTTTTTTTATATTTTAAATTTAAAAGTTTTAAAATGCACAATGTGTATTACACATTTTTTTTACATTTTCTTACTTTTTCTGTACGTTGTACTTTGCAACTTGTATGGCCATAGAGACTAAGCAATATGGCAATAATAAAAAATTAATCTGTTAAACACTTATAAAAAAGTGGATACTAAAGGTAGAAATTTAAAATTAGAATAACGTTTTTCTAATGTTAGAAAACTATGGCTTACAAGCCAATGATTTAGTTGATAAGTATCGAGAAAATAGATAAACAAAAACATTTATAACTCATAACTAATAAAAAATACTTTATTAATAACTATCCAACATAAAAAACTAAAAAAAGTTGAAATTTATTCTAAATCCGTCTCTTCCTCCGCTTCCATTTCATCATTTTTTCTAAATCGTCCTAGATTTTAAGGTTAACATTATCCAGCCAGTTTTCGCCATAATGTGCTACTAATAATTTGTTAATCGAGGATTTGTCACCTTTTAACGTTCGCCCATAAGGAACTGGTATGGGCAAAGAGTTAGTTTTGTACCTGAATGTTTTAAGCAAAGAGTGAGTTTTGCATATAACATTGATTTTTAATCTATTTTTTTAAACCTATTTAAATTTTTTTGGGATAATTTACTGTTAATAAGAGGTTAAGGCGTAAGTTCTCTACAAGATGACGTGTGTATCTCAATTTTTTACTTTTTTGCAAAGAGCGAGTTTTGCATTTATAGGACGGATATCTGAAGTTGGAAGAAAAATCAGTATATTCATTAATGACATTTTTTAAAATCTTTGTAATATAAAATAAAGCAAATCTAAGTGTTTACAATACATCGCACTTTATAATTAATAATTATAATTAATAATTATTAGTGTTCACATGTTATACTGCATTTAATTTTTAAAGCAAAAAAAGACCAGTTTCGTAACATAAATTAAAGAAAATATAAAGGCAGTTTAAAGTTGTAATCCCGCATAACGCAAAAGGAAATTTTGTATATATAATTATTTGGACCTTTGTCCCGCCATTAGTTTCATTTGTGCTTTTGGTGCTCGAGATATTAAAATTTTCCCAAAATTGCCCATACACCCGCGTTTGTATTTTCAAAAGAAAATTAGTAGGTAGAATCTCTTATGGCCAACTCAAAGGATTAAGCCCGGAGATAAGTTTAAATTTGGAAAAATCGTACCTTTATTTAAGCGTTATGTCTAAAACAAGCATTTTTTTACACAAATTGGGAAACATTTTATATAATCAAATTAAGTGATTTTGGTTTGAAGAGACTTCTTATCTTTTTTGTCTGTTTGTGCCATTATAAAGTTATATTTATTGCAGGCATTTAGTTTAAAGTGAAACAAAATAATTTTGACAAGGCTTGTCGAACTATTAACCTGGAAAAAAATCTTGTAATTATTACAAATGGGTCATTCCATCGTTTCGTACGTTACATTCGTACACCTTAAGTTAGTTCCCAGAAAATTACTCGATAGTTTATTTATTTGTATTTCAGGTTATAATCCTTACAGGCACTTACTTGCATCTTTTGGTTTACTTATAAATTTAATAATCAATTAGGCAATAAAAATAATGCAGCTTATGTGAGCGTTTCGTACGTTACTAAATTCGGAAGTACACTTATGCAATTAATTAAATGATAATGGTCAAGCTATAGCAAACATGTTTGCTGATTACTTTAAATCAGTTTATACTTCTAAGAGTAATCCTAATAATTATAGTATAAATGAATCACAGTACAATAATTTAAATCTTAATATTTCCAAATGTGATGTAACAGTTGAAGATGTATTTCGTAAATTATCATGTTTGCCTGATAAATTGAATTCAGGGCCTGATAAAATTCCGCCTTTTTTCCTAAAAAGAACATGCGCTTCGCTGTCTTATCCCATATCATCATTATATAATGTATCTCTATCCCAAGGATTCTTTCCAAGTATTTGGAAAGAAACTTACATAACTCCTATTCACAAGTCCGGCGATAAGAGCAACGTAGTCAATTATCGCCCGATCAGCGGCCTTTCTACCCTAGCCAAAGTTTTTGAGCAACTGGTAACTGAACATATTACACCTTTAATTCGTAATTTAATTAATTCTAAGCAGCATGGTTTTTCTAAAGGGAAATCAACAGTTACAAACTTATTAATTTACTCAAATTATATTTTTAGTGCTATGGAGTTAGGTATTCAAGTTGATTCTATCTATACAGATTTCAAAAAGGCATTTGATCGGGTTGATATTGGTTTACTTCTTCTAAAACTCAAATTGTATGGCATAACTGGTCCACTGTATAACTGGTTAAAAAGTTATCTCACTGATAGAAAGCAAATAGTTGTAATATTAGGATTTTTTTCATATTTAATAGATGTAACATCAGGCGTGCCTCAAGGCTCTCACTTAGGACCTATCCTCTTTTTGCTTTTCATCAATGACATTGTTTACTGCATCTGGTTTTGTGAGGTGCTATTATTTGCCGATGATTTAAAACTTTTTAAGACAATAACTTCACTTAATGATTACCAGTTGTTACAGTCGGACTTAAACCGAATCACCGAATGGTGTAGAAATAATTTTCTAGATCTTAATATAAGCAAATGCAAGGTTATATCCTTTTCAAAAAGAGTTGAGATCTTGAATTTTAATTATTTTGTTTTAAATACTGAACTTGAAAGAGTCTCTAGTATAGCAGATTTGGGGGTCTTATTTGATACCAAAATGACATTTGTTCCACATATAAACAATATTGTTAATAAGGCGCTCAGAATGTGTGGTTTTGTTATAAGACAATGTCAAGATTTTACAAATATTCCTGCTATAGTCTTACTTTTCAATACTTTTTCTCGTAGCATTCTGGAATATGCGTCCATTATATGGAGACCGTCATACCAGTGTCACATTAACCTTATTGAAAAAGTTCAGAAAAAAATTAACTAAATTTTTGCTATATAAGCTAAAGATTTCTAATGATATTAGTTATAATGACAAGTTATCCCTTTTAGAATTGGAGTCACTGGCAAATAGACGTATTAATATTGATAAAATATTTATGTATAAGCTTTTCAACAATTTAATTACTTGTCCTGATATTTTAAAACTTTTTTACTTTCGTGCATCTTCTGTTCATACTCGTAATACAAACTTGTTACACATTCCCTTTTCAAGAACCAATTTTTTTCAGTTTAGTCCAATTCCTAGATTGGCTAGAAATTTAAATCAGTGTAATATTGATATTTTTAACATAACCTTAGTAGGTTTTAAGAAATATCTTAAAAATGTTTAATTGTTTAATTATTTTACTTTTATAGGTACTTAGTTATTTATTAAGTATTTAGTTATTATTACAAAATTGTTTTTTCTTACGTATTGTACTACTTGGATTTTTTCTGTAATGTACAACAATAAATAAAAAAAAAAAAATAAAAAAAAAAATAATGAAAATCTGCTAATCCGATTTAATTTTTTGTTTTTTAATTATGTTTGCTTAATTTGTGAAAGATTTACTTTCTAATAAGCATACGGGCTAATAAAAAAATAAATAAATATGATTTTCAGAAATTATTAAAGTTGTTTCGTACGTTACCAAAAAACGTTTCGTACGTTACCTGAGCGTTTTCACCATATTTTAAACTGAATTTGGGAAAACTACCTATATGTTAAACTATTCTCCTGTAGGGCAGTATAGGTACTACAAAAAAAAACGAAAAAAAATTTCAGTTGATCGTGAGTCATTTAGGGGTCGTTTGGACTTTTTGGACCTAAACTTTCAAAATTTTTGTATTTTTCAGGTTTTTTGACTTAGTATTTAACCACAACAGTTTTGGAGATGGTAGATGAATTTTAAACTATAACCTTACCCAATATCTCAATAAATATTAAAAAAAATATTGAACTTTTGATGCTGTGGTAGCAGTTGACGTGGAATGACCCAAATATAGATAGCGGCGATTCTACAAAATGGATGCAAATTCAAGTTATTTTTTGTTGAAATATGGATTCAGTCTAACCATCACACGGAATTATTTTTCTAGGTTAATAATTTGAAAAGCCCTTTTTTAGTTTGATTCACTTTGGACGCTGTCGTTTAGCACAAAAGATAAGAAGTCCTTGCAAACCAAAATACATTAATTCGACTAACATTTTTCACAATTTGTCAAGGTGTAGAAAAATGGTATGATAATTTTAGACATAAGGCTTAAATAAAGACGACTTTATGTGGCACATTCTCCAGACATAAAAGTACCAATAACAGAATATTTTTTTTTCGATTTCTCCAGTTCATGGCTCCTTTAAAAAAAACACATTTTCCCAAATTTAATCTTCACTCCGGGCTTAAACCTTTGATGTGAGGAAAATTTTGTTGCATGTGGCATGTAATGGTCATAGGATATTCTACAAACGTATTTTTTATTTAAATACAAATTCTGGATTATGGGTAATTTTGGGAAAATTTTTTTATTTTGAGAAGATACTAATGGTGGCACAAAAGTCAACGAGGATCCCTATTTCATAAACACAAAACTTTCGTTTGTGCCTAATGCGGATTGCAAGGTCACACTGTCAAAAATAACAAGCAAGAATATAAAAATAAGAAAAATTAAATACATACTTCTATTATCCACTTTGCACGTAGATAATTATAATTTATATAGGTATCGTGGCCAAGTTTTCTGTCCCACGCATTATTTAAAAAGGTAAAAATCTATCAAAAAATAAACTTAAAGGGATTAAAAAGACCTTTAATTTCCATGCAAAAACACACACTTTGACCAACCACAACTTTTTTCAAATACCTAAAACCACTATTTTTTAAATTATTATAAAAGGCACAAAATTTTAAATCTAACGAATTATAATACTTTATCCTTTAGAGAAAGTACCTACTTTAAAGGAAAATAAATAGGGGTTGGGAGTATTTTAGTTTTTTTTTATTTTTAACAAAAAAGACAAAATCTCATTAAAAAATAAAATTGAATTAAGGTAAATGTCCCAATTACCGTCCACTTAAGCACTAAATCAGACTTTGGTAAGCCACAAAAAACTTGTTTAAAAGAGTATCAAAATTAAAATAGTACTAACTGATTAAACATTTATTGAATTTTACTAAATTATATTTAAAATTAACGTATATATCATAAAAAATATATGAAAAATTGTTATATATAAAAATGCATGATGTCCCAATTATCGTCCGCCTAAATTTTGGGGTGCCCCAATTATCGACCTAGACAATGTCCCAATTATCGGTCAAAGTGAAACAAGATGATTTTTATATTATTTTTATTAATATTTATCATAAAAGTGGACATTTAAACATGTTTTTTATTATATACTTTATAACTATATAAGATCCGGAAAATTTTTTCTTAATACCTACCTATTTATTCCGTATTCTTTTACATACATAATGGAGTAAATTCGAAGAAATCTTTATCAAACGTGAGACCTTTAAGGTAATTTTTAAGATTTTGCGAAGAAATATTTTCCCTTAAAAGGAAAAATTGCGAAAATTTTTTTTTACTTCCTAAAAGAAATTCAAAGAATACAATTTTTTTTAGCGGGTTACCTTTGTGTTTAAACTTAATTTTTTATGTTTTTTTTTTTTGCAATATGATTTGATAGTATTTGATTTCTTATTATCTATTTTTATAGTATCCAGTTTTTTAGTGTCGATTTCTTCTCTTCTATATCTTGCTCGGCTTTCTTTTTTCCATCAGTTTCTCTTCTCTTTGGTTTCTTTTTCTTCGTTCTCTAACGCCTTTTTATCTTCTTTCCATCGATATGAGGTAATCTCGCTTAAATCAGTGTTAAATTTATGCTACACTCATGAATGAAAGAGCAGCTCTCTTATCCGATTAACAGATTATAATCTGTTAATTATTTATCTTTTTATTTTTTATGCCAAAAAATTGAAGAATGTGTGCATTGGAAATGGTAAGAATTTTTAAGGTTATTTTGATTTTGGTCCTAACATTCTTCTTCAGAACTAGATATATACCTAATTATTGAAATTTTTTAATGATTTTTTAAGGTTAATATTTTTACTTTTCATAAAAGACTATTTTTTCTTGATTTACCATTTTTTCTTATTATATGGATTAAAACTTATATTATTAAATAGACCTTGCAATACTGGCCACGAGATCTAATTTTTGCCTTATTAAAAATACAAGGAGTTTTTAAATTTTATATTTTCTGGGGTTTTTTATATTTTTGTTCGTACATATCCGCATATTATCCAAAACTGTGTGTTTATAGGCGTAAAAAGTAACGTGCAAAATTTTTTAATTTTTAAAAGTGGACGATAACTAGGACAAATATAGGACGCTAATTGGGACAAGCCACGTATACATGGCTTGTCCCAATTAGCGTCCTATATGTGTCCTAGTTATCGTCCACTTTTTGCACGTTGTTTTTACGCTTATTTGTGAAAAAATGGTATGACGATAATTGGTCTTCTTAAACTTTGTTATGTTAACAACTAATATTTGAGAAAATTCATAAAAAATATTTTTTTGGGAGTTATACTTATATAAACTTAAATTGAATTTGGCCCAATTATCGTCCGCCCGGACGATAATTGGGTAATGATTTATTTTCTTGTCCCAGATATCGTCCGGCTTATTTTTTTATTAAAACTGAGATTTATCCTAAAATTTTACATGCTTAAGTTAATAATGTGCTTTACAAATTATTAAAACAATTTTTTTTACTTAAAATGTGTTAAAATAAACCAGATATACCAATTTACTTCAGACCTCTGAGCTTATCTGACTGACTAAGAACTGCATTATAGATAGTATTACAGCTGACATGTGAGAGTTTATTCGTTTTTGTAAAATTATACAGAAAAGTAATGCTGCCCTTGAGCTGAGTAAATGTAGCCAACAAATCAATTATTTCATTAAAAATTAAAAATTAGGTTAATTTGGCCCGAATCTCTTATTTTTTTAGAAAATATAAGAAAGTGGACGATAATTGGGACATGGTCGATAATTGGGACATTTACCTTAATAGAACTTTTAATTACCACATTAGAATCACCTTATTGTCGTTAACGAAGCAATGTAATAGTTTAAAGTGAGGTGAGAATCACTTTTTAAAATGACCTTTTGTCTATTTTTTTATGTATGTTGTTTTATTCAAGGTTTGTTTTCTTTTAAATTATCGGAGATATTGCATGGTATATAAAACATGGGAAATTCGGTATATGTACATGTACAACTTAAACTAAAAAAAACAAAAATTAAATATTTTAAATATCAATAAAAAAAATAAAAATTACCTCATATACGGGGTGTCCCAGAATGTTTCCAAAATCTCTAAAGCTTAATCAGATATCGTCAAAATATTGCCACAAGTTTATATAAAATTTTTGGCTACGGGCCCCCTACTCTGAGATATTTGGCCCTAAAGATGAAGTAAAAAAATCAATTTTTTTGGATAACTTTTTACTTTTTAACATTTTTTAATATTTTTTTTTAGAGATGTTTAAGAAAATTAATGAGCATCGAATGATTTTAACAGAACTTTCGAAAATTATCAGAGAAGTCAGGGGCGGACTTCCCTTATGGTTCCAAACCCCTAAGTTTTTTAGGGTTACAAATTTTAGACTTTTAATTACTTTGTTTGTATTCTGTGAACAATTCTAATGAAAAAAGTACTCTACGTAAAGGCAGGAAGACTGTAAAAAAATATTTTTTTATTATTTCAAAACTGCTACAAATTATTTTAAAAATATTTGTATCCTATCGAAACAAAATAAAAAGTTTATATAAAATTTTTTACTTGGGCCCCCTCCTTTGAGATATTTGCCCCTTAGACGAAAAATAAAAATCACATCTAAGGGGCGAATATCTCAAAGGAGGGGATCCTAGTAAAAAATTTCATATAAACTTTTTATTTCATTTTGACAATATAAAAACATTTTTTAAATAATTTATAGCATTTTTGAAACAATATAAAAATATTTTTTTACGGTCCTCCCGCCTTTCGATTAAAAAAGTGCATTTTCCTCGAAAACGCTTTATTTAGTGTAGATACGTTTTGTCATATGCTTCCCGCCAAACCGTTACATAATTTACATATTATGTTTTATTTTTCATGTGCTTTTCGTCAAAAACGTTATAGATCTTTAACAAAATCTTAACTATACTTGTTAAAAAAATTCAATAATACTTATATAGTTTTTATAAAATTAAAACAATACTTACTTGTAATTTGTAGAAAACCACACCCTTGCACTGAAGTTATCCCATATGATTTCACTCATCAACTTCCCGCGAAAGAATGAAATAATATGTACCTACGGTAAATAGTAATTATATCACAAAACACCCCCGGAATTATACCATGTGGGACGCAGTAATGTTATGAGTTTGAAAAGATTTCAAATATGTATATTCTTGGTAGGACGCAGTATTATTCTGAGTTTGAAAAGATTTCATAGTTGAATATACTTGGTATGGGACGCAGTATTATTCTGAATTTGTAAAGATTTTTAAGATATATTTTCGTTGAAGGGCGCAGTATTATTATGAACTTGAAAATATGTCAAATATGTATATTTTTTAACGTTAAAATATTGTTTTCCCATTAAAAGGAATTTTAAATAAGGAAGGCACTGGATTAGTGTAAAAAAAAAATTATACCATGTGGGACGCAGTAATGTTATGAGTTTGAAAAGATTTCAAATATGTATATTCTGGGTAGGACGCAGTATTATTCTGAGTTTGAAAAGATTTTATAGTTGAATATACTTGGTGTGGGACGCAGTATTATTCTGAATTTGTAAAGATTTTTAAGATATATTTTCGTTGAAGGACGCAGTATTATTATGAACTTGAAAATATGTCAAAGATGTATATTTTTTAACGTTAAAATATTGCTTTCCCATTAAAAATAATTTAAAATAAGGAAAGCACTGGATTAGTGTAAAAAAATATTTTTTTAGAACTTTAAGCTTATGTTGTTTATTTATGATTAAGTATTTAATTTTATCTTATAAATATATTTTTTTTCTTCATCCAAGTTATTTAAAACAAAATAACGTTATTTTGTTTTAAATAACTTGGATGAAGACAAAAAATAACATTATAGTACAAATTATATTATAATATTATTAATATATTTAATTATATAAATAACTCATCTAAATATTATGTTCTATTGCATTTATAATTAAATAACTAAAGTATTTTTGGCGATATTTTGAAAATTTAAAACCACCGAGTTTGTCGGTCTTGGAATTGCTAGGGTTTATATGTAAACTTATTTATTCGGCGTTGCCAAGTTTAGGACGCAGTATTATTCTGAATATGAAAGAATTTGGATTTGTATATTTGAGAAATATACACATCGAAAATCCGTACACATTTTAAGACTCCCCCAAACTGAATTTGCTTGAACTAACGATATACGTTTTATTCCATCTTCCTAACAATACTACGTCCGAATTTTAAAAATTTAAACGCAAATAACTTGCCCAAATAAAATACTAGAGTAATCTTTTCCATAGCTACGTGTATACAAAGTGTCAAAGAACATTCTAAAATAGTAAAAATAATTATTTCTTAACATACCTAGGAGATATTATGGGAAAACATTACTGCGTCCGGTATACGGACGCAGTAATGTACAGGACGCAATAGTGAATGCTGGCGAACCCATGTATGGACGCAGCAATGATAGCTGGATATATATATATATATATATATATATATATATATATATATATATATATATATATATATATGTATAAACAATATATTTTTTTAATTATTTTTTTATTGGTTGATTGATCAATATTTTATAATAATATTAATTTTGTCTTCTTATAAGAAACGTATTTTTCTTTAGAAACAATAAATGTACCTATCTATCTATTAATTTTTCTGAATGCCACGAAAATACCCATAAATTTGCTTTCTTTTGTTTATCCTGTTTCTCTTTTTAAAACAAAATTTCTCATAGAAAGAACGCGGCAAGTAACATCTTCGATGCACTTACCGCAGATTTCCTTAGGATTGGTACATAGCGTTATTCTCCGTAGTAAAATAATACTAAGCTCGAAAACCGTATGTGTCAGGTGTACATGCCGCGTTTCTCTTTAGGAGGGCAGTATAGTAGGCATATGTTAAATATATACAATATTTTGTTTGTTGATGTAATGTTTTTGTTTAATTTGTTTGTTTTAATGCATATTTAATAATTTAGGTAAGTTTTTAATATATTAATTTCTTTTATTTTTGTTTATATACATTTTTTTTTTCCAAAAAAATCAGTTTATAATGTCCAAGTTATGTCCAAAAACTTTTATAATTTTTATGTCTTTTTAGCCCTGAAGAAGCCTAAATATTAGGTGAAACGTTGGCATGATTATGTAATGCAATAAAGTTTTTATTTGCTTTATTTTCGAAAATAACCCTAAATAAATTTCAAGAAGCATCCTGTAGGAAATATTATTAATATACAATAATATAATATAAATATCGTTTTTAAAAACAGAAGAACAAAACATTCTAAATTTATTTTTATTTGAACTTTACAAAATAAAAAGTTTGTATACTTATCTACTTTCAAGTTTAAATAAGATGTTGTGAATAAAAGTAAAAGTAAAGGAACGCCTAAGTGATATTATTTTTTTAGATAGCAGTTCGCAATAACATTTCTTTTGTTATCAATTTGTATTTATTAGTTCTGTATCTGAAAAGCGTACAATTGCAATTGTATAGAAGAATATAAAGTATGGATTTAATACCTCGCATTTTATAGTATACAATCTTTATATCATATGGCTTGTTATACTATTTACAGCGCCTGCGCCAGAATAGTATTATACGGTAGAATTTTCAAAAATTTTCAAAAATCGTCCTAGACAAAAAATTCTTGGATATAAATTTGTTTCATGAAAAAAAAATCAACTTTTTTTTTAATGTCCGTCTGTCCGTCCGTCTGTCCGGTGTCACGTTTTTGTAGACACGATAACTCAAGAACGAATAATCCGATACACTCGAAATTTTCAGGAAAAATCAAGTTCAGTGAGGGGAAGATCCCTATTGTTTTTGAAAGTAATCCCCCTAAGAACAAAAAAGTTATGTGGGGTTAAACTTTAAAAAAAATCGAAAAACGATGAAAGGTAATATTATCTAAAACTGGTCTGGAAAAAATTTTTAGCTCGACTTTCATATGACCCAAGTTTTTATTCATAATTTAATTATTTAGAGCTTTAGCATCTTTTTAAGACTAAATTTAAAAAAAATCTATCAATGCGTTTTTGAGAAAACCGATTTACATTTGTTTTAGTTAAAAAAATATGACATTTAAAAATTATTTTAGATATTCAGATTTACGTCAAAAAGCGAGAAAAAAGTTTTTATAAACGTTTGGGCTAAATTGCTTTTCAAGGGAGCTAGCTTACTTTTAAAGGGAATTTTAACAAATTATGTTTTATTAAAAAAAAAAAAATTATTTTAGATATTCAGATTTACGTCAAAAAGCGAGAAAAAAGTTTTTATAAACGTTTGGGCTAAATTGCTTTTCAAGGAGCTAGCTTACTTTTAAAGGGAATTTTAACAAATTATGTTTTATTAAAAAAAAAATCACAAAAGTTGAAAAAAAGTTGATTATTTTTTCATGAAACGAAAAAAGAAAATAAAAAAAAATATTTTTTTTTTAACTTTCGTTTTAAAAAAGAAATTTTTTTTGAATTTTTTTTTTTTTTCATTTTTTTTAATCTTTTTTTTTTCAGTTATTTGGGAAAATGGAATATATCATTTACTGTGAATAGTATATAATGGAATGCGTAGCATTACATATCTTTACGGCTTGTTTGTTTCTAATATACAACCAACGGGATTTCGATCTAAAATAAAAAAAATCCTGTCTTTATAACTTTTCTAGCTGTTAGGCAGTGAAGATTATAATAACTTGAAGATATCTTCAACTCCTATTTCAAACAACAAAATAAAGTAAAACCATACTATGGATTCTACAGTTTCTTTGTATTGTTAAGAATACTTGAAGATGAAATTTGCGTCTTTAGCTTTAGAAAAGCGACATATAGTTACACGGGTTATTTTTATTAGCGTTAATAATTTTAAGGAGTGATTTCAAATCAGAAAATATGAAAAAAGCTTCCTCTTAAACATATGTTTAAAATTGGGTCGTAAGGGAGCTACGCCCCTTTATAAGTAACTAAAATTCGGTTTTTATTTAGTAACTCAGCAATCATTTGACCTATAGTAACGAAGTTTTCCATATGATCTAAGCCTTTTATCTTATGTCATTTTAATGTAGTTATTTTAACCAAGGGCGTGAGAAACGGGTCGGCGTTTTTTGACCCAACCTTTTTTCTGTGTATATTTTTTGTAAATTTATTATTAGTTTTCCTCAGGTAAAAATACATAAAAAAGATACTCTTGTTATACTGCCCTGTTAAAGTCAAGGGCAGTAAGTAACACTTGTCTCATAGCGGTGTTTTTACGTCAACCCTGATCTAATATTTTGAAAAGGCTGCTATTGACCAATGTCACTTACTGCCCTTTAATTTATCAGGGCAGTATAATATCGTAGGACTAACAGTGTTCGAGCAAAATTAATTTGAAGGTAAAATTTCGCGTTTCGTGAACCAACAATTAAAAACTAAAATACTGAAATCCAAAATTTTAATGATGCAGGGTGATTCTAAATCAAAAACTAGGAAAAAAATTTCCATACATGTAGGTCGAACGATCGATCATTACAATTTTGGTTTTAAACATTTATGTGTTAAATTTTTTATCCTTGAAACGTAAAATTTTACCTTCAAATTAATTTTTCTCAAAATACACCGCATATTATCAGTACAGTATAGTACAAATTTCGAAGTAGATAGATACTTCTGTAAAATTTAGTTTAGTTAGTTCAAAAATAATAATCTTTATTTAATTATAAAAGAAACTTTTGAAAAGATAATAAAATGTTTAAGATGAAATGCTAAGATATTTATTTAATTATAAAAGAAACTTTTGAAAAGATAAGAGAATGCTAAAAATTAAATGGTTAGACAGAGTTATAAAAGAGATTATTGGAGACATTTGAGTAAAACTGTATTAAAAAGAAAAATCACATTATTATGGGACACATTCTAAACATGACACTGTCATTACCAGCTAGCTTATACTTATTGTAGTATATTAAAATACTAGTTTCATTATAGACGTTTTTGGCGCGCGCATCTAAGTTAAAAAACAAATCGCTTGCGTCAAAGAAAAAAAATTAAACTTAAAAAATTAAGCAAACCTTTTTATTTTGTTGCACAATCAAAAACATAATATATTTTTAATATATCCACGACTAAAAGTATCACGTATTATTTTTTCAAAAAATGTTGGCCCCATTTGGAATTAACTACTTCTACACCACTGCGAATTTAGGGTTGAAATTTGGCATGGTATGTTTTCATACCGAATACAAAGTTACCGCAAAAGTTTAGGTCAATTAAAGGCACATAAAGAGGCTCGCATAAGAAGCATAATACATTACATACGATTCCGTAATAGGCTTGATGTGCCGTCATGTATCTTGTGAGCAGGCTTATAACGTTCGCATAAGAGCCTGTGGATATGCCCTAAATTGGGAGAAATTTTTGCACACTTTTTTTGCTATGAGCTTTGCATATGCGTTGGCAACCGTAATCGCCTTAAAAACAGTTTTGGTCCATATCATACACAATTTTTTATTCGATTATAAATTATAATATAATATATTAATAAATACATTTGTATTTTTGATAACTTTAAGGTTAGAATTCAAATGCCAACAGTTTTAAAACCAACGTGTTGCAACGTTTAATTACACAGAATCAAAAAAATTTTTTCGGTTGATGTGGAACAGAAATGGTTTTTTCTACAACTTGTTTAGAATGTAAGCAAATACACACACTTTTCAAACACAGAATGAATCCATTCTAGCTCTAGATAGTGTATGAATATTCCGTTAAGTGTTAGAATGAGCACATGTAGTGCCATCTCTTGTTTATAAAAGTAAAGAAAACTGTAGCAAAATTAGCAAAAATATATATACAGTGCGTGCATTAGGTCTGGAATCACCCGATTAACTTTTTAGTTACAAGTAAAACACAAAAACCCTCGGATAGGTCGATTTTTATTTTTAATTTTGCAAATTATGGTGTAATAAAAGTTATTAAAATTTGCACCCCCTTGCACCCTCACCCCCCAACTTTTTTTTTTTCAAATAGCAACCTACCTCTTGTGACACTTCGTTGGAAAGGTAATTTAATAAGCTTTCCAACGGTGTATAATAAAGCCTAATTTGGTAAAGGGCTAATGATAAAATGCACAATTTAGTTTATTATAAAGACATGTAAAGTATAACTTTAGTTCACTATAAATGTTCAAATTGATGTCCTTCAGCTCTTTGACAGTGGACAGTAAAAAAACGGGATTAAAATCGATTAAATAGTAAACATAAAATTGGTCAATAAAAAGAAAAAAAATTGCATTTTTCAACAGGGTATAAAATATTACAATAAGTTTAAAACAACCTTATTTAGATTCTCAGGAAGGTGCCAAGTAGGAAATAGGGCAACAATTAACATATTATGCGTAATATTTCACACAAACAATGTTTAAATAAAACATGCGTTTTTTCATAGACCCTTTAACAAATTAGGCTTTATCATACACTGTTGGAAAGCTTATTAAATTACCTTTCCAATGATGTATCAGAAGGGGTAGGTTGCTATTTGAAAAAAAAAAGTTGGGGGTGAGGGTGCAAGGGGTTGCCAATTTTGATAACTTTTTTTAGACCAAAATTTGCAGAATTAAAAATATAAATCGACCTGTCTGAGGATTTTTGTATTTTACTTGTAACTAAAAAGTTATTCGGGTGATTCCAGACTTAATGCACGCACTGTATATATATTTTACCATGAAATATTGAATAATTTAATGCAATTTAAAGTTTTTCCTTAAAATTAAATAAAGTTTATTACTTTTTCTTAATATTTGACCAGTTTTTTATCAATTTAGTTAAAAAAATTAAAACAGCTCCATCTATTGTTAAATATTTAAACCTGATATAATATATATTATGTAACATATTATGTCACAACAATCTGACAGAACCTTCAATTTATACATTATAATTTGTAAATGTGTGCTAAAATTAAATAAAAATCTTTTTTAACTACTGATTTGATAAAATTATTAAATAACATTATTTGCTTTATTTAAAAATATGTGTTTTGCTGCATTTACAATGTCGAGCCACAAAAAACATTGTTTTTAACCTTGTTCGCAGTTTAAAGTCATACAGTGTTTTCTATTTGCATTCGAAGAAAACGTATAGTCTACAACATAGTCATTCTGCGCTCGCGGGACCGTCGCGCGGAATATTTTTTATTCCATACTAGTTATAGAATATACTATTATAGGTGTATTTTTGGTCGCTAAACACGAATGCGTCGTCCATTTTAGCCCACCACTTCAGTTTTTTTTTATACGAAAAACCATTTTTTTTGTAATTTATTTAGCTCATATTTTCCAAAATATTACTTTTGGAATCAGCGCGTGGATCTATCGACATGATTAAAAAAAATCTGAGATATGGTCAAAATCATTAAATTTCGGTCATCGTCTGAATTTCTTTAAGAAAAATCATGTCGATAGATCTCGACGCGCTGATTCCAAAAATATGGGCATATAATACCTTCGGATTAATATTTTGGAAAATATGAGCGAAATAAAATTTTCGAAAGGAATAAAATTATTGTTTTTTCCTATTTAAAAAAAAATCTGACATGATGAGCCAAAACGGACGACGGATTCGTATTCAGTGACCTAGAAAACCATTTCTGATCCGCGTCAACCGAAAGAAAAACAATGTGGTCCTGTGTTATTTATTATTTTTGCGTCCTAGGCCAAAAAAATAAACTTTTTGTACAGGTTTATCATACAGGCCGAAAAAGTATTAAAACACTTTGCCGTTCCAAAATTATGGACTCCCAAACTTGGACACAATTTCAACTTCCGGAATATAAAATATAATATTTCGCAAAAGCTACGCAATGTAACTATTCAGCAGCTCAAAATCTATAAGGAAGTTTAAGACGACGCTGCAAAAAAGCCATCTAACGATTTTTTTAATTTTTACACAGAATATACAGGGTGATCCATAACTGGCATGCCAAAATTTAAGAGGTGATTCTAGATCCAAAAATATAAAAAAAGTTCCTATAAAGGTTGGTCCGGAAATGAGCCCTAAGGGATCTAGGGCCCTTTAAAATTGTAATAAAAATAAGGTTTTTAATTAATAACTCGGGTACCGTTTAAGCTAGAGCGGCGAGCTTTTGCATGTTCCAGTATCAATAAGGGCAATAAGTTTATGTTAATTTATTTTTTTAATTTATCCAGAGGCGTGCCCAGACGGACAAAATATATGAGGCTTAAAACATTTTTGCCCCAAACTTTCCTATGTGTATGTTTTTTGGATTTGTTGTAAAAAATATAGATTTCTAGAGTAAAAATACATATAAAATATCATATAGTGTAACACTGTAGGAGCAACCGTTATCAAAAAAAAATGCAATTAAGAGGAAGTAACATTTTGTGCCACCAAAAACGTTACTTTTTAAAAGGCTATTACTCCTTTAATATTAAATTTAGATGTTTTGGTGTATAATACTTTTTTGCTCAGTTTTAAATGAAGAATCACCCTGCAGCATTAAAATTTTTTTGGTCCTTTTTTTTTCCCCCATTCAATACGTCATCTTCGAAGGGCCGTAGCTCCCTTAGGGCTCATTTCCGGACCAACCTTTATAGAAACTTTTTTTCATATTTTTGGATGTAGAATCACCTCTTAAATTTCGGTACGCGAGTTCTGGAACAGGCTGTATAAAATACACCACAGAATCATAACACTGCTCTACACTAAAAAAATTGCCGAAAACATTTTAGTTGATTTTAGACCTATTTGATGCGTTGTTTTCGAAATCTTCAATTTTCTCAATCAGCTCGTTTTTTTGAGATATAGCGCACAGTGTTTTTTCTTGCCTATTATAGGCAAAAAAAAACATAAAAACTATAATAGTTGTAGTAAAAAAATAAGGTCTATTTAATTTTTTGTTTTTGTATAGTTGTAGTAAAAAAAAATAAGGTCTATTTAATTTTTTGTTTTGACGTGGATTGGTTCTCTATTAATAGGGCTCTAAACAAAAAAAAAAACGGATTTTAAATATCAGTATCACAACTAAAAGAGCACCGGCAAATAAAAAAAAATCTTTTTTGTAGATCAGTTTAATCAGAAGAAATATAGGAGTTGCCAGTCCTTTTAGGTTAAAATTTTTAAAACTCGCCGTGCCTGGGTCAAAGTATCCCCAGTTGATAATATCTTGTCTCCTGTATTTTTAATTTAATAGTTACTTCTAGAACATTTCCTAATACTTGGAATGTTTCACGCGTATGTCCGGTGCTAAAAAATGGTGACCCAAAAAATATCAAAAACTACAGACCAATATCCATATTATGTAATTTTGCAAAGATGTTTGAAAGTATTATTTATAAAAAGATTTACTCTCAGATAAAAAATGTTTTATCTCCATTTCCACATGGTTTTGTTGAAAAACGCTCTACTGTCAGTATCAGGCTGACGAATTAGACGATCGCGGTCAGGTAGATGTTATCTATACTGATGTACAGAAAGCATTTGATCAAATTGATCATGGCGTACTATTAAATAAATTATTAACATTTGGTTTTAATAGTTAACTCATGCAGTTATTTGAAAGTTACCGCTTGGACAGAATTTTATTTGTAGAAATAAACAACTATCAATCTGATACATTTGTAGCTACTTCAGGTGTACCACAAGGGTCTAATATGGGTCCCTTGTTATTTTTGATTTTCATTAATGACTTGCCAAATTTTATTGGATGCTTTAAACTTTTATTTGCTGATGATCTAAAAATATATATTTCGATCAAATCCATTCTTGATTGTATTTTCTTGCAACATAACCTTGAAGCTGTATATTTGTGGTGTGAAAAAAATAATTTAAAGCTGAATATATCTAAATGTAAAATTCTAAGTTTCACTAGAAAGGTTAAAAAAATTATATTTCATTACAACATTAATGGTGTCGTTTTGGAGCGAGTTAATACAATCAAAGACCTGGGAGTAACTTTTGACTCAATGTTATCTTTTGAGGATCATATTTCAAACATTGTAAAGTCTTCATTAAAAATGTTTGGGTTTATTAACAGAAGTTGTAAAAACTTTACAAATAGTGATTATCTTAAAGTTTTGTTTTATTCATTTGTCAGATCTAAAGTTGAATATGGGTCCCTCATTTGGTGCCCATATTACAATATTCATATAGATAGAATTGAATCTGTACAGCGTAGGTTCATTAAATTTCTTACTTTTAAAACAGATGGAGTATATCCTTTAAGAGGTGCTGATTTATCAGGTTTAATGTTAAGATTTAATATTAAGTTTTTAAATATACGCAGAAAGATATGTTCAGTAACATTTTTATATAATTTATTACATAATATAATTGATTGTAGTGACTTATTGTCTAGGATTAATTTTTTGGTACCTAGTACAAGACGTCAATCTAAAACTTTTTTTATGCCTAGAGCAAACACCAATTTATTGTACAAATCACCAATTTACTTAATGTGTAATAATTTTAATGAAATTTCATTACATTGTGATATTAATTTTTCTAGTTTAAGATCTATTATTAACTTTATAGAATAATTTAATGTATTATTTGAATGTCCTGTTAGTTTGTACTGTTGGGCAATAAACGTTATTATTATTATTATTATTATTACACTGGTCTATCAAAGACGTTCTTTCTGGCATTGGCACACAAATAACTATTTTGTACATTGTAAAAGTTATAAAGAAATAGTTCTGATGGGTATATTACAGTTTTACTTGGTATTTGATAATATAATGTAAGGGTTTAAACTTTTAGCTAACATTACTCTAACTTAGGTGGAAAGATATAAATGGCTGGAGATAAAAAGGCTGAGTGGTTATATAGATAAGTAGAAATGCAAAAGAATGCATTATACGTTACTAAATTTTTAACAATTCTCTTGACGTTATCTTTTCAAAGTTTTTGATAGACGAACATTTTTATTTTATACTTTTTGGTTTAGATAGTAATTTTAAATCGAGTGTCATGTGGTTAACATGACGGAATCATAGCTCGACTTTTTTAATTTTAAAATTTATAAAGAAAACATTTTATGTTTGACTTTTGACATACATCCTTAAGTAGATTGGAGGTCGTAATGTACCTGCAATAATATTTTTTTCTCTTAACAAATTGAACGAAATCTCTTAAAAGGAATAGTTAACTAATATAAAGCCAATTACAGTTCGTTTTGCAAAGATTCTTGGCGTTTTTTTTTGTAAAAAATTAATCGTACATGTTAACTTGTTTTAAACATTTAATGATTAAATAAAATTAGATGTATTCCCCCCATGAGCCCTTATCATCCATCCATCCATTCTTCTTTTCATACTCCTGATGACGTCGTCTATCATTTCTTGAGGCATATTCTATATTTCAATTAAAACAAAAACGAATACAAAACTAAAAAATACTAATATCTACTTGCACATAACTTATGTATTGTAGAGTCAGCGCGCGTTAAGAATGGTACAATGATGTCATTAAACACAGAGGTTAAGTGGAAGAACAATCTCGAATCGAACTTCGCCATTTTGATGTATATTTATATCAAATAAAGACATTAAATAAATTTTATTATTATTATTATTATTATTATTTTCTTTATTTAGCACAAAATTGGTTATAATGTTGCTTTTTTCATTAAGCTTACGACGCGTCGCGACATCCCTGTACTATTTTTAATGCGCGTGGGCTCTTATCAACAAAATAATTTTTAGAATTTACTAGAACTCAATAGCTCGTTTTTAAACAAAATCAACAAACTAACAAAAATTCTACTCCAGCCTATTTTCAGAATGCGTCACAAAATTAGCTCTTTAAATATTTACTGTCATATATCAATAGCTACTCCAACTTGAAGAACAGTGTTTCTAAGTAGAAACTGGATACCCATAAATTTGGTTATTAAAGAGTATAGGGTTGTTATTACCACCCGGGAAAAAAAGATTTATATATTTGAGATATGATCGGATCTCTGTATTTCCAAATTTCTTGTCCAAGAATATATCAAGAGATCCAATTATATATGCTTATATATAAGCAGTTATATATCAAGAGATCCAATCATATCTCGTCATATATGAGCAGATATGCTTATATATAAGCAGATATAAGCAGATATAATCTATTTGTACAAGTGATTAGATATAAAATATGTGCATATATCAAGAGATCCGATCATATCTCTTCATATATAAGCAGTTATGCTTATATATAAGCAGTTATATATCAAGAGATCCAATCATATGTCGCCATATATGAGCAGATATGCTTATATATAAGCAGATATAAGCTTATATATAAGCAGATATAAGCTTATATATAAGCAGATATAAGCATATATGATTGGATCTCTTGATATATTCTTGGCCATGAAATTAGGATATACAGAGATCGGATCATATCTCAAATATATAAACCTTTTTTTCCCGGGCAGTGTTCCCAAATAGGTAAAAGGTGCAGGGTTAAAACCTTAAGGTCGTCATGTATAACATAAGATTTTTTGAAATAGTCACATCGATTTGTTTCATAGAAAAAATACCACGACAACTCATATGTAATATTTTGAAAAGACTGTTGTTAAAACAGATTAATGTGAGACAGGGAAGTAATTAAAATTTATTATTTATTTAAAATACCTATTTATCTTATATAGCTCGATGCACAGAAGAAAAATAAAATAAATTAGTCGGTCCAGTAAATATTTACTGCTTAAAATGCCTTGTAGGTGTGGCTAAATCTTTTGTAAAATATGATTGGATAGGGTCGAACGTTAACTGGCTAGAATCAGTCCATGTGGACTGGATAAAAATACATTAGTTTAAATGAGTCAAAAATTATGCAACGTCCCGATTGGACGAACAGTTTGACACGACCCAGATAAAAATAATTGCTGTTAAAAAAAAATTCTCTTATCACTCTGGTATCGACTATACTGCTCTCTATAGAGATACTAGATCTAGTTAAGGAGCTATCTGGATCACTAAAAAATTATATGCTTTTAGTTTATTACTTTCGAATGGTAAATTATATGATAATAAAAAACAAAGAAGAGAGAGATAGTGATAGAGGTGGGTGAGAGATTTAGTTTCGTAAAACTTTCCTCTTTAATGGAAATAGATAATTAGGATTAAGTGTTAAAAGCATAAATCTGTTAAAATTAAATCTTTTGACAAGTTTTCAGTAGTTAAAAGCATATATATTATAGCAAAAACAAATAGAAACAGAGCTAGAGTGAAAAGGATCAAACATATCTAATAGAAACTTGTGGAAAGCTTTACCCTCTATTGCATGACTTTATTTTTTGAAGATATTTTTAATTAATAAGGTCTTTAAGACCACATTTTCTTGACTTGTATGTACTTTTGATGTATCATTTTTACATAGGGCCAAAATTTAATATTAATTATTTAATATTCCAATTTTAGTGTTTTTAAACATAACAACAAATTTTTTACAAAATGCGCAGAAAGATACATGACTTAAGGCCTATCCAGAAGCTTGCATAAGAACATAAAACATAAGAATGCGATGCCTTGATTGCCTTACAAGATACATGGCGGCACATCAATGTCCTTAGTTTTTCAACACATAAGCCTATTATAGGTTTCTTATAAATCCAAGTCTAAGAAATAATCTTTCAAAAAAACCTACTTTAATACAAAATACCTTTATTATAATGACTGTATTTAGTAATTAATTACCTATTTAATATTTATCCTAGTATTCTTTTTATATTTATATTGTACGATTATTATATTTTGGAGTTATAAATAAACTGAATTGAATTGAATTGAAAACTAATATTTAATGAAATTAGTACGCTGACATCTGCTAAGAAGCTGGGGAATAAAGCAGTAATAAAGACCAAAAATCAGATGAGAAACAATGTATTTAAAAATTATTTACCATCTTTGCCTGTACTTTTGATTTTTTAATTTAACATAACGTTTAAAGTTATTTTCAAAGGCACATTAAATTTTTGAAAATCAAACAAAATTTTTAAAAATTATACGGTTATCTTGTACTCGTTTATTTTTATTTTAATATCAGATTTAAAATCAACATCCTCAAAAATATAAGTATACCAAATTGTAAAATATTTTTAAAAAATATCCACCATATGTATTGGATCCACCATTTTGACTTTTTTTGTTTTTATACTAGCAACTTTAAAAGTATTAGCAAACAATTTTCATGAAGATTTAAGAAAATTAATAAAAATTTCATGGAAATTGGACTTTAAAAAGTCCAAACGAAATTTTTAAAAAACTTCCGCCATTTTGGATCCCTCATTTAGAATTTTTTAATTTCAATATCAGCTTTAAATTCAATATCCTCAAAAATATTAGCATTCCAATCTTCATAAAAATTAGAAAATGTTCATATTGTTCGCCATTTTGAATTTTTTTAATATTAATTTTAGATTTGAAATCAACGATTGTTAATGGAATCTACTTGTTTACCAAATTTAAGATTTCTAGGTTATATAGCTTCTAAGATTTTACTCAGATAAGGGTTCCGGTTTTCGTTTTTTAAATACGGATTTCTAGCAAAAATAAAATAGAATCATAAAAAAAAACATTATTTTTCAAAAGAAGCCCAAAAGATTTTTTTACTCAAAAACACGCTGGTCTGGAAACAAAATTTAGCTCAACTCTCATATAAACCAAGTTTTTTTTCTTAATTTAATTAATTAAAGCTTTGGCATCTCTTTGAGACCATATTAAAAAAAATCTATTGAGAAAAACGATTTTCATTTGTAACAAAAAAAAATATAAGATAGGTAAAAATTATTTTAAAAAGCAGCGTCAAAAAAAGTTCATATGGAAGTTTGTACATTTAAAGGCCATTTTTTGAATATTGATCACGTAATGTATTTAGATTTACTGAAATAATATTTAATATCTAAGTGTAAAGTTAAGGAAAATTGTAAGCTTTTATACTTATTTAGCTGAATTAATTAGAATAGTTTATTGTTCATCATTAAAGCAATTTACTTTTGCTATTTAATTTAGGATCAGTACGTCTAATTCCAAGTACCTCAGAGTGGCGGATTGGATATGTGGGGTCCGTTCCGGAAAGTTCCTTGGAGGCCCTTCTAATTTATTTTTATGTGGGTCCTAACTATAAAATAACAAACCGTGAAGATATGTTGTGCTACGCATGCCGTTATAGATATACAACATTATTGACAGTTAATGGTATATTGCATTTTCCCAAATACTTAAAAAATATTTTCAAAAAAAAATAAAAAATAAATTTAGCTTTAAAGATCTTTTTTTATGAAAACGAAAAAATAAAAAAAAAATCAAAATTTTTATTTTTTTTTTAATTTTCTCTTTGCGAAAAGGGAAAAATATTAAAAAAAATTATTTTCAAATGATAGTTTTTTCATTTTTAAAAAAGTTTAACCACTTATTACTTTTTTGTTTTTGGAGTGATTACTATGAAAAACAATAGGGATTGTCCCCTTATAGAACTTGATTTTTCTGAAAATTTGGAGTCAATCGGATTATTTGTTCTTGAGTTATCGTGTCTACAAAAAACGTGACATCAGACAGACGGACAGACGGACAGACGGACAGACGGACAGACGGACAGACGGACAGACGGACAGACGGACAGACGGACAGACGGACAGACGGACAGACGGACAGACGGACAGACGGACAGACGGACAGACGGACAGACGGACAGACGGACAGACGGACAGACGGACAGACGGACAGACGGACAGACGGACAGACGGACAGACGGACAGACGGACAGACGGACAGACGGACAGACGGACAGACGGACAGACTGACAGACGGACAGACGGACAGACGGACAGACGGACAGACGGACAGACGGACAGACGGACAGACGGACAGACGGACAGACGGACAGACGGACAGACGGACAGACGGACAGACGGACAGACGGACAGACCGACAGACCGACAGACTGACAGACGGACAGACGGACAGACGGACAGACTGACAGACGGACAGACAAACAAATTTGTATCCAAGAATTTTTTGTCTACGACGTTTTTTGGATATTTTGGGAAATTCGAAACTACCGTATAATACTATTCTAGCGCTACGTGCTGTGAATGGTATAATAAGATCCCCTTAAGTCATTTTTAAGGGCACTTTGTTGAAAAATTAAAATGGGTCCTTTTAATTTATTTTTTAGGGGGCCCTTTTCTAGAAAATTAAAGAGGGACCTTCTATGCATTTTTTAATGAGGGCGCTTTTCTATAAGAGCGGCCCCTTGTACATTTTTAAGGGTTTTGAGGGTCTTTTCTAGGAAACCCTTAACGGGTCCCCTTAATCAAGTTATCCAGCTCATCCGAGTTATCCGATATTTCTCTAAAAATTTGGTTGGTAGTAGAACCAAATTAAGCCGTTTTTAAGTGAAATTGCGTTAAAATTATTAGATTTATCTTAATTATCCGGCTTACCCGGCATTATCCGGGCGTCAAATTGAAACGGGACCACCTCATGAATGCCATCTTTAAGTTGCACAAAGTTTCATCAAATTCTGTTCATTCGTTCCAAAGTTATGCCGGAACAAACACAAAAAAAAAACAACGACACACGTCGAAAAGTCCAAACCTCCTCCTTTTTGGAAGTCGGTTAATAATAAGTGGCCATCAAGGGCGCCGTAGTATATTCTGAATCCAGGTCTGGGCCAGTCCGCCACTGCCAAGTAAACTTGTTCTTAATTAAAATATTACATACGGAATAAATTAACAAGGGTGTAATTAAACTTTTGTTCTGGTTTCAGGGAAAACGGTTTTTTAATTAATTTTCTGGTAGGTATAAATTAATTATTAATTAAATTTTGGAGTGATTTTTATAGTAAATTGTTTTTATACTAGTCACAGCGTCTGCGCTATAAAAGTAGCATACGGTAGTTTCGAAATTTCCATAATCGCCAAAAAGCATCCTAGACAAAAAATTCTTGGATACAAATGTGTTTCATGAAAAAATAAGAAACTTTTCTTTTGTCCGTCCGTTTGTCCGTCCGATCGGCCGATGTCACGCTTTTTGTGAACACGATGACTCATAAACGAATATTCTCATAGATTTAAAATTTTCAGGAAACATCAAGTTCTGAGGGGAAGATCCCTTTTGTTTTTGAAAGTAATCCCCCCCTCCCCAAAAACAAAAAAGTTACGAGAGGTTAAATTTTTAAAATATCGAAGAAAGCTGAAAGAAAATTCCGATTAACGTAACTTTTTCAGAAAACAATACTTTTATTATAAGGATCAATTCTACCAATTTAAAAAATAATCCCCTCAAAAACAAAAAAACTGATGGGAGTTCAAACTTTTTTAAAAAATAAAAAAACTAATTAATTTTTTTTTTCATAATTTTTTCGTTTTGCACAAAAAGAAATAAAAAAAATCGATTTTTTTAAATTTTTTGTTTAAAAAGAAGATGTCTAAAATTTTGAAAAGGGAACGTTCCAGTATTACGTAACGTTCCTGGGGAGGGGGTCATTCATTTTGGAGTGTTAATGGTATAGGAAAATAGCTTTATAGGGGGGGGGGTCCAAAATGATAAAAAATTGCGTTACGTAACACTTGAACGTTCCAAAAATATTATTATTTTTTTTTCTGTTTTAATTTTTCGGTTTTTGCAAAAATAAAATAAAAAAAAATAATGAGCAGACATTTTATCAAAAAATACACCATTGTATTTCTTGGAAATGTTGCCACTTATATCGTGTCAAGAACTATAATTTAGGGTTAATGTCGTCAGTTCCTAGTAAATTTAATTAAAATATCACATCGGTATAGCATAAATTATCAAGAATTTGATTACATTTTTGTTCTTGTTGCGGAGAAAACTGTTTTATAATTAATTTTGTGGCAAAATCTTGTGTGATTTTTTAAATAAATTATTTTTTGCACGACCAAGACTAAAACCTAATTTTACGCTTTCATTTTCGGGACTAAACTTGCCGTTTTTCTCCCTAGGGAATAAAAATCACGGCAACCTTGATAACATTAAAATATTATACTTACTATGTGCTTTGCTGGTTCAAAAATTAGGTTTGGTGGTGTTTTGTAATAAATTAGCGATTCAAACCAATTTATTTGATTGAAACAAAGAAAACCTTTAAAAATAACATTGTTATAACAATTTATACATAACTTAAAATTTATCATCTTCGTCCATTTTTTTGACGTTTGTGTCAACCATATTTAAAAACAATTGAAATCGCGATAGCCATGAAACTGACTTTTCGCAATTTACAGGCATCTTGATTAAATTACGAAAATAAAACAACCGATTTTAGACGCGTGGTTTTTAATTTTATCTACCTACCTAAATTATGTTGATCCTGCAAAAAATAGTGTATATACCTCAGGACTAAACTTGGCTGTTTTAGTCCCTTGTATTTCTGTTTCCCTCGCTCGCTACGCTCGCTCAGGAATCACTAATGCAGCGGGACTAAAACAGCCAGTTTAGTCCCTTGGTATATAAATAACTGTTATCTTGTTAACCGCATTTTAATGTTTTATAATGTTAGAAGTGTATAACAAAATAATAAAAAAAAATTAAATAATATTAACAATGCTATACTTTTTGGGCGCTGAAGACGAATTCTTATGTAAAAGTATTTTCAGTCAATTTGACCTAATTTTGTATATTTTATATTTCCCGATATTCTGATCAAAAGTTTATAAGGGTACATCTAAACTAAAAGAGGTAATCAAGTTCTGCGAAAACCATCTTAAATTAGACAACTTAAACTATATTTAAGCATATATTTGATACTTCGATCTCAAAATGTGGGCCGGGGGCAAGGGGGGAAGTTTTTTAATGTAAAAGGGGGTCATGTGATACATCATTTTAAAGAAAATAAAATTCTATATTGGACTGTATATTTTTTAATTTTTTAATCAATTTTTTTAGGGTTTTGATTCTTTAATTTTTTGTGCTAAAAATGCGACTTTTTAAGTTCTTTTTTTGTAAATTTTTATTTATGTCAATTAAAATTAGTTTAAAAGTATAATTTGCGTTTTTTCGTCATGAAATTAGTAACATTTAAAAAATTGTTTGATTTTTTTAGAATAATTTTGACAAAAATACCCATTTCCAACCCTATCTTAAACCAAAAAAAAAAATGTTTAAAAAAATAAAAAATTATATAGTTAAATGGAGAATTTAATAAGCTTTAAAATGATATATCACACGACCCCCCTTTCTATTTAAAAAAATGTCCCTCTATGCCCCCCTGCCCACATTTTAAGAGCTGAAAGTATAAAATATATGCTAAAAGATAGTTTAAGTTGTCTTATTTAAGATAGATGGTTTCTGCAGAATTTGATTATATCTTTAAGTTTTCGAGAAAATCGTTGGGAAAATTGAGGGACACCCGGTATAGTTTAGGTTTAAAATCTCAAAAAACGCGGTGCACCGGCCTCGCACTTCTAAAGCGTAACTAGGTTTGATAAGAGTGTAGCTCAAATCTAACCATGGATCATGGTATAGGATGGTCTTGACATTAAACGACTATTGACAGTGAAATCTTAAAAATTCGTTCTTGGTAATTAATGTTAAATATTTTTCTGCAGGGATCATGGCAAGAACAACATTAATTTACAAATTTTGTTTAATGATTTTTATAGTATTATCTATGTTGATTTTAAAATATGTTTAAAGCAAAGCTCAAATCTTGGTGGTTTTTAATAAAAACACATTTAAATACTGTGAAATATGTTTTTAGTATTTTATTATTTATTTAGTTAATGCGTATAGGAAAATTATTAGAAATCATTGAAGCCTTTATTTAAGCTTAAATTAAAGTAGGATATAGTGAACATTTTCACTCAAGCAAGTCACGTGATCATATGTTCTTCCCACTTTACCGTTCATAATCACAGAGTGGGGGAGAGCGCACGATAGTAATGCCAGAAATTTTTCAATATACTTGTTCTTTCATGCTTTATTAAAAAGAGTTGAAAAACGTTTTATTAATTTTCTTTGTTGCACAATGTTTCTGGTTATCTATTATTTTTAATAGATTATGTTTTGAAAATATTTATCAAAAATGGTAATAAATTTTATTTGAGTCAAATAAATATTTAGTTCAAGTAAATAAATATTTTAATTTTAAAATCATTTATTAATGGGATCATCATCATCAGTAGTTTGTTTGGGTCTTTAAGAGACAGATGCAGCCTATGGCTCATTTATCTAAAAAATAATTAATCTGAATGGATAGTTGGGGCAGTGAGTCTATGCTCACTGATGCGAGTTGCATCTGTCATAATTTAGGGGGGAGTGAGTCTCTGCTCACTGATGCGAGTTGCATCTGTCATAATTTGGCGCTGGGGAGTGGGTGGGAGGGGGATGAGGAGGGATGGGATAGGGAGAGGAGGGATGTGCGGGAGGAGTGAGACTGGCTCACTGATGCTGGGAATGCATCTTTCCTGAATTAGTGGGTACCATTGGTACCACTGGTTGAGGACGTTTCTGATCTTTTTGTGGGTGTATTTCGTGATCGTAATCTAGAAATTTTGAAATGAGGGGGTTTGGGTGATCTAAATTGTCTTGTATAAAAGACGTGCTGTAGCGGATGATTTCCGTTTTTAGGAGGGGCATTTCGAGATCTCTGTGTATCTGGTTGTTCCTCGTGAACCAGGGGGCATCGATGCATATTCTGAGTGCCTTGTTTTGGAAGGCCTGAAGTTTTGCTGAGAGCGCTTTATTAAGGGTGATTTTGTTCCAGGCTGGGGCTCCGTAAAGAAGTACCAGCTTTAGGGTTTGGTTGTAAAGAATAAGTTTGTTTTTAATGGATAGGGGGCTCTTTCTACCTATTAAGGGGTAGAGTTTGGAAAGGCGGCAGTTGGCTATTTGGAGGGTGTTTTTGACATGCTGATCCCACGTCAGGTTTTTGGAGATTGTAATGCCGAGGTATTTGGCATGGTTTTGCTAATTAATGGGTTGGCCATTTATCTGAATGGATTGGGGTGGGCCTCTTCTAATCCTAGAGATTAGAATGCCTTTAGTTTTATTGGCGTTTACTTTGATTTTCCATTTGGAGAACCATTTGATTAGGGCATCCATTTGGCGCTGGAGGGCGATATGGATGCGCTGGGGGTTTCTGGCTTTTGCTAGGATGCCGGTGTCATCGGCGAACAGGGCTATTTCAGTACCCTGTGTTTTTGGAATAATAATAATGGGAACAAAATAGTTTATTTGACAGAAATAAAATTTATTTGTCACAACCTAATAATTCAATTGGCCATATCCAACCAAATATTTTTTACACACAAATAAACTGTTTTATCAGCGTATTCATATTCATATTCATATTTATATTAGTATTCGTATTCGTATTCGTATTCGTATTCGTATTCGTATTCCGTGTCCGTGTCCGTGTCCGTGTCCGTGTCCGTGTCCGTGTCCGTGTCCGTGTCCGTGTCCGTGTCCGTGTCCGTGTCCGTGTCCGTGTCCGTGTCCATGTCCGTGTCCGTATCCCTATTCATATTCATATTCATATTCATATTCATATTCATATTCATATTCATATTCATATTCATATTCATATTCATATTCATATTCATATTCATATTCATATTCATATTCATATTCATATTCATATTCATATTCATATTCATATTCATATTCATATTCATATTCATATTCATATTCATATTCATGTTCATGTTCATGTTCATGTTCATGTTCATGTTCATGTTCATGTTCATGTTCATGTTCATGTTCATATTCATATTCATATTCATATTCATATTCATATTCATATTCATATTCATATTCATATTCATATTCATATTCATATTCATATTCATATTCATATCCATATTTATATTTATACTTATTAAAGGGACCCACATCATTACTATTTTACACTTCAGAATGTTTAATAGCATTTATTAATTTATAATAGTGCAGGTACTGTGTAGTTTTGAAAAATAGCCTAATTAAAATTTACTATAAAACATGTAAAATTCAACCAGGATAAAATAACTTTTTGAAAATGTTGAAAATATGTATACAGGGTGATTCAGAAGTAGATACATTAATTTGAGGTGGTGATTGTACAGATTATTTAGAGTCTTTTGAACCCTATATTGCCTTATCCAAAAGTTATTAGTTTAGGAGATATTTGATTTTTTTAAGTTTTGGTTAAAAATCACGTTCAGGATTACATTTTTCAAATTTTCTCGAAAAGTATTAAGGATATTTAAACGATTCTTTTTTTATTAGTTAGTATACTTAGTGACACATGTCACGCAGTAATAGCTTTTCCAAAAAAGCTTTATAGGACGTCAGTACAACACTATAAAATTAATTTTTATTCGCTAATTTTGACGACATTAAGTTCAGCATGATTTTTTTTTTTAATTTTACAATACACTTTGCGTGCAAATTGTTTAAAAAACTTCCTTGATTTATAACCTTTAAAATGATCTATAATATGTCAAGAAAAACTAAATTTTTTTGATAGGAAATGTCACACATCCGGTTTCAGTTTAGGCTGGGATTAACAATTTCAGGTAATGAGTGAAATACTAGAGTGTTAAGTTAACATTTATTTATTGAAATATTTTTAACTGACTAAGATAAAGCCTACAGTAGATTCTCAAAGTATCCGCCATGATTTCTTATGCAATATCGTGCCCTTTTTTTTATTTCACTGCATGTAATTCTATTACTCAAGTTTTCCCTTAAGTGTATTGCCGCGTCTTGTATTCGTTCAATTAGCTGGTCTCTATTGGTTATTTCAACTGCATAGAACCTGTCTTTTGGAAACCTCTCATTTAGAAACTGTCGAATAGCGAACCTATAATGGGCTGGCCATCGTGTTGGAAAATCATTTCAACCCTATTTTCTAATGGAACATCATCCAATAATTCTGGCAAAACATTATTCAAAAATGCCTCATAAGCTTCACCATTCAAATTGTCTGGTAAAAAGTGAGGACCGATCAATGTACGGCCAAGTACACCCATCCAAACATTTACACTAAATTTTCTTTGGAAACTCGATTGTCGTGTCATATGTGGATTATCCTGTGCCCAGAAGTGCAAATTGTGAAAGTTAGTAATACCTTCTCTACTAAATTTAGACTCGTCAGTCCACAAAATTCTAGACAAAAAATTGCGATCATCAATGTCAGCATTTAATAAATATCTGCAAAAGCTAATTTTGCGTTGGGGATCAGCTTCCTCCAGACCCTGGATAGGTGTATAATGAAATGCATGTTGGCCTGGCCGTCTAATTACACGTGCAACCTTGCTTTGTGATAAACCTAACTCAGAAGCCACTCTTCTTGTGCTGGTAGTTGGACCTTCTTCAAATCTTTCTAGAACTTCTTCATCTACATTTACATTAAGTTCAGGAGCTCCAATGCGTGGTCTTGGTATAACATTACCGGTTTCAGCAATACGACGGTATGTCGTACTGAATACCCTTTCATTGGGCACGCGTCTATGTGGGAACCTTTCTTGATAAACCCGTCGAGCTCTGGTAGCGTTTCCATCACAAAATCCATATACAAACATAATATCAGCGTATTCAGCATTTGAAAAGGTTGCCATCATGAATGAATATAGAACTTTTATTTCGCCTTTATTTATACAAAATTTCTAATACCTAAAAGATTAATTTGTATAATCCCAGAACAAATTACCTGTAATTGGTTGAATATTATTTGTAATTAGTTTAATATTACCTGTAATTAGTTCAATATTACCTGTAATTGTTTATACACAAATGATACATCAACCCCTCATTATTTCACGTACTACCTGTCTGGAATTGTTAATCCTAGCGTAAACTAAAACCTGTACGTGTCTTACAAATGTGACATTTCCTATCAAAAAAAAATAGTTTTTCTTGACATATTATACATCATTTTAAAGGTAATAAATCATGAAAGTTCTTTAAACAATTTTCACGCAAAGTGTATAATAAAATTAAAAAATAAAATCATGATGAACTTAACATGTCGTCAAACTCATCGAATAAAAATTAATTTTATAGTGTTGTACTGACGTCTTATAAAGCTTTTCTGGAAAAGCTATTACTGCGTGACATGTGTCACTAAGTATACTAACTAATAAAAAAAGAATCGTTTAAATATCCTTAATACTTTTCGAGAAATTTTGAAAAATGTAATCGTGGACGTGATTTTTAACCAAAACTTAAAAAAATCAAATATCTCCAAAACTAATAACTTTGGGATAAGGCAATATAGGGTTCAAAAGACTCTAAATAACCTGTAAAATCACCTCCTCAAATTAATGTATCTACTTCTGACTCACCCTGTATACTTACAATACATTTTCAATATACACGGTGTATTTGAAATAGCGTAGGAAATTTTAATAGGTGATTCTACATGATAAAATATGACAAAAAGTTCCTATAAATATATGTCTAAAAATGCGTCATATGGGAGCTACGCCCCTTTGAAAGTGGCTAAAAAAATCGGTTTTTATTTAATAACTCAGGAACCCTTTGAGATATATCAACGAGGTTTTGCACGTCAACTAATCCTACCAAGGTTCGTTTTTATGTGTTATTTTCATGTACTTATTTCAACCAGGGGTGTGCGAAACGGGGGGGCCTTATCAGTTTTTTGTCCCAAACTTTTTTCTGTGTAACTTTTTTGCAATTTTATTTTTGAAATATCATTCCTCAGGTCAAAATACATAAAAAAGGTACTTTTGTTGTAATACTGTAGGATTAACCGTTTTCGAGAAAAATTCATTTGAAGGTAAAATTCCACGGTTCGAGGACGAAAAATTAAATACTAAAAAAAGTCCAAACTAAGAAAAAACCTCATATACAGGTACTTCCAAAAATCAATTCTAATGGAGCTCTGGTCTCCTAAATATTCACCATTTTTAAAGGGCTATGGTAGCTTTAAAAGCGTTTTTTCGACCTACATGTATAGAAACTTTTTTTCTTAGTTTTTGATGTAGAATAAGATTGCATCATTAAAATTTTGGTTTTCGACATTTTAGTATTTAATTTTTCGTCCTCGAACCGTGAAATTTCACCTTCAAATGAACTTTTCTCGAAAACGGTTAATCCTACAGTATTACAACAAGAGTACCTTTTTTATGTATTTTGACATGAGGAATCATATTTCAAAAATAAAATTGCAAAAAAGTTACACAGAAAAAAGTTTGGGACAAAAAACAGATAAGGCCCCCCCGTTTCACACACTCCTGGTTTAAATAAGTACGTGAAAATGACATACAAAGATGGGCCTTATTAGGATTAATTCACGTGCAAAACCTCGTTAATATATCTCAAATGGTTCCTGAGTTATTAAATAAAAACCGATTTTTTTAGCCAATTTCAAAGGGGCGTAGCTCCCTTATGACGCATTTTTAGACATATGTTTATAGGAACTTTTTGTCATATTTTATCATGTAAAATCACCTGTTAAAATTTCCTACGCTATTTCAAATACACCCTGTATGTGCTTTAAGGTTATTGCGCGCCAACTGCCATAACAAGCAAAAGCTTTAATTAATTTGTGAGTGGTTCGGCGAAAAGGTATATTAGCAAAGAAAAATCGATTTATTTTTTTACGTTAATGAACGTAAAAATGCATCGAAAACCGCAAAAAAAAAGATTTTTGTTTTGCTAATATACCTTTTCGCTGCACCACTCACATTTAATTTATATGTACTGAGGAATTGGTTCTTGTTTTCAATAACGTTGCACTTTACATCGTGACTTTTATTATGATCCGAAGACACTTCGGTAAATAATTAAAATGTAGCCAAATCTGATGGAAACCACTTTTCGCACTGTGATCCCAGAAAAAGAAGTGACAAAATTCTGTTTTTTTTTTGCATAGTGCCATTTTTTGCACCTCTGATTACGAAAAAAAAAATAGCGAAATATCTGAAGAAAATATTGTGCGTCATTAGGGTGGTATAATTTTTTAAAAATGGCCGATTTAGCTGAAATTTGGTATTAAGGCTTCTTTTGTTAATCTTCATGCCAACCATTATCCAAAAACCTAAAATATAATACGATATATATACGATATTGAACGTAAAAATACATCGAATACCGCAAAAAAAAAGAGTAAGTAAATAATTAAAATGCAGCCAAATCTGATAGAAACCACTTTTCGCACTGTGGTCCCAGAAAAAAAAGTGACAAAATTCTGTTTTTTTTTGCATAGTGCCATTTTTTTCACCGCTGATTACGAAAAAAAAAATAGTGAAAAATATGAAGAAAATATTGTGCGTCATTAGGGTGAATCAATTTTTAAAAAAATGGCCGATTTAGCTGAAATTTGGTATGAAGGCTTCTTTCTTTAATCTTAATGCGGACCAATACCTCAAAAAACATTAAATTAAAGATGGCGGAATAAATATAGCAGATTATTTTTTAAATTTTGCCGAAATTAAAAAAATATGGCATAAAACAAAAAATTATGAAAACTTCAACCTATTTTTTATGCGTTATTCTCCTTATATAAACTAGCAATTATTGTAAAAAATCATGATTTTTTTATTATAAGAAAAAAGTACCTATTTTAAAATAAAAATTTATATATAAATATATCTCATCAAGCTTGCCTGAAATTATTTGAGCAGCTATGCATAGCTATAGCAAAAAAGAAACAAGCATAGATAATTAAAATTATAATTTACATGTTTATTACATGTTTGTTTTACCTCGTACTAAATTCGTAGAATAATTCTACTAAGCATCCCCTAAGTCCAAGACTTGTGTGGGGGTGGGTCTGTTTTGTCTTTCTCCTTCACCAAATTTTAATTATAATTAATTATTATTTACATCGGCACTTAGTACTACTAAGAGTGCCGATGCACAGTGGGCCAAGTAAAAATAAAAGTGGACAAAATTCTGAATTTTTGCATACGGCTATTTGTGATACCGCTTATTTTGAATAAAATAACGAAAAAATTAAAAAAAAAATCCGCGCCACTAGGGTGGTCCAAAATTTTTTTTTTTTCGATCTTTATTAAAATATGTCAAATGTCTTCTTTTAATTATGTTTATGTAGACCAATTTCCATAACCTAAAAATTCAAAATGGCGGACTCAACATGACTCATCGGTTTTTGAACCTTTACTGTATTTGAACGAAATTAGGGCAAAATTTTTTTGCAAAATCATCAGTTTTGGAGAAATACTTAAAATTAAACCATTTAATATGATAAAGATACGATCGAACTTAAAAATATATTTAATCCCCTATTTTCGTGAAAATCATTATTTCAAGATCTTAAGCCATCTGTAAAATAAACTTAATTTTTTAATCATAGAATATATACTTAATTATCCTTTGTCTAAAAATATATTACATAATTAATAACGTATCTGTATCCTAATATAAAGGTTCTACAAACGTGAAAATAATAACTATAGGATTAAATCATAAATATAAAAAAATAACCATTTGTTAATTGTTCCTTTCTATAATAATATCATTCTATGAAAAAAGAAATTGCGGATTTTTGCGAAACACGGAGAAAAATAATAAAGTTTTTTTAAATACATATTTTTCACATAGATATTTATAACAATTTAATTTTAATCTGATAATTTTGGCTAAACCCCCCTAAAATTAATATTTTAATCATAGCCACTATCAGAATTTCAATTGTCGTCATTGTCACTGTCATTATCGTCATTGGCATTATCAGTACTTGGATTCATTTCTACAAGACCAATTGGAGTTCTGATGGTAGCTGTGAGTAAAATATTAACTTTATGAGGGGGTTTAGCCAAAACAATTGGATTACCATTAAATTGTTGAAAATATCTATGTAAAAAATACGCATTTAAAAAAACTTTATAAGTTTCTCCTTAATTCGCAAAATCCTCACCTTTTTTCCATAGAATAATATTACTATATTTAAAAGAAAAATCTCCATAGGAAGAAACAAATGGATATTTTTTATATTTCTGATTTAAACATAGTTAAAATTTTCAGGTTTCTAGAACATTGTTAATTATATAATAAATTTTTAGAAATACCTTAGGATAATTAAGTATCAAAAATAGCAGTATGCAAAAATTCAGGATTTTGTCCACTTTTATTTTTCCCTGGCCCACTGTTCTATGTAGGTATTGAAATCTTCGCGGAAAAGTCAAAGTCAAAGTCAAAGATACCATGTTTTTTTCACATTTCTCGACGTTTTAGATCTTTCTGAGTGTCGAAATGAGTAAAAAAAATTCGTCCGTCTGTCTGTAAACTTGATAACTCCAGTTCTACATAAGATATCGACAAGCGGTTTTTTGTTTCTAATCGTATTTCGAAGAACTGGTTAGATTTTGGGGGTAAACTATTGGGGGTAAGAATGGGGTAAAACTCCTGTTTTTAGCATTTTTTTTTGTTACATTTAAGCCAATTATTATTGTATTTTATTAATTTAGCACTTATATAAAATATAATTTTAAATTGATTACTTTTAATACAAAATACTTGTCAATAAGCAGTATACATATCTTGTTAATAAAACTCATCGAAATCTATATTTGACCTCGGCCTTCGGCCATCGGTCAAATATAATCTCTCGCCTTGATATGTGAAGTTTTCTTAACACGAAATGTAATATAATAATCATTTGGACTAGCATCCAGGTGGTACTCTAATGAAAACCCTTGAATTTATATAAAATATGAGTTTAAACATAAAGCATGGTAATTACGTATTAAAATATCATATATTGAATTTATATTCTTAATTTAGGTCTTAAAATTTAAATTACTTAGTTTAAATACTTTTATTATATTATTCATTAATTGTTTTAAATTTATTCTGATAAACAATAAATTACTTACTTATTATTATTATTATTATTATTATTAAAATATCATGTATTGTGTGGTCAATGAAGAGTTTTAATTATTGCTAACGTTTCAAAACAAATTACGTCAAAAATTTGCCATATTTTAATATAATATGCGTGGATTATTATATTTTTTACATTTTTTATGTAACTTTTGAACATACAGCGACATACAGTAAGTTATACTTGTATTATGTAGAACTAACATTTACCTACACATTAACACTAGTCGCACAGGTAAATATTCCCAGATTAAGTCCCTATTCACAAGCTCGCATAAGAACATAAAACAAAACAATGCGATGCCGGGATTGGCTTTATGGGCCGCCATCTATCTTGTAAGCCAATCACTGTTCTTATGCAAGCTTTTGGATATGCCTTAAGGAAAAAAATAGCATTTTAAAATATTTTGATTTTCCCACACGTGTTCTAGGCTTAATAAACTACAATAACTAGGTATTGAGAATTTTTAATCCGAGAGGGCTACAAATTTACACAATAACGGTCTAATAATAAATTAAGATAGTATATTTAAACAACTGTTTTACTTGAAAGACAAGGCATTTATTAAACCAAGTACACAAACATTTCGTGTATTTTGCAATTTCATACTAGGTTAATTTTTGATTATGGCCGGAAATTAACTCAGTTCCATAGCTTATAATTTAAAGATATTGCTGGTTAAAATAGCCCGTTCGACCTAGTTTAATGCAATTAGTGTTTTGAATTAAATAGTGTTCATAAAGGGACTTCTGCCGGATTTTGTAAAGTTTATTTGTAAACATCAAAAACATGTTTTTATACATAAGAAAATGCGTGAATTTCTCCTTGCTATAGCAAAAGTTAATTAGAGCTCAGTTTGTATGCCATTGAGCTTTATTTGTAACTACCCAACGTCCTTTAAATTAATACTTACCAGATCCCGGAAGAAATAGTAAAAATGAAAAAATACAGGATCGCAAGCGTATCAATATCGAAATATTGTTGATATTGTTTTATCTTGCAAAAATATGAGAATATTCTTTTTCTGCGACTGCTTTAGAATGTAAGAAAATACACACACTTTTCAAACACAGAATTAATCTATTCTAGCTCTAGATACGGTATGAATATTCCGTATCAAGTGTTAGAATGAGCACATGTAGTGCCATCTCTTGTTTATAAAAGCAGAGAAAACTGTAGAAAAATTATATTTTACCATGAAATATTGAATAATTTAATGCAATTTAAAGTTTTGCTTTAAAATTACATAAAGTTTATTAGTTTTTCTTAATATTTGACCAGTTTTTTATCAATTTAGTTCAAAAAATTAAAAATGTCACAACAATCTGACGCAACCTTCAATTTTTGCATTATAATTTGTAAATATGTGCTAAAATTAAATAAAAATCTTTTTTAAGTACTGATTTGATAAAATTATTAAATAACATTAATTGCTTTATTTAAAAATATGTGTTTTGTTGCATTTACAATGTCGAGTCACAAAAAACATTCTTTTTAACCTTGTCCGCAGTTTAAAGCCATACGGTGTTTCATATTTGCAGTCGAAGAAAAATTATAGTCTACAACACGTATGGAATAGTCATTCCGTGCTCGTTTGGACCGTCATACTCGCCTGCCGGCTCGTATGACAAACTGTTCGCTCCTGCGGAATATTGTCTATTTCATACTAGTTATAGAATATACTATTCTTTTCTTCTTTATTCTTTCTTGAGATCATGCCGGAAAGAAAACGCGGCATAAGGCCAGACAGACAAACGGGCATTTTAAAAGGTATTTAGAATAGTATAGCACTTTGGTACAATTTTTTTTCACTTTGGACAATTTTTTTTTTTTTGATAAACGTATTACTTCTCTGCTGTGAAGCGGCGAGAAGAATAATAACACAGGGCTGCGAAAAAAATATTTTTTAAAGTTGTTTGTAGTTTGATAACTAATTTCTTTGTATTTTACAGTGCTTATTTCAAAAATGAAATCCGTTTTTTTGTCTCAGGTTATCTCACAAAAGGCGTGTGTATTTTGGATGAAAAACTCAACGCAATTTTGCACGCCTGTTGGGAAATAAGTTTTAGTCTGACTTTCAGTAAACCCTATTTTTCTTTTAAGACTAATTAAAAAAACTATCTAGTAGTTCTATTTTTTAGGCTATAATATCTACAGTATTTGCCAAAACATGTGCACCTAGCGGAAAACTTTTTTTTTCTTATCTAATTTTCAGAAAGTTTTTATGAAATATATATATTGTTTTGTCTAAAAAAAAATGAATAAAATGTTGAGAGAATTTTATTTTTTATTCTTTTTACCACGTTAAATAGTGTTCATAAAGGGACTTCTGCCGGATTTTGTAAAGTTTATTTGTAAACATCAAAAACATGTTTTTATACATAAGAAAATGCGTGAATTTCTCCTTGCTATAGCAAAAGTTAATTAGAGCTCAGTTTGTATGCCATTGAGCTTTATCTGTAACTACCCAACGTCCTTTAAATTAATACTTACCAGACCCCGGAAGAAATAGTAAAAATGAAAAAATACAGGATCGCAAGCGTATCAATATCGAAATATTGTTGATATTGTTTTATCTTGCAAAAATATGAGAATATTCTTTTTCTGCGACTGCTTTAGAATGTAAGAAAATACACACACTTTTCAAACACAGAATTAATCTATTCTAGCTCTAGATACGGTATGAATATTCCGTATCAAGTGTTAGAATGAGCACATGTAGTGCCATCTCTTGTTTATAAAAGTAAAGAAAACTGTAGAAAAATTATATTTTACCATGAAATATTGAATAATTTAATGCAATTTAAAGTTTTGCTTTAAAATTACATAAAGTTTATTAGTTTTTCTTAATATTTGACCAGTTTTTTATCAATTTAGTTCAAAAAATTAAAAATGTCACAACAATCTGACGCAACCTTCAATTTTTGCATTATAATTTGTAAATATGTGCTAAAATTAAATCAAAATCTTTTTTAAGTACTGATTTGATAAAATTATTAAATAACATTAATTGCTTTATTTAAAAATATGTGTTTTGTTGCATTTACAATGTCGAGTCACAAAAAACATTCTTTTTAACCTTGTCCGCAGTTTAAAGCCATACGGTGTTTCATAAAGTCCAAACTGTTCGCTCCTGCGGAATATTGTCTATTTCATACTAGTTATAGAATATACTATTCTTTTCTTCTTTATTCTTTCTTGAGATCATGCCGGAAAGAAAACGCGACATAAGGCCAGACAGACAAACGGGTATTTTTAAAAGGTATTTAGAATAGTATAGCACCTTGGTACAATTTTTTTTCACTTTGGACAAATTTTTTTTTGATAAACGTATTACTTCTCTGCTGTGAAGCGGCGAAAAGAATAATAACACAGGGCTGCGAAAAAAATATTTTTAAAAGTTGTTTGTAGTTTGATAATTAATTTCTTTGTATTTTACAGTGCTTATTTCAAAAATGAAATCCGTTTTTTTTTGTCTCAGGTTATCTCACAAAAGGCGTGTGTATTTTGGATGAAAAACTCAACGCAATTTTGCACGCCTGTTGGGAAATAAGTTTTAGTCTGACTTTCAGTAAACCCTATTTTTCTTTTAAGACTAATTAAAAAAAACTATCTAGTAGTTCTATTTTTTAGGCCATAATATCTACAGTATTTGCCAAAACATGTGCACCTAGCGGAAAACTTTTTTTTTCTTATCTAATTTTCAGAAAGTTTTTATGAAATATATATTGTTTTGTCTAAAAAAAAATTAAATAAAATGTTTTGAGAATTTTATTTTTTATTCATTTTACCACGTATTGCTAATGGAACAACTATGTTAGTAAGACATAAACATTGCTTATCTTATTAAATGAAAAAAAAAATACTTTAAAATTTTCTGAAAATTCGATAATAAAAAAAAAACAAAAGTTTTACATTAGGTGCACATGTTTTGGCAAATACTATAGATATTTTGGCCAATAAATATAGAACCAACAGATAAAATTTTTAAAAATTAGTCTTAAAACGATCCTTTTGTCTTAGTTAATCAAGTCATAAAAAAAACAGGGTTTACTGAAAGTCAGACTAAATTTTGTCTAAACTCATAGTGCTAGTATGCTAGTAGCACTGTGCACTGTGCTACCTTACTATAAAAAATACACAAATTCGACAAAACTAGACACGCTTATTGTAAAAAAACTGTACTTGATGGCATTTTTTCAATAATTTTCCCATATATGCATAATCAGAAACAAAAAATACTATAAAAAAACACTATAAAAATACTATAAAAATCACTGATTACATTTGAGACAATTTTTTTGTGGCAGCCCTGTCTAATTGGAACAAAATACAAAAATAGGTTTTTTAATTACGTTAAGGAATTATACAATTATGTTAATGAGTGCTGTCTGATAATTAAATTATCTCATATAACTAACTTTTGGCTTATTGTAATATTTTTTGCACCATTCTCTTTGTTTTTGTTTTTAATTCAAGGTTAAATTAAAATTATTAAAAATAAATTCAATTAAATTACCCACAAAACAGTTAAAAATACGCTTTAAATTATATAAATTTTACAATTTAACCCTTCCGAAATTTGGTTGGTTACGTCGTAACCCAAAGTAGTTTTATTATAGTATATTTTAGGTTACGTATTAGATGTGGCTACATAGCGCCCAACAGCTGCACACATGCACGTGCTCTACTTGCCAAGTGGTGATTGAGCAGTATAGCTCTTTTCCTACGATCCCCTATGAAATTACATTTACCACACTCTTTTGATCTTTATAAAACGGCTTATATCACACTTGTTTGATATTTTCATATCACCCTAGTTTGATACTCATGTATGTAGGTTTGCCTAATTTTGTTTAGATATTTACGTTTTACTCATTTTATATGCCATTTTCTACCTTTCATTATACTTTTTTGATGTCTTTTATGTTTTTCAATCCAAATATTTCTGTTTTTCATGGCAAAAATAAAAACTATAGTTATAACCTTACTATTTTGACCCAGGTCAATATAACTTAATATGTTTTATTAATGTCTATATTAAAAAAAAAAATACTTCATGTCAAAAATAAAAATTATAGTTATAACCTTACTATTTTGACCCAGGTCAGTATAACTTAATATGTTTTATTATGTGTGTATGTCTGTATTTCATAAAAATTTGTGATTTAGTTACCTTACATTTTATAAAAAACATCAATATTTCCTCATGAAATGTAAAACATTGTAGAATTTTACAGTCTTATGTATGGTAGGTTATCCACAGAAATCAAATTTTCCTTGATTTAAAAGATTCTTGCCGTTAGAAAACCCATTAAACAGTACTGAGCTTCCATAATAATATGTTGTATCAAATATAAAACTAAGAAAACTAAAGGTAAATAAAAAACATATTTCCTGTTGACATATATATATATAAATTTGTATGCTATTTTGTGTTTTGCTTTTCTCAAAAATTCTCGGAGTAAGTAATAAAAACTAGAAAGTATTAAATTAAGAATTCTTAAAGTTTAAACTTTTTATTTTTTCGGGATCGTAGGAAAAATAGTATACATAACTTGTTGGAAAGTGTATTTCTTACACTCGTGGGGTTTCCTCACTCGCATGAAATATGTCACTTTCCACACTAGTTATTCAAATGTACTATTTCACTATGAGACATGGACGTGCTAAAAGGGGGCATGTAATATCACCCCACACATAAATTTTACAGTTTTTTCCATTGTGAGATTTTTAGGTGGTAACTTACAATAATTTTATGTACCTCTGGAGTAAATTACAATATTATATACACATCGATTAATCATTTATTATCATTATATTACATATTATTATAATCATTTTAAAAAGAATGCTTGTCGCAAATATTTAAAAAATAGATAACAGATAGCTTACAGATCCAGGGGATTTAAAACTTTTTGAATTACAAGAGATCTGCAAATTAGAATTTATAATGCACAAGAACCAGTACCATCCAAATAATTTATCTTTAAGATTTTTTTCATCTTTAGGATTTATGTTTGATTTAATTTTTCAATGTTTATTTTAAAAAATGTTGTTTGGACTCTTTATACAGAGCGGTCCAAAAGTCACCCCCCTCTTAACTTTTGAACCAGAGATATCGACTTCAAATTTGGAACTTTTAAATAAGACAACTTAAACTATCTTTTAACATATATTTAATACTTTTAGCTCTTAAAATGTGGGCAGGGGGACATGGGGGCACATTTTTTTAAATGGAAAGGGGGGTCGTGTAATACATCATTTTAAATCTTATAAAATTCTCCATTTAACTCCATATTTTTAAATTAAAAAAAAAAAATGGGTTTAAAATGGGGTTGAAAATGGGTATTAATGTCAAAATTCCTCTAAAAAAAAAACAAATAATTTTTTAAAAATGCCTAATTTCATCATAAAAAAATGTTAATTATACTTTTAAACTAATTTTAGTTGACATAAATAAAAATTTATAAAAAAAACTTAAAAAATCGAATGTTTTAGCACAAAAAATTGAAAAATCAAAACCTTAATAAACATTTTTAAAAAATTTAAAAATGTTATTTTAAATAGAGAATTTTATAAGCTTTAAAATGATTTATCACACGACCCCCTTTCCATTAAAAAAAATGTCCCCCATGCCCCCTGCCTACATTTTAAGATCTGAAAATATCAAATATATGCTAAAAGATAGTTTAAGTTGTCTTATTTAAGAGTTTAAAATTTGAAGTCGATATCTCAACTCGTTCAAAAGTTAAAAGGGGGGGTGACTTTTGGACCGCACTGTATAATTAAATATAGTTTAAATGTTTGACGATACAGTTTTTGGGGTCGTCTGGGTTTTTAGAGATGCAGTTTAATTACTTTATTGGGTACTTCGACAAATCTTGATCACAGAACTGGACAAAGCGTGTTTTCGCGGGGATCAAAGCCAGTTCGTGTTCAATAAGCGCGGTTAGAAAGGAAATTCTCGAATAAAACGGTCCTCACTGACTTGAACGTGTGGGATCGTTTTTTCCCCGGAAATGATTCTTATTAGTAAAATTATTAAACTCATGGAATAAAAAATTTGTAATTAGCCGCTAAATTGTTATTTTTAAATAACCCGCGGATGTTGCCATGTAAATATAACCTACAGAGAAAACAAAATTAAAATGGTAAAATGAAATATCACAAATGTATTCAGTTTTATTTTATAAACTACACTTCCTAAATCCAAATAAAAAATATATACATCCAAACAAATTAAAAAAATAACGGTGGGGTAAAGTGTGATTTAAAAAGCGTATTCCAATAAACAAATACACCAGTACTGGAGTGTACACTGCAGTGGAGGCGGTATTTGAACTTTTTAATTGTTACTCTTTAAATTTACACCTTACAATGACAACGTAATAAAGTAAAGAAAAAAGTATTTAGAATTTTAGAATTCTAGAATTCTAAAATTAAAAGTATTTTAAACTAAATTAAATTGTTTGATATTTACAAATTTAAAAAATCTATATAAAACATTTTACTATTCCTTAAAACGACTTTTGTTTGATTAACGCAGTCGTCCCTCCGAAGTGACTGATCGATTTCGTGCTTTTTAGCACTCTTGAGAGCCACATATCGGTAGTAGGGACAACTACGAAAATCAAATCCTTTCCATATATCTCTATATGGAGTTTAAAAATCGTTGTAAGGAAAAGCAAAAACAGCTACCGACATCTACTGCTAAAATCAGAGACCGGATAAACCTATCGACAGTTCAAAAAAGGAAGCAGTTATTGGTTTCAAGAACCTATTGCACGCTGTCGATAGGGGGCAGATTAATCAATGCCACCAATTGAATCCTAAACGCTAGCAGTATATGCCGCTAGCTGTTTTTGCTTTTCCTTACAACGATTTTTAAACTCCATATGGAGATATATGGAAAGGATTTGATTTTCGTAGTTGTCCCTACTACCGATATGTGGCTCTGAAGAGTGCTAAAAAGCACGAAATCGATCATTCACTTCGGAGGGACGACTGCGTTAATCAAACAAAAGTCGTTTTAAGTAATAGTAAAATGTTTTATATAGATTTTTTAAATTTGTAAATATCAAACAATTTGCCGCTAGCCGTTTTTGCTTTTCCTTACAACGATTTTTAAACTCCATATAAAGATATATGGAAAGGATTTGATTTTCGTAGTTGTCCCTACTACCGATATGTGGCTCTGAAGAGTGCTAAAAAGCACGAAATCGATCATTCACTTCGGAGGGACGACTGCGTTAATCAAACAAAAGTCGTTTTAAGTAATAGTAAAATGTTTTATATAGATTTTTTAAATTTGTAAATATCAAACAATTTAATTTAGTTTAGTAATTCAGATACCACTGTAAAAGGTGCTCTCCTAGCGTTTAGGATTCAATTGGCGGCAATGTCCACCGTGATATTGATTAATCTGCCCCCTATCGACAGCGTGCAATAGGTTCTTGAAACCAATAACTGCTTCCTTTTTTGGACTGTCGATAGGTTTATCCAGTCTCTGCTTTTAGCAGTAGATGTCGCTAGCTGTTTTTGCTTTTCCTTACAACGATTTTTAAACTTCATATAGAGATATATGGAAAGGATTTGATTTTCGTAGTTGTCCCTGCTACCGATATGTGGCTCTGAAGAGTGCCTAAAAGCACGAAATCGATCAGTCACTTAGGAGGGACGACTGCGTTAATCAAACAAAAGTCGTTTTAAGGAATAGTAAAATGTTTTATATAAAAGTATTTTGTTGGTAGCGCTATTTTTTCATGTAGCTGTGTGATCACTTAAAATTTTCAACGAGTTCAACGGTTATCTATCCTGGGACCTAATGATCTAGTTTGTCATGCTAAAACGTCAAGTTTGATAAAGTGCTTTCTGTATTTTAAATGTAGTTTATCAGGTCAATTAGAACTATGGTCTGTTTCATCAAGAAAATTAAAAATCGCACCGTAAATATTATTACAACAGGTTTGAATAATATATGTTTGTGTATAGAATATAGTTGTTTTATAAAATAAACTACGCAGTATATTCGCACATCCAATATTCGAATCTGTTTTGAAAATATTTACTGCGCGATTTTAATTTATTTTCTTGCTTGATGAAACAGACCATATTTTAATATAATATGAAACAATATACAATGTATGTACAGGGTGTGTGGTACAATGTACCATTGGTTCATGGATAGAAAGTTTTTAAGGGGTGATAGAAGAGCTCATTTTGAGTATATTAGACTAAATATACCCTTACACAGAGTCTCACCGTTTTTGAGATATAGGCCTTTTTAGATATTTTTGCGAAATACTTGAATTTCATGTACATGTTATTTTTTATGATACTAAATACTTTTGGTTTTCCAAATATTTTTTAAATATTCCTAATATACACTTTGTTGAAACAATACAAAAAGAAATGCCGAATTATTAGTATAAAAAATATGTAGGTCAATTTAGAAGTTAAAATAAAGAGGTTAGAATTTATTTTTCTATTCTAAGCAAAATTTTCTCAAAAACAGTTCAAGGGAATCAAATTCGAACCACTTTATTTTAACTCATAAATTGGCCTACATATTTTTTATAATAATAATTCGGCATTTCTTTTTGTATAGTTTCAACAAAGTGTATATTAAGAATATCTAAAAAATATTTGGAAAACTAAAAGTATTTAGTATCATAAAAAAAAACATGTACAGAGAAAAATTCAACTAGTTCGTAAAAAACTTATTTATTACATTATCCACGAATGATATGTGACGATTATTTAAAATTATTTCAGTTTAATTCGTTCTTGCACAAAAAAGTGCCTGGCAAAACAATCTTACAAATATTTTTAACGTCTGGCTTACCCAAAAAAATTATACCTAACCTATTTTTTCCTGTTTTTGTTTGAAAAAACATCATTTGGAATAAACAGAAATATAATAGAAAAGGATAGAAATAATTACTATGTGAGCAAACCACGTACGTGGTTACTACGAATAGTTAGTGTGAAGTCATTGTTTGTTGTAGTTAAGTAATAAGATGTGTGTAGTATGCTATTCTTTATACTAGTATGTTATAGTTACGATAATAAAATTTGGTTAAATAACGACAAATTTTGAAAAGGGCCCTTTTTGCCTTTTCAAAATTTGTCGTTATTAAGAAACTTAATTAAATTAAATTTTATCGTCAATTACTAAATAAGAAATGGTCTTTATACAAAATTAAAGTTGAATACTTTTTGGTAAAATAAAAACCCAACAAAATCTCCTAGTTTAAGTTTATTTTTTTAAGTTATAGTTATTTTAAATTTGCCGCTAAATACTCCACAAAGTCCGATTTACACTGAAGCATGTGGCTTGTTTTGAATGTCAACATAACCAAAATTAATCATTTTGGTTTACTTACTTTGTTTTTATGATGTTTTGATGTAAAAAAGGAGAATTGATAAAGCTGTTGCCAAAAACACTTTTGTATTCCTGTAGAAACAAAATTTGCTTATAAAATCGCTTTTATTCCAATAATTTAGAGGAATAAACCATTGTTTTGTTCTCGTTAATCAATATGCTTTAAAAGTTCAGTAAATGTGTATTGAAATCTATATTTATTATTCTCTTCACAGCACGTAGTGATTGAAAAGTATTATACGATGGTTTAATAAATTCTTCAAAAATTATGTTGGATGTAGATGTGTTTTTATTGAATTTTGAATAACTATCAAAGAAAAAAAATCCTAGTGTTAAATTTTTTGTGCGCAAGATGACTTAAGAACTGAGTATCCTATCTAATGATTTTTTTAGGAAATATCAAGTTCTGTGACAGGAAAAACTATGATGTTAATAAATAATCAGTTTAAAAATGAAAAATGTATACATTGTAAGCAAACTGGACGATAATGTCATATTATGCAAAATATGAAAGTATTTAGTACCATTTTGTAATGAAGTTCGTTTGAATAGTCGTGATTCTACCTATAGGTATTTATTAGAATAAACGACCGCGACACTAAGTGACGCCTTCGCCAAAATTTCAAATATAGTATAAAAAACGGGTACCGTCAACTGGGGTGACTTCAGACGGAGTGTGTGACTTCGGATACTTTTTCGCAAAACTCTAAACCAAAGCACGTGTGCAAAAGTTATGGAGTTATGTGCACAAGTTGTGGAATTGAACCCCAGAACCTGTGCACATAACCCCACAACTTACGCACACGTGCTTGGATTAAGAGAGCTTTTAGAAAAAGTGTCCGAAGTCACCCACACCGTTCGAAGTCATCCAGTTGACGGTACATTTTCTAGACGGGTGGAAAAATTAGAAAATTTCTAACATAAGATATCAAATTGACTTCACTTTTCCTGTATTTTTGGACCATTTTCTTTTATTTTATCTTTGTAGCTTTATCGGAATGTTTTTTTAGCCACAGCATTATCAGAAATTTATTAAAAGAAAAATTAATTGAAAATATATATCAAAATTTATTAAAATGCCTATATCTCGGAAACTAATAGTCGACTAGTCATATGTTTATGGTAAAAACGAATAAATATGTAGGGAATTAAACATTATTTTCATTTATACAAAAAAAATTGTCCTAATATAAATAATAATTAATTATTTAATTTAATTATCTCCAGTACCGGGCGTATTTCTAGTTATAGTCCAGTCTTCAAGTCAACGAACTAATAACTCTTCTTTCTAGAATGCGCATACCGTTAAAATAAAGTATCGCCAACATCTAGGTTTATTTGTAAACAAATAGTAGGTATATTCAGGCTTGAACAAGAACAATTACCAGTAACTGGTATTGTTGTCTCTGTTAGAACAAAGATGTGCGAGTAAGACAGACGAATGTTTATGTTGCCGAATTTTTTGTCAGTTTTTACGAATGAAATGCCTATTCTAGAGAAAAGAGTTATTAGTTCGTTGCTTCAAGTTAATAAAAGAAGCTTTACCTGGAAATAATTCAGGTAGTTTAGATTTTTGGTTTATTAGGTAAAGTTTAAGCCCGCAAATAAATAATTTTGCGACATTGAACTCGATTTAGAACTGTCATTTTTTAAACTAATTTTTCATAAAAAAAAACAGACTTTTTAAAATATCTCAAGATTGGTGCATCCTAGAACAAAAAACTTTTGATATGAAAATAAAGAGGACCAAATCTACAACATTTTTTGTGTCATATATTTTTTTTGTACGACTTATAGCTAATTAGCTATAAATTATAATTTACGGCACTGCCTTAAACATTACACTGTAGGGTTTCAGATTTTTCTTTATGACTTGGTTAGGAAGGTTTTTTATGCTTAATACAATGGTGATTCAGTCGAAAATCGGTTTACTCGAAATAATGTGTGAATTATTTAAAAAAAAAATTAATTTTTTGTAAATTAAAAAGAAAAGTGCCAGATAGATTTTTTTAATTTTCACCCAAAATGTTCTCAGGGGCATGCCTAACCGACGATAAAGAACAACTTTGCTTTTTCGAAAAAAAAAACAATAAAAATCTAAAAACGTATAGTGTAACGTTTAAGAGATATTTAAAAAATCAGTTTTTTTGTGAAAAACACGTTGAAAAAATGTTAGTTCCAAACCGAGTTCAAAGTCGCAAAATTGTTTTTTTATTTGCGGCCATTAACCCTACCCAATAAACCGAAAATCAAAACTGAATTATTTTCTGGTAAAGCCTCTTTTATTGACCTGAAGACTGGACTACAAATGAAAATACGCCGGCTAATGATTATCTCAATTGAGATATCGCTAAAAAATTATAGTTTTTGTCCATTTTGTCCCTCTTGCTCTACGCTAATGTTAACCATATTTGATGTGACGCAAATAGTAAAGGTCCCGAATCGTTTGGTGAATTTTGTTTCAAATCGGACAATCCGTTAAAAAGTTATAAAGTTTACATAGAGACCGATAGAAAGACAGACAATTTTTTAACACCCACTTTTTTCACATTTTTCCAACGTTTTATAACATTCTTAAGCAACTGCCAAAAAAGTTTTTGATTTTTTGGTAGATTTTAATAATCCACCCGTAAATTAAACATAAAACGATGGCACTTTTCGAAAATTTATAGCACTAGCCACGTCTTTCCGAAAGAACTACTCGATAAAGGGTTTTTATTTGCTTGTATTTTAAAGTGACATTTTTAGGTTAGAAATTTTAAGTTAGAAGTGACACTTTTGTTAGGGATTCATCTTTGTTTTATTTTGAAGGGCTGGTGCCCATCAAAGTACGTTTGTCTCTTGTGGAAAATTAAAATACAAAATTAAAATTATTTATTAAACTCAAGGAAAATTTTAACAATGCTGTCGATAATATCTATATTTAGAAAATCATTTACAAAACTTTTCTTTATACTTACAATTACAGAGACAAGTTTTGATTATGACAGCTTATGGCAACTGTTTAATTATTTTTTCCTTGCCGCATGCAATTGTCATAGGTAACCAGATAAAACAAAATCAAAAATAAATCTTATTTTATTTATTAATTTACCTTTTATTTGTTAAAAAAAATATACTTAAAAGCGAATAAAAAATATGATCCACTGACCAGGAATATCTTTGTCTTGCGAAATCCCCTCGACCTAGAAGTATTAGTTTTCGTCCTTGGATTATAATACTTGTATACTATTTAGATCTTTTTTGCTTGTTTATAAAATAAAGATCATTAGCGGCCAAAAGTAAGGAAATGTAAAAGTTTTATAGTTTCAAATTTTCCAAATTTAATTTTATATTTTGTTTAACAATACTTTAATGTGTTTAGAAAATATAGTCTTAAATTTTTAAATCACGTCCATAATTTTTGATGCAACAATGAAATAGGCAGATTTATTATGACGCTCTGATCTCATAATTATACTAAATTTAATGACCACTAAAAAGACACAAAAAATATTTTTAAAGCAACTAATAGAATTATGTTTTATTTTTATTAAAAATTAAAAATATTAATAACTTTGAAGGAACTTGTGTTAAAACCAGTCATGTCGCACATATTTGTTTAACCTTAAAAATCGCATTTCCAATTAATTTTTCGCACAATCCGGTCGCACCCGGTCAGAAAATATAAACACGGTGTATTTAAAATAGGATCCGAAATTTTAAGGAGTGATTCTACTTCAGAAAATATGAGAAAAAGTTCCTATAAACATATGTCTAAAAATGCGTCGTAAGGGAGCTACGCTCCTTTGAAAAATTACCCGGCTCCTGGACGTCTAAATCAAATAATTAAAACTGCGTAAAACTGCTTGTTTTATTTCCATTTTAACACTCGTTTAGTGTTATCATATCCATTTTATTGACATTCAAGGTCACAGTTCTAATCGATTTGCTATCACTTTCAGACTCTTTTTGTCACAGCGAAGAATTATAAGTAGCATATCGGAATTATAAGTAGCATATCGGAAGTCTGAATTCGAACCAGTTTTTGTTTATGAGTTTAAACGATTTTCGGCCTTGTATGTTGGTAATACCAACTAGGCTATCAAAAACTAATGGTTCGTGCCTTTTTCTATTATTCTCAAAAATTGTAAGTTTCAATTGTCTACCCAAAAATTAAATCTTATGATCATGCTACCGCGGCACGCAGTTAGCTGTGTTTATAAAAATAAGCGGAGTTCCAAATCATAAACATTGTATCAGTTAAATTTCAGTATAGATACTGCAGCAAAAAAACATGGCTTTTAACCTTTCAATAATTATTTTTCGGTAGACGATCAAATATGTAATTTACAGCTCAATAAATATACTGCCCTCTACGCTAGAAAGCAGTAACTCCATTTGTCGCTTAGCGACGTTTTCACGTCAACTCTGATGTAATTTGGAAAACGTTGCCATGCGACAAATGGAGTTACTGCTTTTTAGCGTAGTAGGGCAGTATATGAAGGAGAGGCATCGCCTTATTTTGAGTATTCATTTGGTCTTCAATTATCAAAATAAATAATATTTATTTTGATACTTATTATATTATAATATTTATTTGCGCATTAGGGTTTTTAAAAAAATCGTTTTCAAATGGGGTGGATCGGAGACTAATTTCTATTTTTTGAGCTGGTATTTCGAACGAAGGGGGACATTCAATTTTCAAAACAAAAAAAAATAATAATTAATATTAAATTTATTTAAATGAAAAGTCGTTTTAGTGCAAAGAAAATTCCGGGTGTCCCAGCCCTCTGTCAAAGTAAGAAATTAGTTGTTTGTTAACTATTTTTAAAAACTTATAGTGGTGTTCTTATAGCGGATTAACTGGTGCAAAATATTTTTGAAAGTACAGAGTGTGCGAGAAAAATGTTACATGTACGACGTATGTTTGTTTTAATGGAACACCCTAAAATTTTATCTCTTTCCAATATTTTTTGAATTATTTCGATTTTAACGAAAAAATTTCCATAATCAAGCAATGGCCCAAAAATCGTGTCTCCTAACGTTTTAGAGTTGTGATTTTAAAGATTTGGGTTTATTTCAAGGAAGGCCTATTCTTTCCTCTAAAGACAAAGCTATATCAAAAAAATATATATTTAATAAATACGGACTGTAAAATTTATTTTTTGATTTGATATATATATATTTTTTAATTTTTAATCAGTCATATGACATTTATATTTTATATAACCATAAAAATGGAATGATTTTAAATATTGATAAATGTATGTCAATAACTTTTGTACGTTGCAGATCACCTATACAGTCAATATATAATATAAATAACACAGACTTAAAAATCGTAAATGAAGTTAAAGATCTTGGCATTACTATAAACAATCAGTTTGAATTCAGAAATCATATCTTAAATATTGTTAATAAATCTTATAGACTGCTGGGTTTCATTATGAGATCTTGTAATGAGTTTTCTATTAATACCCTAAAAATATTATACTGTTCACTTGTTAAAAGCCAGTTAGAATTCACGTCCGTAGTTTGGTCTCCTTACTATAATATTTACATTGATAAAATTGAAAAAGTTCAAAAGCGATTCCTAATAACTATCGAATTTAAAATGGGTCGCCAGCACAATCAAACTGATTACACTTTTATTATGTCTTATTAAACCTTAAAACACTTAGTTCACGTAGAATTATATCAGATCTTTGTTTTTTGCATAACTTAATTAATAGCAAGATAGACTCGCCCGCTCTTCTTGAACTTGTTTCATTTATTGTACCACAACATCCCACTAGGTATCAAAATCTATTTTTTATTCCAAATCATTCTACTAATTATGGTAGTTATAGTCCTATTACTAGAATTTTAAGGTATGCAAACTTACATGCTGGGGGTACTGATCTCTTAGGAACATCAACTATTAAATTTAAGGCGCAACTAAAACGTGTTCTGTAGCATATTTTCGATACTTTTTACCTTACTTACTTTTTGCCTTTTTTGGTAACTGTAAGTAATTATTATTATTGTTTTCTTTTTCTTTCCTATATATTTTTATCTTATGTTATGATTCAATCAAATATTATTTATACATATTTTATATATTATATTATATTTTATACTGAATATTGGTTATATATATATATATATATATATATATATATATATATATATATATATATATATATATATATATATACTTTGTAACATGTATTATAAATTGGGTGTATCCCGTAAATAAATATCTAAATCTAAACCATTAGTTAAAAATTGTCTTTATGGGCAATGTTTAATGCATACGAAATTTGACCTAAATACCACATTTTTTATTGTTTTTTTGCATACACATATCTCCAAAACTATTTACGAACCCCACATTTAAAAAAGACTTTAATTTTCTATTTATTTAAAATAGAAAATATACAGGGTGTAATTCAAAAAGATGACTTAAGGGCATTTGAGTTTCTTCAAATTCGTATTGCATTCTGAGACATTCCGTATATTTTTTTGAGATAACTTTGTTTTCATACGAAAGAATGGGCCTTTCTAAAAATAAACCCATCTGAGCATTGTACTCCAACCCGGAAAGTTAATGTCTACACTCCAAACAATACTTTTTTTTTTGTTTCAGCCCATCGAAGAATGAGAACTGTTACCAATTACTTTCTAGTCAACTTAAGCACCGCCGATTTACTTCTAACAACTTTTAACTGCATTTTCAACTTTGCGTACATGATACAAAGGTAAGTAGCATTGTCATATTCAGTTAGTAAGTTTGTTACGAAGTGGAAAATTCATCTTATGAACTTACTCAGTTAGCTTAGCCATCCTATCTTTTACCATATAGTTAAAGTAGGTACAGCCAAGCGGAGAGTATACTTACCAGTTACCACTTTATTTGGAAGCCGTAAGTTCTAGTGAAACAGGCTGTGGAAACAGATTAAAACAATAGCTTCTTAACTTAAGAATAATATATTACATCCAAATGTGTTTAAAATTGTTTAAGAACATAAAAGACCATTTCTTAATTCTAGTAGTAGTAGTAGTAGTAGTAGTAGTAAATTTTTTGGGTTGGCCAAAGCCGGACCACTAGGCCATTTCTGGACCTTTTTGTCACCCCAGGCAATATTTACTAATTTGAGTCCTCCTTGAACCTGCTCGTCCTTTCAATAAAGGTCAGGATATTGGCCCAGGGGAGATCTCTTAGTTCCTCTTGGTTGAGTCTTTGAGTTTCAAAGACTTGCAACCTGATCCTGTCGTATCTGACACACTCGGCTAAGTAATGAGAGAATGTTTCATCCTCTCCGCACTCTGGGCATAGCGGACTCTCTAGAATTCGCATTGTTGCCAGGTGCTTCCTTAGCTTACAGTGGCCCGTGAGGACCCCTATAAGTTGTCTGAGTGCAGTTCTTCCTTTTTCCAGCAACCAGTCGGTCTTTGATTTGCTTGGGCCAGCCAGGAAGTCCCTAGCTTGCCGGCAACCGTCGACCGCCCTCCATTGCTCCTTTAGCTTGGTATAAGCCCACTCATCGAGAGCGGTCTTTACTTGCTTCCTTGTAACACCTAATATAGGTTCCGGCCCCGTGCAGGCCATCCCTGATCCGATTCTTGCAAGTTCATCTGCCTTCTCGTTTTGAACGTTTTTGGTCCTTGCTAACTCTTACAAGGCTTCTGCACACTCCCTGACTAGGAGTGACCTAGTGCTGGGATTGCACAATGCCTTTAGAGCGGCTTGATATTTCTTAATTCTAAGTTCTACCTCTAGGCAAAGATTGTAAATTCTAGTTTCCAATATATTATCATTAGTTTGTCATTAAATACAACTAAATTAAATTGTATGTTTGATATTCCAACTATTCACAATAACTTTCAAAGCCCAATTCCTTGTCCCTATTTGTCTTAGTGTATATATTAAAATCAAGTATAAGTCCTTTAAATATTTTTTTGCACGACCAAGACTAAAACCTAATTTTACGCTTTCATTTTCGGGACTAAACTTGCCGTTTTTCTCCCTAGGGAATAAAAATCACGGCAACCTTGATATTATTAAAATATTATACTTACTATGTGCTTTGCTGGTTCAAAAATTAGGTTTGGTGGCGTTTTGTAATAAATTAGCGATTCAAACCAATTTATTTAATTTTAACAAAGAAAACCTTTAAAAATAACATTGTTATAACAATTCATACATAACTTAATATTTATCATCTTCGTCCATTTTTTTGACGTTTGTGTCAACCATATTAAAAAACAATTGAAATCGCGATAGCCATGAAACTGCTTTTCGCAATTTACAGGCATCTTGATTAAATTACGAAAATAAAACAACCGATTTTAGACGCGTGGTTTTTAATTTTAATTTTATCTACCTACCTATGTTTGGTCCTGCAAAAAATAGTGTATATACCTCAGGACTAAACTTGGCTGTTTTAGTCCCTTGCATTTCTGTTTCCCTCGCTCGCTACGCTCGCTGAGGAAACACTAATGCAGCGGGACTAAAACAGCCAGTTTAGTCCCTTGGTATATAAATAACTATTTACACAGTATTTTTCAGTTCATTATCGCCAAAATTTCTTACAGTGTAAATAGAAAACCGTTCGAAATAAACTCCGAAAATATTTTAAAGTGTTCAACTAAAAATATTTAAGTGTTCAAAATCGCGTTATTATTTCTAACATTATATATAAGTTCCAAAAGTTTTCAAAGTTCAAGAAAGAAAATATAAAAAGTATTTTTAATCAAAAAATTATTCTTTAAATTACTTTTAACAGGTGGATAACAAATCCTCTGGTATTCACTGAACACTACATTTTCACTTTTAATGTTTTAATTAACTTGACGGAACACTTTGCAGAACTGATCCACGATCTAAATTTTTGACCCTATTTATTCTCTTTAAAAAATAATAAATTAAGACATCTTAAGGTCAAAAAATCATGTGTTTCAAAGGTGAGGCCTGGACGAACCTAAACAGGAACATCCGAATTCACCCCTTTTAACATATGACATGTTGAGGTCACCGCTTCTCAAATTACTTAGGAGAGGTCAGCGTATAGTCTATGTATATTAAAATAAAATTATTTTTTACACAATATGTAAAATATACGCATTATAATAAGTTATTTTAAAATTATACTAATAGTTTTTTTTATTCTAAAGCCAACTGGTTAAAACTTGAATAAAGTAAAAGTTACTGGTTTGAATAATAACATTTCTTGTATTCAGTTTTGATGAAACTTAATATAAGTGAAATGTGGCAACTAAATATTTATCATAACACTAAGTATATTACATAACTAGTGTGGAAAGTGACATATTTCACGCCAGTGGGAAGATTTAAGAACAAGCATTCAGGCGAGTGAGGAAACCCCACAAGTGTAAGAAATACACTTTCCAACGAGTTATGTACACTATTTTTCCTACGATCCCAAAAAAATATAATGTTTAAACTTTAAGAATTCTTCATTTAATATTTTCTAATTTTTATTACTTATTATGGAAGGTCAACATTGTTTAATGGGTTGCCTAACCGCAAGCCTCTTTTAAATCAAGGAAAATTTGACAGTTTACTAATTAAATTTGATTTCTGTGGATATGCTACCATATAAGACTAAAATTCTACAATGTTTTACATTTTGAGGAAATATTGATGTTTTTTTTATAAAATGTAAGGTAACTAAATCACAAATTAAGTAATATTTATAAAATCTAGACATTAATAAAACATATTAAGTTATATTGACCTGGGTCAAAATAGTAAGGTTATAACTATAGTTTTTATTTTTGACATGAAAACAGAAATAATTGGATTGAAAAAGATAAAAGACATCAAAAGAGTCTGTAATAAAATGTGGAAAATGGCATATAAAACGAAGTGAGTAAAATTCGTAGAATTTGCAACGTAAATATCTAAACAAAATTAGGCAAACCTACATACATATATATCAAACAAGGGTGATATGAAAATATCAAAAAGGGTGATATAAGGCGTTTTAAAGAACAAAAGACTGTGGTAAATGTCATTTTCATAGGGGATCGTAGGAAAAATATTTAGTATACTAAAAACAATGAAAAATAGTACCAATTAATTTATTTAAACAAGTAGGTACTAATTAAACATGAAACAAATTATTCTTTTTTTTTAATTAGTTTATTATGTTCAAGCATTTTTATAGCAACAAGTATCTAATACAACTATCACAAATACTTTATATTAGATTGACTTTTTTGTGTGTATATTAAAAAATATTGATATTGTCAGGTACATGTTCTCATGTACAAACAGTTTTTTATGTTGTTAACACGAAAACATATTGCGTATATATACGTGATCGTGGCTCAACTAATATGACGAGGGACTAACATCTTTTGACATCTAGTGTTATTTATATATACGCATAGGATACCCATTTTTCCTATACCCTACAAGGGGCAATCAAAGGCAACTAAATAAAGTCGTAAGCACTAAAATTTTACGCCTTTTTACATCTAATTTTTTTCTCATAGTTCTAGTTAATTTTTCAGGCTGCGTATCTTTCCATTAGTAATTTTTCTAACAAACGCGGAAAGTTTTACTTTTCCATAAATACGTGATAGTGACTCATTCCTAAATCGCTTTCCCCCGTTACGCTTCGTTCACCGCAACCTCTATACTTCGCCTTCCCTCTTTACGTTTCCTTCCCCTCGCGGTCTATACTTTAAATATCAGTTACTATCATGTATTTTCGAACTGGACTATAACTGCACAATACGAATCGGAGTTCAGTCAAGCAGTCTAGTGCGGAAAAGATAGTTTCCTCAAAAAAAAAACTATAGAGGTGCGGAAAGTAACACATACAAAAAAACAAAATAATAAAAACTATACAGAAAAACTTAACATTTATTTTCTTAATCTGAATACTGAGATGAGCTATAACATTAGTACTAGGTTATTAGAGATAATTGTAGTTAACTATAATTAAGTGGTTCATTGACCACAAACACAATAACCAATGCTAATGATAATTATCAATTATAATTGAAGCATCTACATACAGAAACTGAATTAAAGAAAACTAAACACATAAGTTTTTCTTGGTATAATTTTAACCTCATACGTGTTTAGCATAAAAATACTTTAAGGGGTTGTTCTGATTTTTGAGGCTAAAAATTGACGATTTTTAGATTTTTTTTCAGAAAACCTGTATTATTTTTAAGCACAAAACTTTTTACAGAGTATTAGGCAACTCTTATAGTATATTAAAGTACTAGTTTCATAACATACGTTTGGACTCGCCGCAAGGGGCTCGTTTTCTAAACTTGTACTCGTGCGCTAAAAATGTGTTATGAAACGAGTGCTTAATACAATTTTTTCTATTTTGCTCTAAAATTTAAAAAAACTTACATTTAAATTGAGGACTGATATAGGGATTTTTGTTTTGGATTGGCATTACAGTTTACAGCATGTTTAAAATTCTAAGAACAAATGATATTTTAATATATTTTATAGTCATCTCTTCTCTTTTTTACTACAATTAACCAAGCCACAATTTTAACATGGTAAAAGTAACCTAAGCACAAAATTTTCTAGAAAGTTCAACTTTAAGCGACATTGACATTTGCACGGAAAACGTCAAGCGATAGGCCAGGTCTGTTGCCAACCCAAAAGAAGTAAAAGTACACACCTCTTATGGGCCTATAAGAACACGCAAAATGCGTGTGATGATGAGCTTATAGAAAAAAGTTAACAAAAAAAATATTTATTTTTTTTTGCCGTCATAAATAATGTGCAGCACACGCTGAAGTTGACACGTCAAAAATAACATGGCAAACGGTTCCAGCGATAGCTTCGACCGCATTGGTCTGAAACACAAAAATCAAAAACAGTCTTTTTAAAAATTACGTCCTTTAGTTAGCTAGTGTCAACATTAGTCAAAATTCCAACAACAAAAATTTCAGGCCTATTTAAGTGAAAAAAACCAAAAAAAAATGCAATTTTTCCGGCCAAAAACGGGTAAAAAAAGAGCGAATAAAAAATAAACAACAAGCTTTTGGAAAAATATACATTAGCGAACTAGCCAACATGATTTTCGACAAATTGCCGAAAGATTAAGTCAATATGTAAATAGTTTTTTCCAATCGCTGGAACCGTTTTGAAAAATAGCATTTTGAGAAAAACGCGTTAAAAGTTTTTTATATCTTAACTTTTGAATGAATCGAGATATCGACTTCACCTAAATAAGACAATTTAAACCATCTTTTGCTATATATTTAATATTTTTAGCTTAGAAAATGTGGGCAGGGGGGCATATGGAGATGTTTTTTTTAAATAGAAAGAGGGGTTGAATGATACATCCTTTCTAAGCTTATAAAAATTTTTATTTAGCACATATTTTTTTATTTTTTTGAAACAATTTTTGTGGTTTAAAATAGGTTTGAAAATGGAAATTTTCATCAAATTAAGAAAACTTATAATTTTTGAAAAATGCTTAATTTCATAATGAAAATACTTGAATTATACGTTTAAACTAATTTTAAATAATAAATAAAATTTTACAAAAAAAATCTTAAAAAATTAAATTTTTTAGCAAAAAATATTGAAAAAAAAACCTTAAAAAAATTAAAAAATATATGATCAAATAGATAATTTTATTTTCTTTAAAATAATGTATCACACCACCCCTCTTTCCATTAAAAAAATCCCCACTATGCCCCCTGCCCAAATTTTAAAGCTAAAAATATCTAATATATGCCAAAAGATGGCTTAAGTTGTCTTATTTAAATGTTTCAAATTTGAAGTTGATATCTCCATTCAAAAGATATAAGGGGTGGACATAAATAAAACTCATGCGGTATGTGTTTTAAAGTACATATACAGGGTGTCCCATTAACTTTCCTACAGGCCTTATCTTGAAAACTCTAAGAGATATCAAAAATCTAAAAAGTAGGTCGATCAGATATTTGCAATAAGCTTTCTATTTATGTAATCGGTAAGGTTCTAAAACTCACCCACTACCCCCCAGAAACCCCAACTTTAAAATCTCAAATAGCAATATGGGTCATATCATGCATTTATTGAAAGGTATTTTTATTTTGATTAACATTCTTTTTAATTTTTAAAATGGGATAAGCGGTTCCGGAGATATACATTAAAATAGTAAAAAAAGTAATATTGAAAAAATCTTATTTGGAAAATAAAGGTATCTTAATTGTGTTATGACATAAAATGCTCGAAATGACCACTATTTTCAACTATGCACTGTTCAAATCGTGACATTAAAATTCTTGATTCACGATTTGAACAGTGCATGGTTAAAAATGGTGATCATTTAGAGCAATTCTGTCATATGGGTGTAGTGAATGTTAGTGAATTTGGACAAAAACATAATTAAATTACCTTTACTTTTCAAATATAAGCTTTATTTTTAATATTATTTTTAATTTTTTGAAAATATTTTAATGAATATCTCCGGAATGGCTTGCCGATTTTAAAAATTAAAAATGAGTTTTAATTAAAATAAAAGTTCCTTTTAAATAATGCATCACATGAGCCATATTGCTATTCGATATTTTAAAATTGGGGTTGCTGGGAGTTAGGGGGTGAGTTTTAGAACTTTACCGATTACATAAAAAGAAAGCTTACTAAAAATATAAAATTGGCCTACTTTTTAGATTATTGATATCTCTTACAGTTTCCAAGATAATGACTGTAGGAAAGTTAATGGGACACCCTGTATATGTACAACTTTTTAAAGAAGACGAATTTCGTCAAAATATTATAGGAGCGTATTCTACACATATTAAGAAGTGTAAAAAAGCAAAAAAAAATAAATCGATTTTTTGAAACCAAAAATCAGAACAACCCTGTATCTGTTGACAAATGAGTTTTGGAATTTTAACACACTATAAGATAATTGTTTATTTTAACAGGTTTTCTTAATTTTAACAAAACATTCAATTACAAATTTCTGACAAGATGCTTTTGAGTTTTAAATATTTATCGAACTGTTATTCAAACATTTCTACACAATAATGTGGTGAATCATGTTACGATAAAGTATTTCAAAAAAACACCTTTTATATTTTTTGAAAAAATATATTATTTTATAGAAGAAATATTTTTTTTAATCAAATTTTGTTTAATCAAATCTGGCTTGGATTTTACCAGATCATTCAAAATTCCAAACTTCAGCTTAAAAAGACGAAATTTGGCATTTACCTACTTTATTCGAAAATTTTAAAGAAATATATTTTTTGATTAAAAAAGATATAATTTTTTTTGATTTTCAAATAAAGTGGTTGAACACAATTTAATTTTTATGAGCTGAAAATTTGACAAAGAATGCTTCGAGGCTAAAACAGACAGTATACTTCCTTGATATACAGAGCGGTACAAAAGTCACCCCCCCCCTCTTACCTTTTGAACCAGTTGAGATATCGACTTTAAATTTGGAACTTTTAAATAAGACAACTTAAACTATCTTTTAGCATTAGTTTAATACTTTCAGCTCTTAAAATGTGGGCAGGGGGCATGGGGGCACATTTTTTTTAAATGGAAATTCTTTAACTTCATATTTTTAAATTAAAAAAAAATTGGGTTTAAAATGGGGTTGAAAATGGGTATTAATATCAAAATTCCTCTAAAAAAATACAAATGATTTTTTAAAAATGCCTAATTTTATCATAAAAAAATGTTAATTATACTTTTAAACTAATTTTAGTTGACATAAATAAAAAAGTTAAAAAAAAAAACTTTAAAAATCGAATGTTTTAGCAAAAAAAAATGAAAAATCAAAACCTTAAAAAACATTTTTAAAAATTTTTAAAATATTAGTTTAAATATAGAATTTTATAAGGTTTAAAATGATGTATCACACGACCCCCCTTTCCATTTAAAAAAAATGTACCCCCATGCCCCCTTGCCCACATTTTGAGAGCTGAAAATATCAAATATATGCTAAAAGATAGTTTAAGTGGTCTTATTTAAGAGTTCTAAATTTGAAGTCAATATCTCAACTCGTTTAAAAGTTAAAGGGGGGGGTGACTTTTGGACCGCACTGTATAAATAACTATGTAATAAAATCCCAATAGAGATATATAGGGATATATTAATGTTTTTAAGCTTAAGTTGTAACTATAACAATATAAATATAAATTTTGGAATATAGAATCATCAAACATTAGCAACAAGTTAGGTTCTTATTATTACGAAAAAAATCTTCTTACATCAAATTGACCTATTTAGTAAAACTTGTATTCTTCATTTCAGAAGTCACAATGGGGACGATCACATTCAGTTTCGAGCGAATTCAAATTTAAATTTAATACTTCAACTTAATTGAAACCGAAAAATAAATATACCGTTGAATTGGCAGTTATATTATCTTTTAAATTGTGTTTTACACATATATAAAAGTTAATTTTGTTTGCCATTTTATTTTAAATTATAAAATGAAATGAGTATATTACATACCAAAGGGGAAACTGTTTCATTTCCTGTGGGAAAGGGGTGTAGCCCCTAAAAATGAAAAAGTTCCATTTATCAAGATCAACTCAACTTATACATGGAAACAAACAAAAACTAAAAAATATTAAAAACCTACGGTTTGGGGAAAAATTAAAACGGGTCTCCATTTTTTTTGCAATAAAATCGATAAGGTCCTTTAATTTTTTTGGGTCGTTTTGGGTCAAAACGGGCTCTCCTAATTCCTCTTTTATGCGAGCAATTTTTATAAAATTAAAGCCGGCCTTGCTAATTCCTTTTTAATGCGGACGTAATTATATATAATAAGTTTCTAGCAAGGGGCCCGTACATAGACAAAGAACATAGATAAGCTGTCATCTCAAGGTTATATACATAGAGAAGATAAAAATATGTTTAGAAAACTAACATAGGTAACCTTAGATTTCGAATACCTATGATAGGTATGCCTAGGTATATAAAATTTTATTTGTTTCTTATGTTCTATTAAAAAAATCAAACTTAACCAAAAAATATGATACTGCTGTCTGCAGGTAGCAGTCGTTTTATGTTTCTACAACTTTTTATAAAACACGTCATTGCAAAGACTTTACTAGTTCTTTGAAATAGCACTATAAAATATACAAAAAACACAGAAAGACTTTAAAAATTCAAAAACGCTATTATATAGTCTATAATAAAATAAAATGTTCACCCTTCAAGCACAAAACACCAAACGCGTAGAAAAAAAAAACAGAAAACCTCGAAAACAAACTCAAAACATACATAAATTAGGTTATGTTAACCTGTTGCACGAATATGTTAGAGGTGTGTGCGAAGAATTATATTTTTATATTTAAATTACTGGTAAAAATAAATAAATATCTGTGTAGTATAACATATTGATTTAGTTTTTACATATATAACAAACTGTTGCAACAAAACAACGACAAAAAGAAACTTTTACTGACTACTGAAGTGAAATGAAAAGACACATCTCTAACAAAGAAAATATTCCTATCTAACGCAACACAGTGTTACCAACATAAAATATATTTTTTTACTTTATGTTGGACAATTGGAATCAAAATGGAGGACGCATTTAGTCGGGATGCAAAAGTATGCGCAGAGGGTCAAAAATCAATCTATTTGTTTATTTTGTCTATGGGCCCGTAGAATACATCGGGCGGCCAGTCTGGCCTACGCACTATGGGGTATTTGACCCATAAACATGAAATTTATTCGAGTTTTAGAATTAGGATTTTCTAGGAAAGGATTATTGCTTGTGGTAGGTTAATAAATGGGGTACAATTGCACTCTATTTTAAAAATTTTCTGCTGTCCTCGCTTACACTGTCATTCGAAGTCGATATGTCTTGAAAGCCGTGCGTTTTAGAGAAGTTTAATTTTGCTGTTTTCTTAAGATAAAAGAAAATAACTTGTGTCACGATTTGTAGTGATTTTCGTTATGGATTGTGTTGAACAAGATATGTACTATTGTTTAATAATATTTTTTCAATTGTTGAAAGATTTTTGTTTTACTTCAGGATGTGTGCGAGAAATTCTTTCAGTGTAATATGAAAGAATGACTATTCTAGTTTACAAATATAAAACTAGATGAAACGTTGCAAGCACCCTGTCAAAATCGGCACTATTTTACTACTATAATTGGATAGCAATTTGTCATTGATAACTAGATAAGTAATAAGACAGAAAAAAAGAAATATTTTTTGCAATTTTAAAGGTATTAGGTATATTTTAATAATTTATTATAATTATTAACAATCGAATAAAAAATATTGTATAATACACGGGCAAAAAGTTAAATTTCGATTTCGTAGCTTTATTACCCTCGGGCCAGCCCCATCCGGCTGCCCGCGGCTTCTAAAAACCTACTCAATCGAAAAACTTAACTTTTCCCTTGTATTATAAATTACTATTTTACCTTTTTTAAAATTCATTTAATACCGGCAATAATAACAGTTAATAAGTATTACTTATATTTATTATTGTATGAAAGCGTATTAAAAAGTTGGATAAAATTTTTAATTTAAAACTTAATCTATAACAAGTGAACATATGTAATACTTCGCATTTCATAGTATACTCTTCACAGTAAATAGTACAGGATATCCCAGAATGTTTTCAAAATATCTTAGGGGTAATCACATCTTGTTAAAATAATGCCACTAGTTCATGTAAAAAGACCAAAAACCACCCTAAGCCGATTTACAAAAAAATATATGAACAATTAAAAATAGGGTGTCCTCTACCCCTGGGGTGAAACCAAAACAAAAAACATAAAATAATTAGGTTTAGCTTTTTGGGTCAACAACCCCATAGTGTTAGAATTTTTACAGTATTTACAATTATGGCGAAGGCGCCACTGTGCAAAGTATAATAGCCATAAAAATGGTAAGGTGAATGAATAGTGATAAGTTTTCAGCAGGAAAAATATTAACCAGATGTTGAATGTTAACTTTCTAACGACATAAAACGGTATGGCTTGGCTAAGTTAATCTTTTAAAGTTTGCTACTACATTTACCTAAGTCGTCTTACAAACTTTTAAAATAATGTAGCAACTGAAAAATAAATTATTTTTAATACTTTTCCGTGTAATGTTGTTGAATAAAAGGTGCAAAAATTACTTTTTATTCGATTGATTCTAAAAGCGACACTTTTTGTTCATGTTTTACGGGCGAAAAGTTGAACTTTGTGGCCCTAGAGCCAAAAAGTTTTTTTTGTCCGCTAACTAAAACTTGTTATTTTTAAGCTTTTTAAAAGAAGATGCTTTACCTTTACTGTAATATTTATAAAGAAATATGATCTTTTGGTCACTTTTGGTGTTGAACTAACTGTTGTTTTTGACCAGATACAGTTATTATAATCATTTCATACAAAATAAAAATGTCTTCTATAACATAACCTCAAAATATATGTTAAATGATTAATCTATATTCATCCACCAAAATAAATTAAAAACACAAAATTTTAATTGTAAAATCAATTTCAATATTTATAATATTCATAGAACGGTTTCAACAGTATTATTATTTTTATAACAGACACATTTTAACAGAAATTAATCACCAAGCTATAGCTTTTTTTTAATTTGAAAATAAAACCGCACGCAAAAGAAACGATTCAATTGTTTTTTTAGCGATATAATTGGATAGCAATTTGTCATGGATAACTAGATAAGTAATAAGACAGAAATAAAGAAATATTTTTTGCAATTTAAAGCTAATTACGTACATTTTAATAATTTATTATAATTATAAGCAATCGAATAAAAAATATTGTATAATACACGGGCAAAAAGTTAAATTTCGATTTCGTAGCTTTATTCCCTCGGGCCGACCCCATCGGCCGGCCCTCGGCTTCTAAAAACCCACTCAATCGAAAAACTTAACTTTTCACCCTTATATTATAAATTACTATTTTACCTTTTTTAAAGTTCATTTAATACAGGCAATAAATAACGGTTAATAAGTATTACTTATATTTATTATTGTATGAAAACGTATTAAAAAGTTGGATAAAATTTTTAATTTAAAACTTAATCTATAACAAGTGAACATATGTATGCAAATAGTACAGGATATCCCAGAATGTTTTCAAAATATCTTAGGGCATTTCACATCTTGTAAAAATAATGCCTCAAGTTCATGTAAAATTTTTGGCTACGGCCCCAAGATCAAACAGAAAAATAAAATTTTTCGGATAAATTAATTTAATATTTCTTAACAATTTTGTTCAGGTTTGTTTAAGAAGATGAATGCGTATCGAATGCTTTTAACAGAAGGTTCGAAAGTTATCAGGAAAGTCAGGGGCGGAATTTTGTTATGGTTCCAGTTTTTTAGGGTTACAAATTTTAGACTTTTGATAAGCGTTTTTTTATTCTGTGAGCAATTTTAATCAAAAAAGTACTCTACGAAAAATTCAACAAAATGAAGCCATTCCGAGAAAAATTACCTAATGAAAGTTTTGAAAAAAGTTTTTATTTTTTGGCCAAAAATTTTTTTTTCCAGTCGGGCTATAGCGACCCACTAAATAATATCCAGTTTTTTTTTTTTTTTTCAAGAATTTTTATGGACAAAAAAGGCACTTTAAAAATCTCTTTTCTTTTTTGTATTTTTAAAATAAAAATAAAGATATCTACAAAATTTCAATGATATATTTTTTCTTCCTATATATAAAAAAATGTAAAAAACAAGAATATTTTTTAAATTTGAAGGTAGTAATACCCCTTAAGACCCAAATCTGGTGTCTTTAAAGGCTATCCCTATAACTTTTTTATTTTGCAAGGAATGTTAAAAAAAATAAGTTTCTTTCTCGCCCGAAATTTGATTTTTCCTGAAAATTTCAGATCGATCGGATATACGGACGGACAGACAAACAAAAATAACAGCTGTTCAATCCAATTCAATTATTAAAAAACCATTTCTATAAAAACCAGCCTTCTCAAATGAGCGAGAATACTTTTTCATAAAAAAGTAAGCCCTGAAACAATTTATTACATTTCGGGCGAGGAGGGGGAGGGAAAAAATAATTTTACAATTTTTTATGTATTTTAACGTTTTATGTGGTTTATAATTTTTTTCTATTGTAAATAGTAAAAAAAAAACTACGACTAAAACAAAAATTTAACCTTCCCCCAACCGATTTTGCTCAAATACGAACATGTCCAAGATAATATCAAAATATCTGCATACCAAATTTCAAGTCGCTGGTTCAAAGCGTTCTTAAGTTATCATAGATACAGACAGATAGACAGACAGACCCAGATACCTCATTTTTTTGGTTTTTACCGACGTTTCAGGAAAAAATAACATGATTTAAGCAAAAAAAAATCTATTACAATACTTTCTTTCATGGGAAAATAAAAATTGATCTAGGGTAATTGACAATTTTGGAAATTTTAAAACCATCCTTAAGCTCCGGAGCTGTGAAGAGTATAATAATGCCCTGCAAAAATTCACTTTTTGAGATAAGTACACCATTGTATTGCTTTACACTAGCCCCATGTGCCTACTAAAAAGAAATTACCTATCTAAAACACAAATCCTAAAAATTAGCCTAAGATCTTTGTCCTAAGTAGAAAATTTTCAATGTTTTCTAAATAAAATTGTCCTAACTAGTCTTTCTTTACTAGACGAATAAGTCAGGACTAGGACTAACTTTACAGATCTTAGTAATTTGATTGGACTTTATAGATCATTTTGTTCTAACTTTCTCAAATAGAACAAATGCATTTAGTATGACAATTTATTATTCTGATAAAAAATATATTTTTTTTAAAGGATATCACTAATTTTTGATTTAAAATAAAGCAGAACCCAAGGTTTTATTTATTTAAACTTGTTTTCAAAGAGTGCACACAAAAACAATAAAACTGGCCATATCTCAAAAAATCTAATTTGCAGATAAGACAACTTGTCTTAGCAGGGCAGAATAAGTTACAACTTGAAGTAATTTAAACTTTACGGTTACCTGAATTGCTTAATATAAGTTTAATAAAGAAGTTCTTTAGAATTATAAGGGAATATAAGGTTAAACAAGCCGTGATACAGTGTGGTCCAGAAGTCCCCCTCTAACTTTTGAAAGAATTGAGATGAACTTCATATTTGGACTTACATCATTTTAAAGAATATAAAATTTTCTGTTTTACCTTATATTTTTAAATTTTTATTTTTATTTTTGTAATGTGATTTTTCCAATTTTCCTGCTAAAAAAGGCGATTTAAAGATTTATTTTGGAAATTGTTATTTCAACAACTGCACTATACTGCCCTACTACTCTAGAAAGCAGTAACTCCATTTGTCGCATAGCAGCGTTTTCAAAATATTGCAACAGAGTTAACGTGAAAACGTTGCTATGCGACAAATTGAGTTACTGCTTTCTAGCGTATTAGGGCAGTATAGTCCAGGAGCTCCCTAACATTGGCCAAAACTCCCCTATAGAATTTAGAATAATAAATAAGAGTATCACATTCTACAATAGTTTTTTTATATATGCATAAAATTTTAGTTAAATTCTTTAAAAATTACCGTTGTTACCACTACTTTAAGATAAAAACTTGATAAATATTTTTTTCTAAAAAAACAAATTTGATGGTCTTTTAGTGTGTAAAATGTATTTAAATAGATTTTTCGTATATTTATAAATCAAAATAAGCTTAATAATCACCTAAAATCTGAAAAAGTTAGATTTTATAATATTAACATATATTAATTTCGTATTTTATATCAAAATTTAATAAATTTTAGTTTATTCTCACCCTTTGAATTCAAGATTCCCCGAGATTCTCCAGCCGATCAAACTTTTTTTTACATAGTTTTGTAGAATATTAATTGTATCAAAGCGTATATATACAACTTTTTATATTTCAAAAAGTTATTGAATAAAGTCCAAGGTCGCGCATAGTGTAAGTATACTATATTTATCCGCAGTCAAAAATCGGTTTTTGGTGTTATTTTTGTAAAAATTTGTATCTGTTTTTAAGGATGCTAGAACTAAATCAATTTTTGAAAACTAAAAATTCAAAATGGCGGGCTCAAAATGGCGTCAAAATTTGGTGAAGTTTAATGGATTTTAATAAAAATTGGTGTCTAAAAGTTTTCGGGGATGCTAAAGCTAAAACCGTTATTAAACATTTTAAATTCAAAATGGCGAATCCAATTTGGTGGCAAAATTTAGTGTATTTTAATAAAAAATTCAAAATGGCGGTTCCAATATGGCGGCAAAGTTTGATAAATTTAAATAAGCTTCAATAAAAATTGGCATCAAGCAATTTTCAAGGCTACTAATAGCGAAACCAAAATGGCGACAAACTTAGAATTTTGTTATATATAACCACAATTAAGCGGTGAAAAATATGAGTTATTGATCATTCAAATTTCAAAATAGCGGATCCCAAATAGCTTTAAAATTAGAATTTTTAATTCAGAAAAATATTAACGCAGACTAAAAATCTTTCAAATGCCACAAAACTTGATTCTCTGGACCTGTAATATTAAAATACCAAGAGGAAATGATAAAATTTGTGATTTTACCATAAGGCTTTATTACTCGACGCTTAAAGTTTAACAAAGATTTTTTTTAGCATTTCGTTTAAATTAAGGTTGGTTGGATTCTTGGGTGCTGAAATAAAAATATTGTTACCGAAGAATAACTTAGCCACCAGTTAATAATTTCAACCTGTAAAAATATGTGTTTATGTTTGTCAGTGTATTGTCAAGTTTATTAGAAAAAGTTCTTTAAAAAATATAATTGTTCGTTTCCTCCAAAACATATGGTCCTTTGAGTCGGATTCTAAGACAGCATCGTATGTAAGAAACATTCTACTGTACCAAAATACTAAAAATTACCCAAAGAATAAAATCCTGAAAAAATGCTACGAAGTGTCAGAAAAGTCATGTCACCGTCTATCATGAATAATATTGCAGGAATGGACGAAATTCTTGGAAAAGAATCTGTAAATGTTCTCCAGGGTGTCCATGTAATGATTTATGGAAGAATTGGCCGTGAAGCATGCCTGATACGTAACATCCAGGCATTCCAAGGTTTTAATTTTCAGGTAGAAAGTTCTACCTATTTGAAAAGATTAGATTTACTTAAAGAACTAGTTGATCATAATATTCTTATTGAAATCGCCGAAATATTAGACGTAGAATTTGATGTAGATGTCGGAGAAAGTATATTAATTCACTTAGTTAATGCTCTACAAGTACCACTGAAGAAACCAAGTGGTAAAACCGAGGGTAAAACTGAATCCACAATATCATGCGATACAAAATCTGAAACCCAACTATTTCGTGCAAAAAAAACAAGTAGAAATAGTTCAACTAGAAAATCAATACCTTTCTTTTCAAGAAGAAGTTTTCTTAAAAGAATCTGAATTTTTTAAAATGGAGAAAGACGAAACAATATCAAAAGAAGAACTGCTAGACAAAAAGGCGGAGATTGAAAACAAAAATAAACTACTACAAATTAAGAAAAATCGATTAGAAAATGAGAAGAAGCTGTTAAGATATCAAGAAGAAGTACTAGAGTGTGAAACTAAAATAAGTCAAAAATCGGAGAAAACAATTTTGATGCTGGAAGAACAGGATCCAAAGGAACGAGTAAACCAGTGGATAAATGAATCTGAACAAGATGTAAAATCACTTTGGACGGTTTCGAGAACAAACCATTTGGAAAAAGCATCATCAGCGTCAAATTATAATCCGAAGAAAAATGACTTAGAACAAAAGGTAAAACAGCTATCTAACACTTTTAGTCAAATGCTTGCTAGGCAAACAACTGGAGATAGTTTAGGAACCTTTGATGGAACGTCCTACTTACAGTGGCCTACATTTTACTCTCAATATAAATTAACAGCTGAAGCATGTGGTTTTTCAAGTACTGAAAATGTATTAAGGCTTAACAAAAGCTTGAAAGGCGAAGCCAAATGTAAAGTAGAAATGCTACTTGCTACAGCAAAAGACCCAGACGAGATTTTACAAATTTTAAACATGTCTTATGGTAAACCAAATATAATAGCTGATGAACTGTTGCATCGTGCAAAGCAGGTATTGACGGTTAACGATTTACAATCATTTGAGACCTATAGTTGTGAAGTAAGAAATATTGCTGCTGTTATCAATAATATTGACTGCAGAACTCTAAGCAAAAGAAGCTTAATTGCCACTTTAATCGAAAAATTACCAGCGCATCTTATTACACAGTGGGGAACTCATTTAATCGAAAACAATATCGATGGACGAAGAGTAACTATTCGAGATCTAGCCAATTGGACCCAAAAGATGACAAATGTAGTCTCAAACTTGCTTTTTATCACTGGTACTGGTACAAGAAATAATACAAGAGAAGTAAATGTCCGTGAAAATAAGCCAAAAAGCGAAAACCATAATACAGAGACAAAAAACTGTAAAAGCTGCGGCGGCAGTCAACATGCACTTTATGAGTGTTCTGTTTTTAAAAAATCTGATGTAAAGGAGCGCTGGAATATTGCAACAAAAACCAAAAACTGTTACTGTTGCTTGGAGAAACATGTAGGTCGCTGTTCAAATAGAAAAATGTGTGGTGTAAACAACTGTACCAAATATCACCATCACATGCTTCACAAACCAGAAAAATTCAATACAAATACTGAAATAACGACTTGTTCTCAGCTAACGTCAAACAGAGTTATATTAAAAATGTTAACTGTGCGTCTTCAAGGTCCAAACCAGGTAACTGAAGTTACTGCTCTCTTGGACGAAGGAAGTACGGCAACATTAATAGACGCTGATCTTGCAAAACGATTGGGATTACAAGGGCCTGTTACTCAGCTATGCTGTAAGTGGACAGGTGGGATATTTAGATATGATCCTGACTCACAACTTATTCAAGCGAAAATCTCGAAGAAAAATTGTGAAAATTTCGTTGATCTGAAGAACGTGAGAACAGTAAAAGATTTGGATTTGCCACAACAGCATCTAGATGTCGACGACATGATCAACAGGTATCCTTACATAATACAAGGAGATACTTCAGTGCTAAAGGATGGAAAACCTCTTATTTTGATTGGTCAAAACAATGGACATTTAATTGTTTCCCGTCAAGTTATTCAGCCTCTTCCAAATGCCCCACTTTTATCCAAGACTTTTATAGGTTGGGCTATCCATGGTCCAACTGATTCACTACAGTGTAATTTGCCCGAAAGTGTATTTACTTGCTGTGAAATTCTCCACGACGAAGTAAAAAACTACTTTACTGTTGAAAATTTTGGAGTTACTACCAGCAAAGCAAAGCATCAATCAAAAGAAGACGAGAGAGCACTAAAGATAGCCGGAGAATCTTCAAAAAGTGGGAGAAAAGTATGAAATAAGTCTGCCATGGAAAGATGATTCTCCAATGCCAACTGGTAGTCGAGAAATGGCATTTCAAAGACTAAAATGCCTGGAAAGAAAATTGCTAAAAGACACAAAGTTAGGAAACGCGTACGTCTCAGAAATCCAAAAGTTAGTTGATAAAGGCTATGCAAAGAAAGTTACGGCAGAAGAAATAAAGAGGTTGGAGAGAGTCTGGTTTTTGCCCCACTTTGCAGTACTGAATCCCAACAAACCTGGTAAAGTGCGCCCAGTTTTCGATGCAGCAGCGAAAGTAGATGGAAAGTCTCTGAATGATCAACTTCTGTGTGGACCTGATTGGCTTGTATCTTTGTTTGGCATTCTTCTTAATTTTAGAATATATGAAATCGCTATAACTGCAGACATACGTGAAATGTTTAACAGAGTTGATATTGCTGATGAAGATAGCTATTCACAATGTTTTCTGTGGCGAAATATGGACGTAAAAAAGGAGCCTCAAGTTTATCGAATGAAGGCAATGCTATTTGGAATATCATCTTCTCCTTTTTTGGCTCAATATGTCAAGAATCATAATGCTCAACAGTTTGAAGTTCAATACCCAATAGCTTCACGAGCAATAATTGATAAGCATTATGTCGATGATTACATTGATGGAGCAAACAACATTGAAGAAGCAATAAGAAAGGCATTGCAAGTCATTAAAATTCACAAAGCTGGAGGATTTGAACTTCGTGGATTTATAAGTAATTCTTCTGAAGTTCTTAAAAGTCTACCTATAGAGCTCGTGTCCGAAAAAGTTATTGCAGATGTAGAAGAGAACAAAACATCGATCAACCAAAGAGTGCTAGGAATAACTTGGAACTCATCTACTGATTGCTTTTCGTTTCCTATTAATTTAAACAAAGTGGACAAGGAATTGATTGATCATCAGAAAACCCCAACAAAACGTCAGCTGTTACAAACCGTGATGTCTGTGTATGATCCAATAGGCTTTCTTACTCCAATTATTATTAAAGGACGAATGATGTTGCAAAGAACATGGAGATCAGGAATTGGTTGGGACGATTTTATAACAAGCACTACATTTCAATCATGGTAACGTTGGTTGATTGAATTAAAAAACGCTGAATCTATCTACCTACCTCGACTTTACTCTACAAAACAACACGAAGCTAAATCAATCGAAACACACACATTTGTCGATGCAAGCGAAGAAGCTTACGCAGCGGTAGTTTACCTAAGAATGATCTACGAAAATGAGGTAAAATTAGCTCTACTTTGCTCAAAGGCTAGGGTTGCACCTTTAAGATCCCAAACTATACCCAAATTAGAGTTGATGGCTGCTGTTCTAGGAGCAAGACTGACGCATAAGACCAAAGATTCATTGGAACTTAAGATCCAAAAGCAATACTTATGGTCAGATTCTAGAACAGTCATTCATTGGCTGAATACAGAAAAGAAACTTACAAGCTTCGTAGCAGCAAGAAAAGAGGAAATATTGGAGTTAACCAACATTTCTGCCTGGCGATGGGTACCTACAGACAAAAATATAGCAGATGACTGTACAAGAGATGTCACATTACAAGAATTTGATATAAATCATCGATGGTTCTCCGGACCTTCTTTTCTTTTGGATGAAGAAGATAAATGGCCAAAGATTCCTGAAGAATCGGTTATGATAATTGAAGAAAATTTGGATCCTTGTCCCAAATCTTTAATTATGTTACCCAGGATTAAAAGTTATTACACATGGACAAGAATTTTACGTACCACTGCATGGTTAAAGAGGCTATCTAACAATATTCATAATAGAAAATCAAAAAATCTTGGTCCATTAGAGGTGGATGAACTATTGTGGGCAGAGGAACTATGGTGGAAAAAGGTACAGCAAGAGTGCTTTCCACAAGACATTGAATCCGTAAAGAAAGGAAAAATAAATAAACAAGGAAAACTTACCAAAGTTCAACTGATTTTGGATGAGGAAAACATCTTGCGAGCTTCCGGAAGATTTGATTTAATTGATAGGTTTGATATAATGCTAAAACGTCCTGTATGTTTAGATGGATCACACGTCTATGTAGTGAAAATGATCAACGATTTACACATAAAAATGGGACACCAAGGCGTTGAAACTGTCATCAATGAAATTAGAAAGAAATTTTGGATTCCTAAAATCAGAACAATGGTAAAGAAATGCATTTCAAACTGCTTTCATTGTATAAAGCGAAAAAGTAAACCAGCACAACCCATTATGGGTCAACTTCCTCAAGATCGTTTCATGGTATGTGAGAAAATATTTACTGCAACGGGAATTGACTACTTTGGGCCATTTGTGGTGAAAATTGGTCGTAGACACGAAAAGAGATATGGTGTTCTCTTTACATGTTTGACTTCTAGAGCAATTCATGTTGAAATAGCCCACTCACTTACGACAGATTCTTGCATCATGGCGATAAGGCGATTCTTGTCGAGGAGGGGAAACGTTAAAACGATGTGGTCTGATAATGGAACAAACCTAAGAGGTGCAAGCAGAGAACTGTTGGAAGCGTTAGGAGATTTGGACGAAAATCAACTAAAAAACGAAATGACAAATCGTGGTATAACATGGCAGTTTATACCTCCCGGTGCTCCACACATGGGCGGGTGCTGGGAGCGTATGATTGGTTGCTTTAAAAGAGCGATTGAAGCTGTACTTCGAGATCGTCATCCAACCGAAGAAGTACTTCAGACAGTCTTCGCAGAAGCAGAGTATATTGTGAACAGCCGTCCACTAACATATACATCTACAGAATGCGGAGAACTAACCAGTATTTCTCCAAATGACATCCTAATCTATCAGTCTGTTGCTGTTCCAAGTCCTGGTGTTTTTGATCAAAATGACGAAATCCTCAGAAAACAATGGCGAGTTTCCCAGTACTTGGCAGATTTGTTTTGGCAAAGATTCGTAAAAGAATATATCCCAACACTTCATGCAAGGAAAAAGTGGACTACGGACGAAGAAGACATTAAAGAGGGCGAAATTGTCCAGATTGGTGATAAAAACTTTAGCCGAAGTGATTGGCCAATAGGGATCGTTACCAGAGTATTTCAAGGTCCAGATCAACGAGTTCGAGTGGCTGAAGTAAAAACATCTTCTGGTGTTTACCGAAGACCTGTGGTAAAGTTGTACAGATTAAATATTTGTGCAGATAACAGAGAATCAGCACCGGGGGTAGAAATGTTACCGAAGAATAACTTAGCCACCAGTTAATAATTTCAACCTGTAAAAATATGTGTTTATGTTTGTCAGTGTATTGTCAAGTTTATTAGAAAAAGTTCTTTAAAAAATATAATTGTTCGTTTCCTCCAAAACAAATATTACGTTTATTTTTTACAAATTTATCTTTAAGATAATGACGTCACAACGCACTAACAGTTCGTTGTGAAGTCAGCAACCTACCGAGATGGAAAGATAACTATAATTTAGCTTAGATGACGTTACAAATTTAAAGTTCTGTGTCTCTAAAAAGTAAAAAATAAAAAATACTTAAGTCGGTGCCAATTTTACAGCAAACAATAATAAAATAATAAAAAAATAATTATTAGTAATTTATTTAGGGAATGGTGAAATTGGCACCGACTTAATTATTTTTTATTTTTTACTTTTTAGAGACATAGAAGTCGGTTAATTTTTTTTTGCGAAAAGTTTTTATTTTTTTTGCGCAAAGTTTTTACTATATACTTTAAGCAGTTTGATATTAATACATTGGCACATTGTCCGCACAAACCTCAAGATTCTACAAAAATCGAAAAAGTATTTCTCAAAATTCTTATAATTGCCAAATTTGCACTAGAGCGTAAAAAGTTGCTTTTTGAGTTGAGAAGCTTCTGCTACTGTGTATTTTGGGCTGCTGAGTCCGAATATGGTGTCAGAATTACTAAATAGCCTTTTTTTATTAAAACAATGTAATTTGCTTAAAAATGTTCGCTTTCGTAACCTAAGTACCTTCTCAGAAAGTACTTGAGTTACGAAGACGAACTGTAAGGCTCTTGTTGTAGGCTTTAATTTTAATTAAAAAGAATAGTTTTCTAGTTTTTGCAAAATTTTGGGTTTTTGGGTCCGTTTTTTTTTAATCTTAATAAAAAAATAAGGAAAATAGGTAACTCTGACATTATATTTGCATTCAGTAATCCAAATTACATAAACCGAGAAAAAATTAATTTCCAATAAATAAATAGTTTATTTTATTTTGTCCGAAATATTTCAAGCAAATAGACTATAAAATTAAGGTAATTACTTAACTTAATACAAAAATTAAACTTTATAATTGGATCGAGAAAGTTAAATGTATTTAGAAAACTGTAAAAAACTAAATAACTATAGTGTTTTTAACAAAAATTAGAGAACATTTGTTTACAATCATAACTTTCTATCCATTTGTAACTAAATATTCAGTTATAAATGGGTAGGAAGTAATGATCCTATACAAATGTACTTTAATTTTTGTTAAAAATACTATAGTTCTAAAGTCACGTAGTTTAATATTTAAGGACGATCATGAAATGTTGCGTGTTTTTAACAAAAATTAAAGTACTTTTGTTTAGAATCATAACTTTCTATCCATTTATAACTAAATATTCAGTTAGGAATGGGTAGGAAGTAATGATCCTATACAAATGTACTTTAATTTTTGTTAAAAACACTAGAGTTCTAAAGTCACGTACTTTAATATTTAAGGACGATTATGAAATGTTGCGTGTTTTTAACAAAAATTAAAGTACTTTTGTTTAGCATCATAACTTTCTATCCATTTATAACTAAATATTCAGTTAGAAATGTGTAGGAAGTAATGATCCTATACAAATGTACTTTAATTTTTGTTAAAAACACTATAATTCTAAAGTCACGTAGTTTAATATTTAAGGACGGAAATGAAATGTTGCGTGTTTTTAACAAAAATTAAAGTACTTTTGTTTAGAATCATAACTTTCTATCCATTTATAACTAAATATTCAGTTAGAAATGGGTAGGAAGTAATGATCCTATACATATGTACTTTAATTTTTGTTAAAAACACTATAATTCTAAAGTCACGTAGTTTAATATTTAAGGACGGACATGAAATGTTGCGTGTTTTTAACCAAAAATACAGTACATTTGTTTAGAATCATAACTTTTTATCCATTTGTAACTAAATATTCAGTTGAAAATAGGTAGGAAATTATGATCCTGTACAAATGTACTTTAATTTTGGTTAAAAATACTATAGTTCCTAAGTCACGTACTTTAATATTTAAGAACGGACATGAAGTGTTGCGTGTTTTTAATAAAAATTAAAGTACATTTGTTTAGAATCATCTATCCATTTGTAACTAAATATTCAGTTAGAAATGGGTAGAAAGTTATGATCCTATACAAATGTACTTTAATTTTTGTTAAAAACACAATATTTCTAAAGTCACGTAGTATAATATTTAAGGACGGACATAAAATGTTGCGTATTTTTAACAAAAATTATAGTACAATTGTATAGTATAATAACTTCCAATTTCCTATCCTATCATTTGTAACTGAACATTCAGTTTAATTTTTACAGTGAATAGTTAATTTACCTCAATTATACTTTGTTAGGAAACTGAGTTTATTTCTTGAAATTAAACTAATTGTCCTCTTTTTTGTTATATATGGTATTTTTCACAAATATATTTTTGTGTGGAAATATCATAGCCACATTTCTCGTACATTACTTTTATTTTTTTGTAGCCCTGTCTTATTTCATCTTGTAAATTTCAGAACGTCCTATCTCAAAAAAGACAACTTTACAGGAATGAGAAATAACTGGTTCTCACATTATTCATAGGTTGAAAATGTACTTTTTTAATATAAACTTAATACATTTTTAATGATTAACTTACCTCAAACCTTTTCTTGTGTATAAAATAAATAAATACAAGTAAAAACCTAATGTTTATAGATACGACATTTTGATGCTCAAAATTAATAAAAAATTTTAAGATACGGGCATTGAAACATTATTATATTAATATTTTAACAAAATATAATGAATTATTATAATAATATTATTAATTATGAAAACATTTAAACTTCAAAAAGTTTTATAACATGCCCATAGGATGTCAAAAAAGCGTTGCCAAATACAAAAAGTGCGTTCCAAAATAGTCAGTTAACCAGATTTAAGAGATAAGAGATTAAAAAATTTATTAGTTTATAATCCTCTAAGATACGACGTTACTATTTTGCTTATATTTTTGTTATTTAAAAAAATAGCAGGTGAAACTTATTTTTTAGATGTAAATTGATAATATAAAGCGTTTAAGTCCAAAATTTCAAAATCGAAAAAATGAGATACGACGTCCTTAAATTTACAAGACGATTTATATTATAGTGGGAAAGGTCAGATTTTAACCAGGGAGGGAAATGTTTAAATTACGAAATTTATGACTGGCGCGCCAAAAAATTAACCGCCATGGCGGTTAATTATTCTTATCTCACTTATTCAACACAAGAAATCCAAAAGATCTATTAAAAACGGAAAATATTTCATTTTGATTTTTATTAATGATTTGTCAGATTACATAAAGATTACCTACATAAATCGTGCTTTTGTTGTCATATTTTGTGATGACACAACCATTCCCTTTTTTTATTCTATTGAGTTGTATAATTTGACGTTAAGTGTTATGTACGTTATTCTAAAGGTTCGTATCATCATATCAAAGAAATACACTTAATCCTAACCAGACTAAAATATTCGAAACGCTACACTAAGAAAAGTTATTGTAAATTATACCATTTTTTTGTTGTAAGTTTATAATTACCCTGTTGAAAATGACGGGTCTGGGCGGGTATAAATGGCGCACAAACCGTACTTGAGCAGGTGAATCTCATATGTACCCTCCCAGACCCGTCATTTTCAATAGGGTACACTGTTGTAGACTCATGATGATACCCACGCCTACGCGTACAATTTTGTAATTTTTAAAATCCTGACGAGAAAAATAGAAATCAAAAAGAAGGTGGTTAAAAACCCTTCATCAAATATTGAAGGTGATTAAAAACCCACCATCACATGGTTACTTTTATATACTTATACTTATTATTCTTATTCTATTTAGTTATTGTTTAGTATTCTTTAACAGAGCAAACTGTTGGTAGAATATTATATAAGTTTCTATATAATAAATATGAAATGACAAAAGTACTTTTTCTAGTATATTATTTTATATGGATTCAATCAAATAAGAAAATTATTTTTTAAAGTTCCGTTTTTGTAATATTTTACTTCAATGTATTTTAAAAAGGTAATTAAAGAAAAATAGTTCTAATGATAAAACAAAAAAAAAGTTATATTGATAAAACCCAAGCAACAAATCAGGAAAAATATTTTCTGTTGTACATTTTTTCACGGTCAGTTTAAATCCGCCTTTAAAATAAATAATGAGTTTTTTTTCACAAATCTAGCCCATGAATTAAACAATATCAAATAGTTTTCCTTACGATCCATTTAAATAACTGTTTCTATTTTGCACGTATTGTTAAGGTAAACAACAAGCAGAAGTTATTTTTTTTTCTCTTGCTGTCGCGGAAACTGTATATTTTAACAAAAATTTTTGTTTGTTTCTCTAATAAGCTCATAATCACACGCATTTTACGTTCAATCACACGCATTTTGCGCCTATAAGAGGTCTGTACTTTTTTTTCTTTTGCGTTGGCAACAGACAAACGCCTATCGCTTGACATTTTCCGTGCAAATATCAATGTCGCTTTAAAGTTTAATTTTCTACAAAATTTTGTGTTTAGATTATTTTGTGACTTGGTTGCAGTGAAAAAGAGAAGAGGTGACTAAAAAATATATCAAAATATCATTTGTTCTTCGAATTTTAAACATGGTGTAAACTGTAACGTCAACCCAAAACAAAATCCCCTAAATCAGTCATTAATTTAAATCTAAGTTTTTTTTTTAATTTTAGAGCAAAATAGAAAAAAATTGTATAAAGCATTCGTTTTATAATACTTTTTTAGCTGACTAGTACTTTAAAAAACGTATGTTATGAAATTAGTACTTTAACATACTATTTTTACCAGATCTTGGCTTGGCACCTCAATCCACAAATTCCACGACCAAGCTGAGATCCAGTCAAAGTTAAAAAATGGATTTTTTTAGGGTCCCACCCCCTATAAATATTCAATTAGGTCAAAAATCTACCCTCAATTTTTTTCACATTTTTAAAAAAATATTTAGAGGTCGCGCCCGGCGGTTTTTTGAAAGAGAAAACAAGTTAAGCCTTTTTATTATTATTTAAATATAAAAACGTTGAAATCAGGCGATTTTAGGAGGGGAAATTATTTTTGAATAATGAGGGAATATTTAAAAAAAACTACGCTTTTACATAAAAAAATGGCCTTACCAGGGTAAAAAAATTGCAAAAATTGACGTATAAAGCTTATTTATGCTGCAAAAAAGGTTACAATTAATGCCCCATATTTATTTTTTTAAGAAAAATATCCAAAGAAAATCACAAATCCCATAAAATGTAAAAAAATTACTTTATTTCGATAAAAGAGATGATATTTGGCCAAAAAGAATAATAATATGTACAAATTGCTTTGAAATGTGTTTATTTCTATAACTGGGTGTTGCGGATATTTCTTTTCAAATTTTAAAAAATAAACGTCCTAAACTTTTTTTGAAAAAAGACTTTATTAAATGTGTTTTATTACATGGGAGGCATAGCGTAGTGGCTAGCGCGTATGTATAGCAAGTCTACTATCGTGAGTTCGATTCTCACTGGCGCCGATTTGCCTTTATCAGTTAATTAATAATTGAAATTTGGCGAAGGCGATAAGTGAAACGGACAATCCCTAGAAACTGGTTCGAAAGTCAGTATAAGCCGGTGGTTCCCTCTACTACTAGCCCACACAAGTCCTGGACTTAGGGGATGCTTAATTAAGTAGAATAGTACGAGGTTAAACAAATAAACAAACAAACAAGCAAACATAATGTAACATACTACAAGGCATTTTGAAAACATTTTTTATATATTTGCTAAAAAATTGATATTTTATTGCAATTTAATGCATTTTTTTAACTTTTATGGAGATATTTAAATATTTTTTGGACACCCTGTACTTTTTCTCAAAAAAGTAAATATAAATCCTTAATTCGGACATATTTTTTTAGCCTTTATTAACCTCATGTGTCAACTTTTATCATTTTTGCCCCATAAAAATCCCTTTTGTTTTTGTAGAGGGGCATAAAAATTGAGAATATTCCTTTATTATCCAGAAACACTTTTTTGTTCCATAAATGTTCAATATCAAGGTTTTTATATCCTTAAAAAAAACCTTTACATGATTTTCTGTTTAAAAAGCGCCGGGCGGGACCTCTAAATATTTTTTTTTTGATATTTAAGAAAAAAATAAGACTTATTTTTTTACCTAAAGGAAAAATTTTGAGGGGTAAGACCCAAACAATTTTGTAGGTTCTGGGCACCCTAATGGACATAGTTATATAACTATGTCCATGTCTTAATGGCAGTGAAAGCTTAAAATCTAAAATATGTCCATGTATATTTACACGTTTTTAAAACTTAATGGTCGAAAATAATAATTTTAAACTTTTTTTACAGATCTGGATTTAGGATCCAACAATATATTAAACGTAAAAAGCAACTGAAATATAAAACCACTGTAAATTAAAGTAATCTGATCTCAGTATCCAAGGAACTTTTAAAAACCTTCATTTGCAGGTTTGAGTAATTTGTAAAACCAAGCTTTTAATTAAATTTTATTTAACCAACTTTGCCTTTTTTAATAATAACTTTAATATAAAATTTAAAAATTATAAAATATTATAAAACCCTAAGCCAAAGTTAAATTTTTACCGTATTTATTTAAGATTCAGATTCATTTTATTAGTCTGAAATTACAAATATAAAAAAAATGTATGAGATAGGTCACATTAAAATATAGTCTAAACTAAAATAAATTAAAAATAAATATAACAATTAAATATAACATAGATCAGAAGGAACACAGGACAATTAAAAATTTGACACTTATATATTTATAAATAATGTAAAACAGTCACAAAAATTTAATGTACAACGACGGGCCCTGTAAATTCGGTAATATTATAAAATGCTTTATCAAGTAGAAACTTTTTTAGTTTCTTTTTGAAAATATTGTGTGGATAGATTGTCTTGAATTCAGGTGGCAAAAAATTGAAGAGGTAACACCCTGCATGTTTCGGTGATTTTTCATAGAATGCTGTTCTATGACTATCTAACAAAAATAAATTATTGTTTCTTGTTGCATGTTCATGTTTGTCGGAGTGAGTAAGAAATTTGTCTCTGTTTTTATGAACATATGTCAATAACTTGTAAAGATAAATACATGTAAAAGTTAAGAGTTGCTTACTTTTAAAAGTATCGCGACAAGATTCTCTATGTTTTAAATTAAAAATTAATCTTACAAATCTTTTTTGCACTTTAAAGATCCTTTCGTGATCAGCGGCTTGTCCCCACGCAACAATATTATAGCTAATGATGCTATACGCCAGTGCAAAGTACACACTAATGAGGTTTTTTTGTGGTAGACTATTCTTTAAAGTTTTAATTGCATAAAATGATTTATTAAGTCTTGAGCATAATGAGTTTAATTGATTATTCCAATTTAAGTTTTTATCAAGAGTGACGCCTAAAAAAGTTTGTGTATCTGATAATTTTAAAGAAACATCATTAAACTTAAAATTACAAGAGGGTAACGGTTTTCTTATATTGAAATTAACACAGACAGTTTTCGAGACATTTATTATAAGTTTATTTTCAATGCACCAATTTCTAAATTCATTTAGGACACAGTTTACATTTTCATTAATTTCTTCGGGCGTGTTTCCCGTTACAACTATTGAAGTGTCATCTGCGTACAGTATGACCTTGCCTCTTGATATGAACTTGGTAAGATCATTAACAAACAAAATAAAAATAAGCGGCCCAATGACGCTGCCCTGGGGGTTCCAGTGTCCAACGTGTGGGTACTAGAAAAAATATCCTTATATTTAACTGTAATTTTCCTATCTTTAAGAAATGATTCCAGAAAAGAGTTAAAGTTTCCCCTAAAACCAAGACTGTTTAGTTTTTTAACAATTATATCTATATTTAGGCAGTCAAACGCCCTAGAAAGGTCGAAAAAAAGACCAACTACATACTTTTGTTTATCAAGATTTTCTTGAATATATTGAACAAGTTCTATTGTGGCAGTTTCGGTAGAGAAACTATGTCTAAAGCCGTGTTGTGATGGCGTCAGAATATTATATTTATTTAGAAACAATACCATTCTATTACAAATAATTTTTTCAATAATTTTTGAAAAAATGCTTAATAAAGCTATGGGACGGTAATTTGCCACTTCGGATCTTTCCCCCTTCTTAAATAGCATAACTACAGAGGATAGTTTAAGCATATCGGGAAATTGGCCTAAATTTAGAAATGAGTTTATCATAACACTCAAGATAAGAGAAAAAATATCTGAACACTTTTTTATTAGTTTTACAGGCACCTCATCATAGCCAGTAGACTTTTTATTTAAAAGACCCATGATAACGCTAGTTACTTCTTCCTGAGTCACAGGATGAAAGAAAAAGGTATTTGGTACATAATCACCAGTAGTAAGAACACGCGTAATAAAGAAAAAGAAAAATACATGACTTTTATACGGGGTAATTGTTACCCCGTCATTTTGTCCATCATTTTGATAAGTTTAATAAGCGTTCGGGGGCAAAAAGTCTTTGTTTGATTTTTTTGCCATCCAAATAACAAACACCCACGGGTATACTACCTAAATTAGACTGCTTGCTTTTAGAAAGAATACTGCATAAGTTATTAGCACAAGCCGGAGACTTGCGAGCTATGACTCATCTTTTGTCATCTTTTTTAACTTTTTTTATAGAATCACTGCCGTGTGCGGTGTTATAGAGAGGGGACAGCTGTCCGACAGCCGTCTTCGCTCGTTTCTCAGCAGTGTTAAATTTATTCTACTCTCATGAACGTATGAACAGCTCGCTAAATTAACTCTCGAGGTCTAGTTAATAGTAATAATAACTTATTACTCTATAGGGCCCGGCACAATGTGCGTTCACATTTACGTGCCTTGTATTTCGCTAATATTTTGTTAATCAAATATAACCAGGTCACACCATTTTCTCAACAATCGTTTGGGTGCAATAACCGTTTAAAATGAGGACTTTTTTTCTTGCATGCATTGACCCTATCTCGTAAATAAATAACACTAGAACAAAAAATAGTTATTTATGGTACCAGTGGGTAAAGTAAGATATTGCCCATGAGAAAAATAACCTGCGAGGCGTCAGCCAAGCAGGTTAATTTTCGAGAGGGCAATATCGGTTTACCCATTAGTGCCATACAAGGTTTTATCCAATAAATAGCTTAGGAATTCATATTTTTATTAAAAATTTTATTGACATTTACAAGAAAATAATTTGACAAGTAACAGTTGAGTGGGTAAAATAAATAATTATCTACTCAATAAAGTAATAGGCACGCGGGGGTTATTATTGAGTTTATCTATTTAAAATAAAGCTGATAATTGTCTGTATGTATTGGATAAAAAATATTATTATGTTGTTATGCTTTACAAAAAGTAGTATTCTTTTGAATACCAGTATTCTAATTATACTAATATACTAGTATTGTATATAGTTTTCCGCATGAAAGAAAGTCTCGGACATAAGGGGGAGGAATCATTCGCGCTCCCTTCTTTCCATCAAGAGCATTATAAGGCGTGTGTGCCTACATCGGGCCTCCCACTTGCACACACATTCCAAACATTTTCCCGTAGCCACAGATCCGTGCGTCAAACTTTACCTATAATTTTGTTTTACCCAAAATAGTGTATAGTATCACATTTGTGCAAGATGATCACATTGTGTATTCCCTTTTCTCGACGTATTAAAACATGTTGTGTCGAAATATGCAAAACAAAATCGTCTGTAGTCCCTCAGTACCTATATTACAAGTGATTACTTTTCAAATGAGTTTTATTTTCACATAGGCTCCTTCCGTCTTTATTTTTGTACTTGATTAATAGTTTTTCAGTATCATTTCTTTTTGAGGGAACCTTTTTTTGATCTTAATTAAGAATAAAAAACGACGTTGTAGTGGATAATTTTGTGGGATGCATTAAGTGCTCTACTTTAACCTATCAGCCTTTTTCTTTTGATATATTAAGAAAATAAGTGACCGAAAGAATTTTCAAAGAAAACTTAATTTTTTATGTATAGGATTGATTTGTTTAGTTACAAACATATAAATAAAACAAGACGTGAAGATATGTAATGCTACGCATTCTATTATATATTATTACTAGTAAATTGTATATTGCATTTTCTCTAATATTTATCTACTTTAAAAAAATAATTTTCAAAAAAAATACATTTTAAGATCTTTTTTTTAAGTGACGAATTTTTTCGAAAAACGAAAAATAAAAAAAATAATAAAAAAAAAGTTTTAAACTTTCTTATTTTCTTTTTTTTTCTTTTTGGTAAAAACGAAAAAAATTCAAAAAAAATATTGAAAATTATTTTTTATTTATTTTTTTTAAGTTTAACCCTGCATAACTTTTTTTTAGGGGGATTATTTTCCAAATTAGTAGAATTAATCCCTATAATAAAAGTATTTTTTTTCCTGAAAGGGAAAGTTCAAGTATTACAAAACGCTCCTATGGGGGGGGGTCATTTTCGACTTTTTCCAAACCAAAATGATCAAAATGTTCATTGCGTAATACTTGAATGTTCCCAAACTTACGTTAATCAGAATTTTCTTTCAGCTTTTTTCGATTTTTTTTTTTTAACCCCCATAACTTTTTTGTTTTTGGGGAGATTACTTTCAAAATTGGTAGAATTGTGGAGCAAACATGCAAAAACGATAAATCCATGTCATCCAATTTTGAGATATTAGTAAAAAACTTGTACAGCGTAACCCCAACAAAATTTTAAAAATCCTAAAACTGTCGAAAACTGTTCACGTGTCAAAATTAGTAAGAATCGATACAAAAAGTGGATTTATCGGTTTTTGCATCCTTGCTCCACAATTGATCCTTATAATAAAAGTAATTTTTCCTAAAAAACTTACTTTAATCGAAATTTTCTTTCAGCTTTTTTTGATGTTTTTAAAAGTTTCACCCCCCATAACTTTTTTGTTTTTGGGGAGATTACTGTCAAAAACAATACAGATCTTCGTAGAACTTTATTTTTTCCTGAAAATTTCAAGTCGATGATATTATTCGTTCCTGAGTTATCATCTCAAAAAAACGTGACATCGGATAGACGGACAGACGGACAATTAAAAAAAAAGTTGTCTATTTTTTAGGAAAACAAATTTATATCCAAGAATTTTTTGTCTAGGACGATTTTTAAAATTTTTGAAAAATTTGTAATTACAGTATATTTTGCCAGCGGCTGTCAATAATATAATAAAGATTCCTATTTAAGTTACACAGGCCAACAAAAAAAAATTACTTGAATTGCCTTTAACCAGGCTAGATTTTTCCTAGGGGCTTAGCTCCCTTACGACGCATTTTAAGACATATGTTATAGGAACTTTTTATCATATTTGATGATGTAAAAACACTTTTTAAAATTAATGATCGAATAATTGCCACCCTGTATAGTGTAATCGAATAAAAACAGTATATTTTCACTAAGTTTCTTAATCTTTGGGTGCATAAGAATGAAACTTTTTCGATGAGGTGTCAGCTGAGTCAAAAAATAATTCAATTTTACTTTAAACCTGTCGCAAACTTATTGCATGTAGATTTTTTTTACTATTTACAACCCACGTTACATAAAGGAAAAAATATTCTTTTAAAAATGTTTTGATAAGCGCTTAACCGGTTTAAATTGACATTTATTATTTATGTACTCTACAGGGTTTCTTCTTCTTAATGATACAGTGCAACTTTTAACTGGCGTCAGTTATCGATTTGAAATTTGGAACAGGTATAAATTATATTTAGATGTAAATTATATATTTGTATAATTCAAGGGGCAAAGGATTGAAAAATCTTAAATGAATTGATACCTCATTTAAAAGGTTTTAGAATTATCTATACAACGGTATATATTTTTTTATTTTTTATTTTCATTAGCATGTAACGGTCCCCCCTTTATGACTCTGAAACCAAGTAAAGTATTTCTACGCTGGCTTAACTCTAATAAAAATTAAACCAGCCCTCAAGTAAGGGGTTGATCAATTTTTTTATGTAGGTACATAATAAAGAATTTAGTTTGCTCATTTATTTAAGGTAAATATAAAAAAGCGGATGAAATTTAAAATTTTAAACTTGGGATAGCAGGGGTATGGTAATATTATTAATATCCATACCATATAAAAGGTACGAGACATACTTTTGATAGGGAGACTGATTTAAGACTTTTACATATTGAAAATAATTTTGAGAGATTGGAATGTCTGGAAGAGTGAAAAAATAAACACACGATAACACCCAACAAACGATCAATTTTTTAAACAACACACTTTTCTCTATACTTATCCCAAAGTAATAAAATTATTCTTGTCGGTCTTCCTATCGAAGATATTTCTCTAGTATGATATACTGATCTTCCATTTCTCCATAATTCATTTTTATTTATATTTATTTTTATTGTTAAATTTAAAGTTCCCGCCGTCATCCAGGGACCTATATAGTTAAGTTGTCCAACCTGTTTTATTATTGTATCAGCTGTCAGCTGTCACTTTTATATGTTATGTGTTCTTAAATTTAAGTTTTATTTATTTGACAAAATAGCTCAATTTTGTATTTTTTAATGTAAGTATTAATTTGTAGGACTATTTTAAATGTATCTTGGCAATTTGTGTTTATACACATATTTTCTTGTAGGCGACCTTCGACAATGAGCCTAGGTATATAAAGCCGCCGTCAGGCTTTAATTAATATACTTGGGAAAAGGAACTTTACTCTGCCTTTTATTTATTATAATCCCAACTATGGATCCATTCGTTCGTTATTAATAATATCCGATTATGCAGATCTAATAATAAATTAAATTGCCTTCTTTTTATAGAATTTTAAAATTTTGCTTCGTTTCGGAAAGACCTTTACATTCTACTGTGGAATTATCAAAATATAAATCTAAATAAAATTAAAAAGTAAATATTATGCTTTATACGCTTCTTTCCCCATTCAATCATCACGGAAATTCCATTTACATGCCATTTGGTCCATTATTTTGACCTCGGAGTCGGTATATTTAAAAGTCTCTCCAAAAAATTAGTCCATATGGCCCACTGAGCGCCACCGCTATATGTCTCCGGCCAACCTCGGATTAGTTTATTATATTTTCTACCCACCTCAGTAATTAGATCAATGATCTAAGATCATCTATGGTTGTGGGTAAAGTGGGAATGAAATGGAGAAAGAAGCTACTTCACATAATTAGGATCGATCTTCCTACAGGTAAGTCGATTGATCCCTTAATTTCATTGGATAGACAATTGTGTAATTGAATTTATTACCTTTTGAGTTATTTATAACACGACCTCCTTGCCATTAAAAAAATTCGCCCCTTTATATTTATATACAGGGTATCCCAGAACTGACGCACTTCCTTTTACAGAATGAAAAAAAAAATATGAAAAAAAGTTACTATAAACATATATCCGAAAACGACTCGTAAGAAAGCTACGCCCCTTCAAAAGGGGTTTTAAAAATTCGATTTTTATTTAATAACTCAGGAACCCTTTCTGCTACAGCACCAAGGCTTTGCATGTGATCTTGCCTTATTAAGGCCGATTACCCAATGGTATTTACATGCAGTCACTTTAACCAGGGGCGTCCGAAATGGCAGGGTTTTTATCACTTTCTACCACAAACTTTTTGCTGCTTAACTTTTTTGTAGGTTTATTACTAAAATAATATTAACCAGGTAAAAACACTTAAAAAGTAGTCTTGTTCTAATACCGTAGGATTAACCGTTTTCGGGAAAAATCCAATTAAAGGCAAAATTACACGTTTCGAGAAACAAAAACACTAAAATGTTAGAAACCGAAATTTTAATAAGGCAAGGTAATTCTACATTAAAAGCTAAGAAAAAACCTTCTCATCATGTGGGTTCAAAAATCGTGTTTAAGGGTACCATGGCCCTTCAAAAATGGTGTATTTTCGTAATTTCTTTAGAATCGGTTTTTGGAACTACTATGTATAAACTTTTTTATTGTTGGTTTTTGATAAAATCAAATAGATATACAGTAACCCTATATCACTAAAATCTTGGGTTTAAATATTTTAGTGTTTAATTTTTGGTTCTCAAAATCTATAATGCTTTCTTTAATTGTATTTTTCTCGAAAACGGTTAATCCTATGGTATTACAACAAAAGTAGCTTTTTATGTATTTTTATCTGCGGAATACTATTCTAGTAATAAACGCACAAAAAAGTAAAGCAGTAAAAAGTTTGTGGCTAATAAGTGATAAGACCCCCCATTTTGGAAGTCCCTGGTTGAAGTAACTACATGCAAATACCCTTGGCTAATAGGCCTTAATAACAAAAGATCACATGCAAAACATTGTTGCTTAGCTCCCTTACGAGTTGTTTTTGGACATATGTTTATAGGAACTTTTATTCATATTTTTTTATTTAGAATCACTTCGTAAAAGACAGTGCGTCAGTTCTGAGACACCCTGTATTTTAAATAATAAATATAGTGGTTCTGAACTTTAATTCGCTACCTTACGAAATTTAAAAGTTAAATGCACTGTAGCATTTAAAAGAATAAGCCTGTATATTAACTAATTTTGTTTAACGTAAACTAATTATATTAAAGAACGTCGTCAAGTAAACAAATCCTAATAACGTCAAAAAATATGCGAACTAATATAGCAATAGATCGTAATATATTAATAGAAAGATGGTCTTGTATGATTTTTACATATATGCTGAATTCAGAAAAGAATAGTTTCTGAAGATATTTAATGCTTTGTATTCTATTGTACACTGTAATAGAATGAAATATGACATTTGTAAAGCGGCACATATTTCTTCTTCTAGCTCAGTTTGGAGTCTAACGTTCTTATCCCTTCGTTAGGCGCGCCTCTTTTGTAACGTGTTTAGGCGCGCAGTCTACACTTGTAGACCATTTTATTTTTTGTTTAAAAAAAAAACACATTTATATTTTTAAAAAACAAATATCTTATGTTATTTATTTGGTTGTATTTAAAAGTTATTTACATATTTTTTTCAAATTATTATTGTTTTAGTAAGTGTTAAGGGTAATAGAAAAATGATATACAATTCTAACATATATTTTACATCTGTACGGTAAAAAAAAATAAAAATAACTTAAAAAACTTTCTGTAACTAAAACATTTGTTTTTTTTTAACATGTACGATTATAAAAAAATAAAAAACACCTAAATTAAAAGAAAAAAATATTATAAAATTTGACTCGAAATCATGCAATATTTTAGTAACTCATGCGCCTTGTACATGTGCTCTTTGCAATCGTAGTTATGATATTTTGAGCATTTTTTTTTTCGATTTATTTTCCCTTCTTAGGCACATTTAGTGTCCAAAGTAATTTTTAGTTTTAGAGAACAGAAAATTACCTTATTTATCAGAAACATTACGTATGAGCTCTTTCATGCCCCAAAAAAGACTCGTGCCAGTGTCTTCCTATAAACCGCTATTTTTTTTGGTGGTAAAGACATATTGTATCTTTAATTTATCTTTAAACTAATAAACCAACTTTGAAAAACAATATTCACAAAAAGAAACCATAAAAACTTACACAAAATAAAAAAATACAAAAATAAAAAAGGTAACGTGGTTAGTCGTGCGGTCTACAATTGTAGACCAGGCAGGTTTCAATATGAATAAAAACAATATTATACCCATACAAAGTGTGAATTATTACTGATCTAATAGATTGATGCATAATGCACATCTACTCGAAGGGGCGCAAGCGAAAACACTCCGTGTAAAAAGTTACCCAGCTAAAAAAAAGCATGGTCTACGATCGTAGACCGCGCGCCTAACGAAGGGTTAAGAAAACTATTTAGGTGATGTCAATTTGTTTATTGAAATGTGGTACAAAAATACTGCATACAAGTAATGGAACTCAATGATGGTAAGACGCAAAGGGAATGATAATTAGAAGTCCCATTTTAAGACGCAATAACTGATAAAACTGGAAAAACCAAATATAAAATAAGTAAGGTTAGAAATAATGAATTTATAGTAATAATTGCCTGGAAAAACCATGTACATGCCATGATCACCATCGCCATTGGATGGGTCAAAAACAATATAAGCCCTGAGGATTTAACTCAGTTCTTCAGCCATACATTTTACAACGCTATATTCGGAAATACGTCACATATAAAACACGCAACCAGTGATACACCAACGCGAATTAAGGGTCGCCTACATTCATTGAGCTACACAATATGATTTATAATATTGAAATAATAATAAATCTACATTTTTGTTTTGTTACAACACTACTCGCAATTTCAAGTTGTTCTGTATTGGAACCAGGGCCGTAGCGAAGAAGATACAAATTACAACTTTTTTTAGCCTAAAAATACAACTTTTTACCTCGACAAAAAAGTTAGTGATAAAAAAAAATAGTAGGTCCTCACCTTTTCGTGAAATACACGGTGTATTTGAAATAGGGTCCGAAATTTTAAGGAGTGATTCTACATCAGAAAATATGAAAAAAAGTTCATATAAACTTATGTCTAAAAATGCGTCGTAAGGGGCCTTGTCAGTTTTTTGTCCCAAAATTTTTTCTGTGTAACTTTCTTGTAATTTTATTTTCGGTATATGACTCCTCACGTCAAAATACATAAAAAAGTTACTCTTGTTATAACACTGTAGGACTAACCGTTTTCGAGAAAAATTAATTTTGAGGTGAAATTTCACGGTTCGTGGACGAAAAATTAAATACTAAAACGTTGAAAACTAAAATTTTAATAATGCATGGTTATTCTATATTGAAAACTAAGAAAAAAAGTTTCTATACAATGTCAAAAAATCGCTTTTAAAGCTACTATGGCCCTATAAAAATGGTGTATTTTTACGAGACCATAGCTACCTTAGGATTGATTTTTGGGAGTATATGAGTTTCTTTTCTTAGTTTTTGATGTACATTTACCCTGCATCATTGAAATTTCGGTTTTCAACATTTTAGTATTTAATTTTTCGTCCTCGTACCGTACCTTCAAATTAATTTTTCTCGAAAACGGTTGTTCCTACAGTATTACAACATGAGTACCTTTTTTATGTAATATGACCTGAGGAATCATATACCAAAAATAAAATTACAAAATAGTTACACAAAAAAAGATTGTGACAAAAAACTAATAAGGCCCCTAGTTTAGTACACCACTGGTTAAAATAACTTCTAGAAAATAACATACGAAGATGGCCCCAATAACGACTGACTTTATTAACCCTCTGTCACATACACTTTATTTATGGAACGTTACTACAGACACGGCGTAAAAATTAAACAATATAAATATTGTAGTGTATAGCCAGCTGTGCTAAATAAACGATTATTATTATTATTATTATTATTATTATTATTATTATTATTATTATTATTAATTTAAAACTCCAACAATTTTTTTTTAATTTTGACTTATTTATTGTTAAACGTGTTATTTATTGCTTTAATTATTTAATTATTAATGCAATAGAACAATATTTATTTATTTATATAAAATAATGTGTACTATTGACTTAGTAGGGAAATTTATTTAAATAACTTGATAAAAGAAAGAAAATAGTAGATTACAGTTCGACTCGGAAAATAGTAGTAGGCACGAAGTGCCGAGACCATTTATAGGTCGAGGAAAAGTACCATTTCCCGGGAGACTTGTATACTGTTTTAATTTAAAATAAAGTACCTTACTAATTTTTTTGAAACTTACCTAGATATTTGAATTTAAATGAAGAAAATATTACTATAATAGGTACTTTATTTTTTAGTTCTTTTCATATTTACCACAAATAATTTTTCTTGCATTTTACAAGAAAAGAACAATCATATAAAACTAAATTTTAACATACCCATAACCCAAAAAACATTTGTTGATAGCTCACAAGGCACCGTTTATAACATTTATTATTCTTCTCGGTCTCAAAAGTAAAAAACATTGATTAAAACTGTACAATTTAAGTCTTATAAACAAAATGTATTAGATTATATTCGTGTTTATCATGACAAACGTTGTTTAGCCATTTTGCTTCACGGTGGCGCCATCTACCGGAAATTATTGATTTATGATGCAGACCAGTAATATTGAGTTTACAGGTCTAGACCTATAATCACGTACTTCCCAAGCTTTATTAATACATGTATTACATATAAGTATGTAATATATATCGTCGGCTTACAAGTAAAAGGCACTAAGTCACTTTTTTGCAAAAATGGGATTTTTAGGGTACTGTAATTAATTTTTGATGATCTATGTACAGGTAAACCGAACTAACTTCTAGGTGGACTGCCAAGAGAGTTCCCACTATACAAAAAGCACCAGTTTGATTTTGAATAAAATTGTATCTGGCAATAGGCACTAAGTCACTTAGTGCACTTAGTGCGTTTTACTTGTAGATTATTTCAAATGTTTCTGCACTAAGCGACTGAATGTTTGTTTGGCGAAACGTGCATTTTTGTAACAATTATTACAAAAATTAAAAAACAACAGTGAAAGTTAAATTTGTCAATATCTCAAAACCATGTTTTTGGACTTAGTGCTCTTTACTTGTAAGCCGACGATATACAGTTGTGAATAAAAATATTTATAAGATAAAATTAAAAACTTAATCATATATAAACAACATAACATTTCGTACTTACAGACATGGCGTATTTTTTACGCTGCCTAATTTTAAATGAACAGGTGAAAAATCACTGTGCAACATTGCCAACTTTTCCGCTCGGATTTTGGGCTTAAACTGAATGTCCGAAAGGTACTAAGGCGCGGAAAGCCGTACTTAGTCGGATTGGGAGAAATCACAAATTGCATACTATCCAGGCGTAAAATCTACGCCGTGGCTAACGGTTAAAAAACATGAAGTTAATTAATTTTTTCTACTATTTTTGATTTTTTTAAAACGTTTAGCACACTCGTAACTTTTTAATTTTTTGGTGATATTTTTTAATTTCAAATACTTTAATATGTTATAAAGTTTTTCCTTAAAAAGTCGGTCCAACTTTTTTCTTGAGTTGTCGCTCGGACAAGAAAACGTACGCTCAGACAGACGGACGGACGTAAAGGCGAACAGACATACGGACGGACGTACAGGCGAACAGACAGATGAGCAGACGGATAGAGGGAATGGATTTTAAAAATTTCATAAGAATTCTACACACTATAGTGGATGTATACATCCAAAATAAACATATAATACTCCTCTGCTATTAAGCTGTGGGGAGTATAATAACATGCCACATTTCTAATACATTTATAACAAAGGACATGTGGCTGGAAAACAAAACAATTTAAATATAATCAGATCATTATACGTTTCCATTGCGTTACCAAACTTTACATTTTTCTGTCTATATCCTGAAATCCTACGATGTGTAATTTACATATAGGATTTGAAATCTATACTGTTGTATAACATTATGTGAAATTTCGCCCGAAAAGGGCCTGTATTGTCGCATACAAAATATAAATGATTTTAAAAGTTTTTGTCAAAATTGACCTGTTTAGTAGATATGTGTCTTTGGTTAAGACAATATAAACCCTTTTAATAGGAAAATATTCCCACTTCCAAGAGGTTCCCAAACATGAACTGGACACAAGCGGACAGAACATCTACTAAACATGTACATGTTTCTCTGTATATTTTCCCAGTTCCAGATTAGACAGAAACTTGAAATTTGGCATCTACATATGTATATACACATACGTTCCACAAACAATTTAATCCAAAAAATCTCCTAGTATAGATAAAAATCAAGACTTGTCAAAAATATTTTTTACGATGACTTAAACGTAAAAAGCTCTTAGGCATAGCTTGGAAGGTAGCCATATGGGGGACAGCACAGTGAAGGCCCTGATACATAACATAGGTTAAGTTATGCATTAGTCCATGAATTATTAATACTTAGAACTGGTCATGATGAGAAACACTAATAACATACACATAGAAAAATATTGTCTTAAATCAAGAATTTGTTGATTTGTATATAACTAAGAGAATATATTCTTCTTTTATGCATACCATATTCTTATCTTTTCATATTGTGGAATATATTCTCCTTTCAACCATACCATATTGTTATCCTTTCATATTGAAAGTACAATTTTGCTTTAAAGGAGAATATATTCTCTTCGTTATATCCAAATCACACATTCTTGATTTAAGGCAATATACTTTTTTGTGTACCAGGGGGGTAACGGGTTTCGTGGTTGATTCTCGTATATATTTTATTGTTTGTTTAACAGCATAACTGATTTTTTAAACCAAAACCTGTTTAACCCATTAAGGACTGACCCATGAATTTATTGTATAATATATGAAATATTTATCAGATATTACTATTATTAGTCCAAATAAGTTCTTTTACAAAAAAAATCACCTTTTGGCTTGATGTTGTAAATAATAAAATAATTTATTGTAATATGTAAACAATTCACGCACTAGAAATAAAAAACTATAATTTTTGCATATGCTAAGTCATAAATAAATTGGAAACTACACGGTAAAAATAAATTACATTAAATTACATAGTCCGTAAATGGTAATATGTTACCATAGACCGGAATGGTAAAAAATACATAGTCCAGAATGGTAATATTTTGCATAGACCGGAACCCTAAAAATTACATAGTCCAGAATGGTTTGGACTTGAAATTTGAAAAAAAAAATATTTACTACTTAGAAAATGTTTGTACCAAATTACAAGTCTCTGTGTCAAAGCTTTTTTGAAATATCGTAGCGTAAAGTTCATTTGGTTTAATAAACCAAACGATTAATACGAGTATAAACTGCTTACATCTTTCTTTAAAGATCTATTGGTTGTTAAAGATCGTAATTTATATTGAACGTAAATTTCAGGCCACAAATAAAGCATTTAAATATCGTACATAATAATATTTACCTTTTTTACACTTTTAACAGTTTAACCTAGCAGCATGCGTCGCTATCTCTCTAACAATAACAATATTAAACGGTCCGTCTCATGATGCGACGCCTTCTTGGTTATTGTCCAAAGCGCACGCGCGTCTTAAAATAACATAGCCCGACATTATAAAATCATGTAAAATATGTAACTCAATGTTAATATATTTTTTTACATTATTTTACATTCTTTAACATTCTTTTACATTCTTTTACATTCTTTTACATTCTTTTACATTCTTTTACATTATTTTACATTATTTCTCATAAATTCATGAATTATGCATAGTCCAGAATAGTAAATTTACTATTCCGTACTATGTAAATTCATGTATTTTTACATTATTTTACATGCAGTTTTTACAGTGTACAAGCATTTTAAAATACTTCTAACAAAAATCTGTAAATCTGTGTAAATATTTAGATAGTAGTCTTTAATGGGTTAATTTCCAACTAAAATTACACTTTAAATACAATTTTCTCAAAAGGAACTTTTTATAAGTTGGAAAGCGCCTCTTAAAAAAAGTTATGGATAGGTGGGAACCAGAGTAGTTTTAAAAGTAAAGGGACATATCTAAAATACCCCTACATTGTAAAAAGTAACTGTATATTTAGTTACAAATGAATGGGAAATCGGAAGTTATTAACCTATACAATTGTATTTTAATTTTTGTTAAAAACATGCAATATTTCATGTCCGTCCTTAAATACTAGTAAGTACGTGACTTTAGAATTATAGTGTTTTTAACAAAAATTAAAGTACATTTGTGGATCCTTGTAGATCCGTCCTTAAATATTAAAGTACGTAAGTTTAGAACTATAGTGTTTTTAACAAAAATTAAAGTACATTAGTATAGGATCTTAACTTCCTATTCTATTGTAACTTAATATTCGGTTACAAATATATAGGAAGTTATGATCATATACAAATGTACTTTAATTTTTGTTAAAAACACTATAGTTCTAAAGTCACGTACTTTAATATTTAAGGATGGACATGAATGTTTCGTGTTTTTAACAAAAATTAAAGTACAATTGTACACTATAATAACTTCCGATTTCCTATCCATTTTTAACTGAATATTCACATTACCGTGTACAACTTACCGCATATAACTTCATACCAACAATAAGGGCCCTTTTCTGGCGTGCGTCCTCAATACATGCAAATGTACTCAAGAAAAGAAAAAGTGTCTTATTAACAGGTTACAGATAAAAGATATGCATTTTAAAGCAGAATCATGATAGTATAATGTATTTAGAATATATATTTAAAAAAACCTGTCCGGCTGGATATGGGGTACTACGTAGTGTTGCCACCTAAAGCGATAGTTATCGCCAATAAATACCTCTCGTATCGCAACTACGATGCAATATTTCAAAAATTATCGTCTCGTACAAACGATAACGAGAGGCCTCTCGTTATCGCCTACCTCTCGCGATAACAATACTTATCATTCCACCGTAAAAGTTGAATATTTCAGCCATCTAATATTAGATACATGAATTTGTCTCAAATGTCACATTTAAAAAGAATATGTCAAAAATTACTAAAATGCATATATCTTCGTAAAAGGATATTTTGCTGCATATATGTGACATTATAAAAGGCTTTTATCTTTTTAAATCGTATCGCAAGCAGTAATTGCTTCAACATTGTCCTATTTTTATAGCAGATATAAAAATATGAACTCCTGGCAGTTGCACTAACTAACTAATTAGGCTTGTAGTAAGTACGGTAGTATCTGACTAATACGAGGGGTAATTTAAAAGAAGGCAAAAAGGCCAGAGCTGCTGTTAGTAGGATTTGAGTGCTAAAAATCAATTTTAATAGTCTTTATATATTTTACTTTCTCACAAAGAAAGTATTGTGATAGAAAAAAAAATCAAACATTTTTTACCTAAATCATCTTATTTTTTTCCTAAAACGTCGAGAAAAATCAAAACAAGCAAAAAAAAATATATCCGTCTGTCTGTCGGTCATTCTGTTTGTCGGTCTGTACGTCTGTCTGGTTGTCTGTCGGGCTGTCTGTCTATTTCTGTCTGTTCGTCGGTCTGTCTGTATCCACGATAACTTAGGATGCTTTGAGCTAGCGACTTGAAATTTGGTATGCAGATATTTTTTATATTATCTTCGACAAGTTCGTTTTTGAGCAAAATCGGTTTGGTGAAAGGGAGAAAATGTTTGCTTTTTTTCTATCACAATACTTTCTTTATGAGAAAGTAAAAATAGGAAAGCAAAATATATAAAGACTATTAAAATCGATTTTTAGCACTCAAGTCCTACTAACAGCAACGCTGGCATTTTTGACTTCTTTTAAATTACCCCTCGTATTAGTCAGATACTACCATACTTACTATAAGCCTAATTAGGTACTTAGTGCAACTGCCAGGAGTTCATATTTTTATATCTGCTATAAAAATAGGATAATGTTAAAGCAGTTTCTGCTATACGATTTTAAAAGATAAAAGCTTTTTATAATGGACTAATGTATGCTCCATAATGCCTATTAAAGAATATATTTGCATTTTAAAAATCATTAAATTTCAAAATTAAATAATGACGTTTGTGTCAAATATTTTTATCCGATTTTAGGTGGCTTTAACATTCGACTGTCTTTAACTGTACGATAGTTCACGCTCTCGCTTCGGTCTCGTTACGGGCGAGAGGCCTCTCGTTATCGTTACAACGATACGATATTTTTCCACCTCTCGTTATCGTTCTATTCAGCGATAACGAGACGATAGCGAGACGATAGGCCTTAGGCGGCAACACTAGTACTACGGTAACCAATTGAAGATCGTCATTACTCCATAATATTCATTATGCTGAAAATTAATAGAAAGCCCGTACCCTAAGCTTTGGCTTACCTGGGGCTTCTCCTTGACTATGTTGTATCTATAGAAACCTAAGTGATAAATAAATAAATTTATAAAAATAAATAAATTTTGATATCCAGCGAAAAACAAAGCCTTTAATCTAACATAAATATATACATATATTGTATTTCGAGGATTTGTTTGCCAATATTGTATAATGGTAAAATCCTACAGTAAAACAATATTCTCGAGGATTACTCGGCCCTAAAACAATTATAAATCAATCAAGGGCTTTTCAATGTTTTTCTTTCATTTCGTTTTTTCTCGATAATAATTTTGTTTTTTATTAAAAGTATTATTTCCTTCGATGCAGGAAAAATGTACGTATATGATAGTTTTTTGTGGACATCTTACCATAATGATTTTGATTATATTGAATTGTATAAAAGCAGTTGTAACTGCTCGCAATATTCTATTACAAAAAACTTTTCAGGCGATGTGCTATTGTATGTCAAGCGCACTGTGCCTAACACAGTATTTTTTATTTTTTTTTTCTTGTTTTGGCCTGGCGGAGCATCAATTTCTTTTCTGATTGTTGTGTAACTTCACACTTAGGTAAAAAAGAAAAAAAAATCGTACCCCAAGCATTTTGGTTTTTCGAAATTGTCATAGTACCTACGCTTCACCCTATTTTATAAAGCCCATATATTTTTTTATTCGATTGATTCTAAAAGCAACGCTTTTTGTTCATGTTTTACGGGCAAAAAGTTGAACTTTGTGGCCCTAGGGCCAAAAAGTTTTTTTCGTCCGCTAACTAAAACTTGTTATTTTTAAGCTTTTTAAAAGATGATACTTTACCTTTACTGTAATATTTATAAAGATATAAGACCTTTTGGTCACTTTTGGTCTTGAACTAACTGTTCCTTTTGATGATATACAGTTATTATAATTATTACACACAAAATAAAAATTTCTTCTATAACATAACCTCAAAATATATGTATTCATCTGTATTCATCCACTAAAATAAATTAAAAACACAAAATTTCGTTTTAAAATCAATTTCAATATTTATAATATTCAGAGAACGGTTTCAGAAGTATTATTATTTTCATAACAGACACATTTTAACAGAAATTAAATTAAGCTATAGCTGTTTTAATTTAAAAAATTAAACCGCACGCAAAAGAAACGATTCAATTGTTTTTTTAGCGATATGATTGGATAGCAGTTTGTCAAGGATAACTAGGTAAGTAATAAGACAGTAAAAAGAAATATTTATTGTAATTTAAAATAAAGTATATTTTAATAATTTATTATAATTATTAACAATCGAATAAAAAATATTGTATAATATACGTCAATAAGTTAAATTTCGATTTCGTAGGTTTATTACCCTCGGGCCTGCCCCAAAGGCCGGCACTCGGCTTCTAAAAACCTACTACATCGAAAAACTTATATAACTATTTTGGCTTTCTATTGATTTAGTATTTTAATTTTGAATGCAAAAGCTAGCAATCCACACACCAGCAAGCTTTGTGCTTTAAAACTGCATTAGAAAAATAGGTTGTTGTATGTGGCCACTAAATATTTCATAAATTGCACTTTGCAGAATCAGCGGGTTTACGATTCTTTTTATTTCCTATCTCCACGGTTTTTATTTTTGATGTCTTGTTAGTTTTGTTATATATAAAAAAAAACTAACAAAATAAAAAACGATATATGTTTTTTTAATGTTGTTTTAGTTTTAGATTAGGATTCTTGAAATAAATAATATATTTAACTAAAATTTTACCTAGTGGTTAGCAGCAAAGTCGTATAATAACGGTGTAGAAAACGTCTTTAACTTTAAATCACTAACTCTTTTCAATACGCAGTAGTCGGCGTGAACTCAGATATGACTCATCAACGTTGAAAATAAACACAGAAACATAGGCTTACGGAATAATTTTGCCTAATTATGAGGGAAATTTTTATAAAGGTCACTAAATCGAAACATTTGACGACTTATTTATTACACACAACAATATTAACTATACATGTGTATATATATCGATGATTTTCAAAGCAAAAACCGACATTAGATTTTTTTTTGAGAATACGCGAGTTTTTAATTTTTTTATTTATCGATAACTTTTTTCTCACCTTAATCGTTTAAATGAAATCATTATTTAAGATAAAAAGAAATAAAAATGTAAATATTTAAAACTTCGTGTCAACGCTAGAGTCGAAGCAGCGCCCATGCAAGTACTGGAAATTCGCCGAGTATTGGTTATTGTACTTGTTATTACCCGGTGCTTTTTAAGGGGTATTTTTTTTTATTTGGAAACCCTGAAATTACTCTACCATTTGATAGTACCTTCCATTTATATGATTTTCAGCGAAAATTAAAAAAAATCTACCGAGCGCTTCGTTTTTTATTTAAAAAAAATAGATGCTAAACGAGCTGCCAAGAGTAAAACAAGCCGTGAAAATATGAAATCGTACGCATTCCATTATATACTATTCAAAGTGGATGGTATATTTTATTATCATAAATACTTAAAAAAATAAATTAAAAAAAATTTAACAATGTTTTTCCTTTCTTTTTGCGAAAAAAGGAAAAAAAATAAAAATAAAAAAAAAATTGTTGAAAATTTTTTTCAAGTTTTTTTTTTTTATTTTTTTTATAATTGGAAAAATGCAATATAACCATTTACTGTGAATAGAATATAATGGAATTCGTAGCATCACATATCTTCACGGCTTGTTTTACTCTTCGCAGCTTGTTTAGAATTTATTTATTTTTATTAAAAAACGAAGCGCTCGGTAGATTTTTTAATTTTCGCTGAAAATCATATAAATGGATGGTACTATCGAATGATAAAGGAATTTCAGCGTTTCCAAACAAACAAAAAATATAAGAAGTTTATTGGTGACCTTAGATATGTTAATAACTTTTAAAATGGTGGGTATAGATCTTGTCCTTCAGAAAAACACGTTTTATAACTTGCCGACGTTTCGAAAAATTTATTTTCTTCCTCAGGGCTCTACAATTAAGAAAAACGTAGAAATTACAATATGTTATACCATAAAAAAAATATAAATATATAAAGATTGGTTACAAAATTAAAATTTAAAACAAACAAAATATACAGCCTGTTCCAGAACTCGCGTACCGAAATTTAAGAGGTGATTCTACATCCAAAAATATGAAAAAAAGTTTCTATAAAGGTTGGTCCGGAAATGAGCCCTAAGGGAGCTACGGCCCTTCGAAGATGACGTATTGAATGGGGAACAAAAAAAAGCACCAATAAAATTTTAATGCTGCAGTGTGATTCTTCATTTAAAACTGAGCAAAAAAGTATTATACACCAAAACACCTAAATTTAATATTAAAGGAGCCTTTTAAAAAGTAACGTTTTTGGTGGCACAAAATGTTACTTCCTCTTAATTGCATTTTTTTTTGATAACGGTTGCTCCTACAGCGTTACACTATATGATATTTTATATGTATTTTTACTCTAGAAATCTATATTTTTTACAACAAATCCAAAAAACATACACATAGAAAAGTTTGGGGCAAAAATGTTTTAAGCCTCATATATTTTGTCCGTCTGGACACGCCTCTGGATAAATTAAAAAAATTAATTAACATAAACTTATTGCCCTTATTAATACTAGTATACATGCAAAAGCTCGCCGCTCTAGCTTAAACGGTACCCGAGTTATTAATTAAAAACCTTATTTTTATTACAATTTTAAAGGGCCCTAGATCCCTTAGGGCTCATTTCCGGACCAACCTTTATAGGAACTTTTTTTATATTTTTGGATCTAGAATCAACTCTTAAATTTTGGCATGCCAGTTATGGATCACCCTGTATATCTATAGTATATGTTACTAGTTAAATTTAACAACAACCAAATTTATAAATTATTTTTGTGAGTGTACTTTATTTTGTGTACTTTACTGTAGTTTAAAAGAATAAAAACAAAAACGCTCCACTACAGGTAAAATATATGTAAAAACAACTTACTGTTAAAGCTGGTTTTCCATCGTAAAGCTAACACTAAACATATATTTACAAATATACTCAAATACATAATAAATAATTAAAACAATTCACAGATATATGATGGAACTATACTCATCAGGAATACAATAAATACTAAACAGATTTCAAGTACCCGCTTAGCAGTCTATTACTGATAACTTTTTTAAGCAAAAACATGAAAACAGAAAGAAAAAAAAACCCAACACAATAAAAATTAATGATTCTCAAAATCGAAAACTCTCAACCCTACTGAAAACAATATTCCAACCAAATAAAACCACACACTGAATTGTAGAGCCCTGAGGAAGAAAATAAATTTTTCGAAACGTCGGCAAGTTATAAAACGTTTTTTCTGAAGGACAAAAAACAAAAAATACCCTCAAAAAAGCACCGTGTATTATGTGGATTTGCTTGGATGGTAAAATAATCCTCAAGAATGATGTTTGAATTAAACATATTCAAGGCTTGGTGTGACGTGACTTGTTACATGTATCAACCAAAATTGTTAGCGTCTTTCCACTCGAATATTTTTATTTAAGCAAACAATAGAATCTTTCTTTTATATGTTTTAACAGAACAAAAAAAGACTGGTTTATTAAAATAAAAAGGTATAAGGTTTCTTTATTTTTATTAGTTTTTTGTGTGTAAAAAATGTCCGTGAAAAACAAATGAAAAGGAATTTATCTAATTTTAAATTAATTACCCTTATCATTTACAATTAATTGTTTTCCTTGGGAATAGGCAGAATAAAAACTATTTGTATATATTTTTTTACTCTAGCTTTTTGATTTTTGGGGAATAGGGCTTTGGATCTGACGAAAATCCATCGTCGAAACGTCACAGCAAAATTAGATAACAATTTTAGTCAGATCCAAAGCCCTATTCCCCAAAAATCAAAAAGCTAAATTATACAAATCGGGCAAAAACTTTCAATTTATTTTTTTACTCTTATTAAAACGTTTCGGCACCTGGTTTTGGGCCATCATCAGTTAAAAAATAGAATTAAGAAACAAATGGTAATTATGAATTATATAAATATTAAAACATAGAAATAATATATTCTTGTTAAATTACTGACACTGACATAAAATTATTCATTTGCTACATATAAAATGCTATTCGGATTTTTTATGTAATAACACCTTAGGATTAAAGTATCTGAGAATCAACAAAGTTTTTCCTTTTATATTCTATTTTTTTTTCTTCTGTTGAATTTATTTTTTTATTAATGGTCGGATTACGATTATAAATTGGAAAAAATTAATTAATTATCGCATCAGTGCGCATGCTGATTAATATAAATTTACGCGCGCATTTGAGTGATAATTGATAAATTTTTCTAGTTTCGTTTAGCCGGAGAATAAACAAATTATACACTGATAAAAATGATTTATTTGGATATGGCCAATTAAATTATTTGGTTTTGAGTAACAAATTTTATTTGAGTCAAATAAATATGAAGTTCATGTAAACAAATATTTTTATTTCAAAATTATTTAAAAATGGGAACCAAATAGTTTATTTCACAGAAATAAAATTTATTTATCAAAACCAAATAATTCAATTGGGCCAACCAACCTAATATTTTATTGACACAAATAAACTTTTTTAACAGTGTAAAGGTGGCTGTAAAATTATTTAAAAATGGGAACCAAATAGTTTATTTGACAGAAATAAAATTTATTTATCACAACCAAATAATTCAATTGGGCCATATCCAACCAAATATTTTATTGACACAAATAAACTTTTTTATCAGTGTAAAGGTGGCTGTAGATATTTAAATTTAAATTTAAAACAAAAACAAAACAAAAAAAAATTAAAAAAATTTTACGAGAAAATTTTCAAAAGAATTATCTTTTCAGACAAACTTCTTTTTTCATGAATTCAGAAAATGAAAAAGAAATAAAAAAAATTACAAAAAAATTTAAAATATTTTTTTTTCTCAAAATGTTTATTTTTTCGAAAAAGGCAATTTTTTTTTAAATGATTGTTCTTTAGTTTTTTTTTTTAAGCTTAACACTCCATAACTTTTTATTTTGGGCGGGATTACTTCCAAAAATAATAAGGATTTTTCCCTCATAGAACTTGATTTTTCTTAAAAATTTCAAGTCGAGTGAACTATTCGTTCTTGAGTTATCGTATCCACACAATCGTGACATCGGACGAACAGACGGACATTTTAGTTTCTTATTTTTTCATGAAACACATTGGTATCCAAGAATTTTTTGTCTAGGACGTTTTTTTTGCGTTTTTGGGAAATTCGAAACTACCGTACAATACTATTCTAGCGCTGTCATTAGTATAATAAGAAGTAGCAGTTGAAGCGTAAAGACTGTGTAACCAGAGGTCCCAGGTTCGATCCTCAACAACTATATCAAATAAAAATTTCACCGCAACCAAACTGATAAAACAATTTATTTTTTCAACAAAATATTTGGTTGGATATGGCCAATTGAATTATTTGGTTGTGGAAAATAAATTTTATTTCTGTCAAATAAACTACTTATTTTGTCATAAATAAATCATTTTGAAATTAAAATATTTGTTTACATGAACTAAATATTTATTTGACTCAAATAAAATTTGTTACAACCATATCCAAATAAATAATAATAATAATAATAATAATAATAATAATAATAATAATAATAATAATAATAATAATAATAATAATAATAATAATAATAATAATAATAGTAATAATAATAATAATAATAATAATAATAATAATAATAATAATAATAATAATAACGTTTATTGCCCAACAGTACAAACTAACAGGACATTCACATAATACATCAAATTATTCTATAAAATAAACAATAGATCTTAAACTAGTAAAGTTAATATCACAGTGTAATGAAATTTCATTAAAATTATTACACCTTAGGTAAATCGGTGATTTATATCATAAATTAGTGTTTTCTCTAGGCATAAAAAAAGTTTGAGATTGACGTGTAGTACTAGGTACCAAAAAATTAATCTTAGACAATAAGTCACTACAATCAATTCTATTATGCAATATGTGTATTTTTTTTTGACTTTTTGCAAAAAATATGGATTCCGTGAGTAAAAATACATAAAAAATGTTATATAGTAATACTGTAGCAGCAACCGTTAAAAAAAAATGCAATTAAGAGGAAGTAACATGATTTGCCACCGAAAACGTTACTTTTTAAAAGGCTATTACTCCTTTAATATTAAATATAGGTGTCTTGGTGAAGAATACTTTTTTGCTCCATTTTATTGATGCTTTTTTTTGTTCCCCATTCAATATGTCATCTTCGAAGAGCCGTAGCTCCCTTAGGGCTCATTTCCGGACCAACCTTTATAGCATTTTTTTTTTCATATTTTTGGATGTAGAATCACCTCTTGAATTTTGGAATGGCAGTTACTAATCACCCTGTATATAAAAATATATATAAAGATAATGTATAAATTTAAATATTTTGTGCAAGTGTTTTTAAACGAGACACTTTGTTATTAATGTTTTGAACCGGGTAAGCTACTAGCACATTTGAACTGATTTAAAAAATATTTATTTTTTAACGCTCCCCTTTATTTTTCGTCTTTCGGTTTTATCTGTTTGAAGTCATAACAATACTTTTTAATGGTCAAAAATAATAGGACCTAAACTCTAAGCATCTCGTTACCAGTTCCTGTTTAAGGATTTTTATGGCGATTTGATTTAGATGGACACGTGTAGAGTTAAAAACTGAAAATAATACGGTTCCACCGCGGTGCACCGCACTTAATTTCTCGCGAAAATATTGATTATATTTTTTTAATTTTTGTAATCGGTTTGTATTTATTTTTATTGAATAAGTAAGCAAAAAAAGCTTCCGAACTTATTTTTTTTTTCTTTCGGGGTAAACCAGTTATGGCATGTTCTTATGTTTGTAATTTACTATTAATGTACTAAATCGTTAGTGTCATTGAATTTGGTTAGTGTCATCGAAAAATCGAATTTTTCGATTTTTGTTTTTTAGTATACTAACCTTAAAAAAAATCATAGAAAACTCCCTGAGTAAACTACTTAAAATTTTACGTTTAGTTTGGTTTTAATTTGTTAAACGGTAGGTATGGCCTGTTACAGTAGGACGGACGAAAATCAAAATTCGTTTTTTTTTAATCAAAATCATTTTGGGTTAACTTCCTTCTCTCCGAGGTCGCTCGAAACTAAAATGTTGCAGATGACCTCTGCACACCTCTTGTGAGAAAATTCTGTTTTTTTTTGGATAGTGACATTTTTTGCACCGCTGATTACGAAAAAAATAGTGAAAATTTTGAAAAAAAAATGCGTAATTAGGGTGGTCCAAAGTTTTCTAAAAAATGTCTAATTTAGCTAAAATTTGGTATAAAAGCTTCTTTTAGTAATATTAATGCGGAACAATAACCAAAAATTAAAAATTTAAAATGGAGGAATAAATGGCCAATTTAATTTTTAAATTTTGCCAAAATTAACGAAAATATGACACAAAACAAAAAAAATACACATATCTACTGTGTAATTTTACACTTTTTTTATAATTTTAACATATTTTACCGTATTTTGTATTCTTGTCTGAACTTAAACAAACTTAATTGTAATTAATTATAATTAAACAATATTTATTTAAGCAATACCACTTTTTCAGTGTAGTAGTAGTAAAAGGTGGGTAGGCTCCGACGCCCTTTTTTCAGTGTAACTCTTTTAATGATTTCTCATTATTATAAAATCTTACCCTATTCCAAAATAAACCCCTCGTGACATTTGTAATTTAGTTTTATCCAGCCCTAACAAATTAACTAAAGCCAAACCATTGTCTTCTCGAATTAACAAGTTATTCACTTGTCCTTACACTAAACCTCTAATAACACCGGCCCACAAAAAATATTTAATTAATATTAACCTGACTATATTTTTCTTATGTATTTTAGTTGTTGAGAATGAATTTTACAATAAATCCCCAAACGCCATCGATCCCTTCTTATGAAAAGGGATTTCGATCAGATTTGACTGATTTTATAGTTCTCTGCATATTGGTCAAAAGTGTCTACAGGCAGTAGTACATGTGTATATATGTTCTTTATGTCCAGTCAAACTACTTCTTACATAATAATTTTTTTTTTTGCACACCTCTTTGAGAAAATTTTATTTTTTTTTTGGATAGTGCCATTTTTTGCACCGCTGATTACGAAAAAAATAGTGAAAATTTTGAAAAAAAAATGCGTAATTAGGGTGGTCCAAAGTTTTCAAAAAAATGTCCAATTTAGCTAAAATTTGGTATAAAAGCTTCTTTTAGTAATATTAATGCGGAACAATAACCAAAAATTAAAAATTTAAAATGGAGGAATAAATGGCCAATTTAATTTTTAAATTTTGCCAAAATTAACGAAAATATGGCACAAAATAAAAAATTATACACATATCTACTGTGAAATTTTACACTTTTTTTATAATTTTAACATATTTTACTGTATTTTGTATTCTTGTCTGAACATAAACAAACTTAATTGTAATTAATTATAATTAAACAATACTTATTTAAGCAATACCACTTTTTCAGTGTAACGCTTTTAATGATTTCTCATTATTATAAAATCTTACCCTATTCCAAAATAAACCCCTCGTGACATTTGTAATTTAGTTTTATCCAGCCCTAACAAATTAACTAGAGCCAAACCGTTGTCTTCTCGAATTAACAAGTTATTCACTTGTCCTTACACTAAACCTCTAATAGCACCGGCCCACAAAAAAGGTTTAATTACTATTAACCTGACTGTATTTTTCTTATGTATTTTTAATTTCTAAGAATGAATTTTACAATAAAAACTCTACGGGTACAACTTCCGAAATTCAACGGGTAATAGTCCGGGAGCCCACGCCCAGTAGAGATTTTTTTACTAACCGTTGAGACTTTGTATATGTTCTTTATGTCCAGTCAAACAACTACTTACATAGTAAAATTCTAGGTAGCGCGGCGATTTTTTTTTGTTTGGGACCAACGCTTAACTTTAGGGCGCCAGACAACGGTATTGCCAGAAAATTTTAATTTTAGTCGGACAAGGTTACCACTTGATTTTAAATATTTTTATTAAACGATCCTAAAAATTCAGCCTTGAGGTGCTAAATGTTATAATGTCATAACTAACCTAACATGGTATTTATTTTTAGATTGGATTTTAGCAACCTCAAAAACCCCATAATGCAATTTTCAACAAATTTTTAAAATTACTTAAATTTTGACTAATTTTAAGCACCAATGGCTTGGTGCAATGTGATTGATATATTTAAAAGTGCACTGCGAACAATATAAGAGTTGCGATACGATGAATCGTGTGGGTGCCATTTTAAAAATAATAATATTTTAACATTAACTGGTTCATACTTATATGAACTTCTGACCTTTTTGTTTAAAAAGAAACACTTATTTCAATCTGTAAAACCTCCAAGTAAAAGAGATTCTAATCTTTACTATCCCCGACATAGGCTAGTACACTTTGAAAAGGGTGGCTTTTATTCTTGTATATGTTACCTGCAATGTAAAATATCCGGCAATGTGCGAAATGACTAGATATTCTGCAAACTGACCAATTTATCAGACATTATGCAAAATCACTACAACTTTGGGTGATCTGCGAATTTACTACGCTGTTTTTGGCAGTGTGCAAAATGCCTGATGCAATCAGTCTGATGCAGTCAATCGGAAGCTTAAACCTCTATACGTCTCACATTGTACAATTGACAATTGTCTAGGTAATTTGATGCATTAAACATAAAGTGTTGTGTACTAGTCATTTCCACTTTTTTAATCCCTACAAAAATAAATAACAAGCGTTTTTTAATTAACTTTGTTTTTTTTTTACTACTTATTTTTAGTAAGGAATAAATTTTTCATCATGATCTTTTCTGGCGATGTATATCTGTGTCATATAAAAGCTTAAAATTTAGTAAATCCCAGGATTGACGTGTTAAACCTAAAATTTATTAATTACTAATTATTATAATTAAACGTAAACCAACGCTCCCATTGAAAAAAAAACACCAAAACAACACAATACCAACTTAAAACGACGCCCCCCATTATTGGTTTACGTTAACGTTGGTTTACGTTAACGTTGGTTTACGGTGGTTTTTTTTTCTTCAATCCTTGGATTAAACTTATCATGAATATATTAATAATTCGCCCAAAATATAAAAATCATAAAAAAACCAAGCCGTGAAGATATGTAATTGCATTCCATATCTATATGTATATAATATTATTCACAGTAAACGGTATATTGCATTTTCCCAAATACTTAAAAAAAAATAATTTTCAAAAAAGATTTTTTTTAAGATCTTTTAAAAAAATTAAAAAAAAAATATTTCATTTTTTTTGCGAAAAACGAAAAATTTTGAAAAACTCTTTTTTTTTTTAATAAAAAAATTTTCAAAATTTTTAATTTTTTTTATTTCTTTTTGCAAAAAAAAACAAAAAAAAATAAAAAAAAAATGAAAATTATATTTTTTTTAATTTTTTTTTAAGTTTAACCCCTATATTTTTTTGTTTTTGGGGGGATTACTCCCACAATTGGTAGAATTGATTTTTATAATAAAAGTAATTTATCCTGAAAAATTTACGTTTATCGGATTTTTTTTTCAGCTTTTTTAGATTTTTTTAAAAGTTTAACCCCCATAACTTTTTCGTTTTTTGGGTGATTACTTTTAAAAACAATAGGGATATTGCTTATTTTTTCAATAAACAAATGTATATCCAAGAATTTGTTTATTTAGGACGATTTTTGAAATTTTTTGAAAATATGGAACTACCGTATAATATTATTCTAGCGCAGGCGCTATAATAATACAATAACAATTATGTAGGTAAATAAAATCATAAAAATAGTATCTCATGATTTTTTTTTCTGAGTCGAGGCAAAAAATCACGATGGCCGTAGGCCGAGTGGGCCAATCTATTTACGTGTGCCATACAAAATTTTATCCAATACATATGTAATCAGAAAATGCAATTTTTAATAGTGCTTTTTTTATGTACACAGAATTTGTTATTTCATTATGGCCGCTCAAACAGTAGGCGGCTATTGTACAAAAAAAAACAATTGCAAGTTTGACAGTTCAATCAAGATTTATTTTACCACGTGGTGTCGTTTTCAAATTAAAATTGGACTTTGAGGATGAAAATAGTTTTTTTGTCCCTGAGGATATTTTGTAAGTAGCAAAAATGGCTATTTTTAATACTGTATCACCCAAATCAAATGAAAAATACGAACGAGAGTATAAAATTTTTGATAATTGGATAAATTTCAATTTTGAGGTTATGTATAATTGCAGCTTCATGAATTTTAAAATTTCTTCATTGTTACTGTTTATTCCAGCTGTTTGGCTCGTAAGATCAAATAAATGGGATACCGGGGATACCACACAACCTACACGGAAAGAAATTAGTGGGCTCTGCGCTATACATTATAAGATATTTGGTAACAGTGGCAAATTATAGTGATTTAAGCTATAGATTATAAGGGACACAATAACTAATAATGTTAAAATTAAATTGGAAACGATTATATATATTACAGACACGATTATATTTATTACAGGCACTATTATAAATTTACAGAAATTTTATCATATTATAAAAATTATTAGCACGGACAATAATTAAATCTATTTAAGCTATAAATGCCTACTATTTGTTATATTTTATTATTCACTAAACAATTAAAGTATTTCATATAAATTTTTACACTGACTGCCATAATTGTAAGAGAAAGCCTTGTATTTACATAAAAAGCGATTATAATTTGCTTGGTATGTGTGTTATAGCGCTCCTAGCTATAATTTTTTTTTTCGTGTAGTCTCTAAAAAGTAAGTATTTTGTACAAACTGCATTTTCCAAAAGAGTGGGGTAAAAACATTACCCCACGTTGCTAGGGGAGACGTGAGACAATTTAGAAACAATGAATAAACTGTATTTTCCTTAGGTAAATTGATGACAGTAATTTAGGTCTTTAATGAGTTTCTTTATGAATTTCTATAATTCGACTTTTTATCCTCGCATTTGGAGGCAACTTTTCCCGCAGAGGCGACGACTTTTCCCAATTCTGGGATGTAACTTGTATATTTGCGAACCTAGAAGACCCATTGTAGGTGCTTGCACTAGACCAATACATCATGTTGCTATATTAAATAAAATTTAAAGATTATTTTGACATAGTCAGTAAACTTGTCAAATAAGTTGAAAACGTACTTTTTTTAAATTTTTTCATTATCGACCCTCGTCAATAAATAATGCTTAACAACGGTTAATAATAAATGAGTTAATTGATTTTATTGGTTGTTAAGGTAAACAAGCCCTACAATAGTAGATAATATGACATATTACATTGTAAGCTAGCACTTAATTAGGTAGAAAAAAAACATATAAAAATATAATTCAGTGACTAGACAGTCAAATAAAATTGAATTGTTTAGGTATTTTGGGAGTTAAAAAGGTTCATAGCATGAATAATTATATTTATTATCAACAGTCTAGTCTAGAAAGCTTCACATGTAACGTTTATTTCATAACAATGTTTAAAATAATATTTATATAAATAAAAAAGTGTAGTTTTTGTATTTCGGTATAATAAGTAAGGATAAAAATCAGCCAACCAAGCGCTGATTTTTATCTTTACTTATTATACCGAAATACAAAATCTACACTTTTTTATTAAATATATACGGTATACCCCTCAAATCGTCACAAATTTATATAAATCATATAATATTAAACATACATTATACTAGTATAAAGTATAAAGAAACAATCCTATTTTACGTATTATTAGATTTTTTTATGCTTAAATATTTTATGAATATATAGCGGTATCTCTTGAAAAACTTTAACATTTAAACCATCTTTATATACAGGGTGTATTTGAAATAGCGCAGGAAATTTTAACAGGTGATTCTACATGATAAAATATGACAAAAAGTTCCTATAAACATATGTCTGAAAATGCGTCATAAGGGAGCTACGCCCCTTTGAAAGTGGCTAAAAAAATCGGTTTTTATTTAATAACTCAGGAACCCTTTGAGATATGTTAACGAGGTTTTGCACGTGAATTAATCCTAATAAGGCCCATCTTTGTATGTCATTTTCACGTACTTATTTAATTCAGGGGTGTGCGAAACGGGGGGGCCTTATCAGTTTCCCAAACTTTTTTCTGTGTAACTTTTTTGCAATTTTATTTTTGAAATATGATTCCTCAGGTCAAAATACATAAAAAAGGTACTCTTGTTGTAATACTGTAGGATTAACCGTTTTCGATAAAAGTTCATTTGAAGGTGAAATTTCACGGTTTGAGGACGAAAAATTAAATACTAAAATGTCGAAAACCAAAATTTTAATGATGCAATGTTATTCTACATCAAAAACTAAGAAAAAATGTTTCCATACATGTAGGTCGAAAAAACGCTTTTAAAGCTACCATAGCCCTTTAAAAATGGTGCATATTTAGGAGACCATAGCTCCATTAGGATTGATTTTTGGAAGTACCTGTATATGAGGTTTTTTTCTTAGTTTTTAATGTACATTCGCCCTACATCATTAAAATTTTGGTTTTCAACTTTTTAGTATTTAATTTTTCGTCCTCGAACCGTGGAATTTCACCTTCAAATGAACTTTTATCGAAAACGGTTAACCCTACAGTATTACAACAAAAGTACCTTTTTATGTATTTTGACCTGAGGAATCATATTTCAAAAATAAAATTTCAAAAAAGTTACACAGAAAAAAGTTTGGGACAAAAAACTGATAAGCCCCCCCCCCCCCGTTTCGCACACCCCTGGTTGAAATAAGTACATGAAAATAACACATAAAAACGGGCCTTGGTAGGATTAGTTGACTTGCAAAACCTCGTTGATATATCTCAAAGGGTTCCTGAGTTATTAAATAAAAACCGATTTTTTTAGCCACTTTCAAAGGGGCGTAGCTCCCTTATGACGCATTTTTAGACATATGTTTATAGGAACTTTTTGTCATATTTTATGATGTAGAATCATATGTTAAAATTTCCGACGCTATTTCAAATACACCGTGTATAAGGTATGCATACCTTATTATACTCTTGATAACGCGCATGCGCTAGAAGAGTATAAAACGTTGACTTCGAATTTTTATTACTGACCCAGTAACCACTTACCTCACGGTGTTATAACTGGTAAATTACCAGCTCGCCTTTTCATGGTCGGAGGTACAGAAATACAGGCCTGACTTGGTATACGCTTAGCATAAAATAACAATAATAATAATAATATTTGTTGCTTAAATAATAATAATAAATAATAATAAATTTCTTTATTTTATATCGTCGGCTTACAAGTAAAAGGCACTAAGTCACTTTTTTGCAAAAATGGGATTTTTAGGGTACTGTAATTAATTTTTGATGATCTATGTACAGGTAAACCGAACTAACTTCTAGGTGGACTGACAAGAGAGTTCCCACTATATAAAACGCACCAGTTTGATTTTGAATAAAATTTTATCTGGCAATAGGCACTAAGTCACTTAGTGCACTTAGTGCGTTTTACTTGTAGATTATTTCAAATGTTTCTGTACTAAGCGACTGAGTGTTTGTTTGGCGAAACGTGCATTTTTGTAACAATTATTACAAAAATTAAAAAACAACAGTGAAAGTTAAATTTGTCAATATCTCAAAACCATGTTTTTGGACTTAGTGCTCTTTACTTGTAAGCCGACGATATAAAAATACATCAAAATGGCGAAGTTCGATCAAGATCGTCCTTCCACTTAACCAAAAATTACATATGTTAGTTTTATCTTAAAAAGAGTAATGCAAAGAGATATAAAAACAAATTCGCTATTTGATTACAAAGTATTAAAAGTATTATACAATAGATATGAAATTGACAAATTATAATAATAAAAAATAAAAATTAACAAAATATAGAAAAAAAAAACAAAAAAGAAAAAAAAAAAACAAAATTGAAAAATAATTGGAAAAATAAATTGGAAATCATAGTACCTAAACAATTTCATTTGGATAATTTGCAATAATATCCAATTAGCACAAAAATGATAATTTATTTGAGCGTGCAAAAAATAAATAATTAATGGTAACTTAATATACAGAAAAAAAAAATCACCCCCCCCCCTCTTAACTTTTGAACCAGTTGAGATATCGACTTCAAATTTGGAACTTTTAAATAAGACAACTTAAACAATCTTTTAGAATATGTTTAATACTTTCAGCTCTTAAAATGTGGGCAGGGGGGCATGGGGCACATTTTTTTAAATGAAAAGGGGGGTCGTGTGATACATCATTTTAAAGCTTATAAAATTCTCTATTTAAACTAACATTTTTAGATTTTTAAAAAATGTTTTTTAAGGTTTTGATTTTTCAAGAGCTGAAAATATCAAATATATGCTAAAATATAATTTAAGTTGTCTTATTTAAGAGTTCTAAATTTGAAGTCGATATCTCAACTCGTTCAAAAGTTAAAAGGGGGGGTGACTTTTGGACCGCACTGTATAAAAAATAAATAATAATAAAGTAACATAAAATAGGTGGTCTTTTACCTTTTAATACTTTTGTTTTTATATTAATTTTAATTTTGAATACCGCTATGCATTGAATAGCGGTATTAAAATTAATATAAAAACATAAGTATTAAAATATGAAATGGTGAGTATTTTACTGCAGGTAAATTACAACTTAAAGTAGGAAACAATTATAAACATAAGGTAAATAGGTTACAATGTATAGATATTAACTTAGAGTTAATAAATAATTAAAAACAAAATAATAGTAATTTAAATTTAAAATGTATAATTAAAAAACAAATAAATAAGATAAAATAATTAAAATAAATAACAACTACTACTTCATAAGTTGTACTTATACTCAGGGTTATGCTGGGAATACGAATTCTACTTCCAAGTCTAAACTAAATCCATGTATCATCTGTATATGGAAGCTGCCTTAGTTATAAAATACAAGTTATTACAGTAAAACAGGAGGTTATTTTGTTATTGTTACAGTAACAACGTGTATTTGATAACTAAAGTTGATTGTACATACAGGGCCGTAGCTATGGGGGGATGGGGGAGCGCCCCCCCCACCTATCTTGAAAAGTTATATATTTCATTGATCCAAAACAAAAGTTGTATATTTTATGGATTCAAAATAAAGTTGTATATTTCACAAAAAAAAGTTGCATATTTCATTAACATATGAGTTTGGAGTTGTATATTTTGACACCCCACAAAACCTTCTTGGCTACGGCCCTGTGTACATACTGCAAAAAAGTAATAAATTTATTTTATGTCAACTACTGCTGTTATGGTTCTAGACTTGTTAGCATAGCTCCATGATTATTGACCTTATATATATTTTTATTTATTAACTAATAAAAAAAAGAGGAAGTAGTCATAAATCCTTTTCGGGACAATGCTGGCCACTCGGTTACAGCTTTGCCCAGGATGTACAAAAGATTCCAGCGTATTCCTACGCAACGATTGTGCTTATAATGTTTTTCCGTAAAATTTCGGATATAACCCGGTTTAAAAATAAACGTTATTAAAATGGGCTGGATTTCTAGCTCGTTGTAGATGACGACCTCCTGCAGGGCCGTAACTAAAGAGGGTGAGGGGGGCTATGCCCCCTTGACCTTGGTTTAAGTCCTCCTGGCGTTTTCATTGAGCTCCCAGGCGTTTTCGTTGAGCCCCCCTGGCGTTTTCGTTGAAATTAAAACCTCGATTAAAACTCATTCTAAAGTTATTTTAACCTTTAATTACTATTTTGTTTTGCCTGCGGCGCTGTAGATTATATATGTTGTAATCACAATAAACAAGCAAGCCTCTGTGCCAGCCTAAATCTTTAGCCAAAATTAAATGTATGAGGTAAAATAATTTGCTTATAAAGGTGTTTTATAAAATAATTTGTTTCATATTTTACTTGTCCGTATGTATGTGGCTAAATTTAAGTATAAATGCATAAAACGAGTTTTTGAATTAATTCGCGCTATGAACCGGATCCGGACCATAATAAGGCGTCTCTTTAAAACGAAATTGCTGACCAAAAATTAAAACAAACCTTTTCCAACCGGTAAAAACCTTACAAAACCAAAAATAATTGATTAAAAGCATTGAAATTGAAACATTTTTACCTTTGCATGTTTACATGTGGCGTATCGTTAAATCTACTTTTAATTGAATTTTAGGTCCAAGTAAATATTTTTTATCACGGTGCGGTAGATTAAAAATTTAGTTACGCCTTATTACATTACGTTTTTTTAATTAATCGATTCTATAAGACCTAAGGACCAAAATAAAAAAAAATCTATCGAGCCACCTTTTAAAGCCCCGCGTCGCATTTTTTTGCTGATATTTACTTTTTAAATATTGTTTCTAGCTTCCAGCTGTTTTTTAGTTATTCGTAATTAAAAAATGAAAATTCACCGTATTTGACTTTAAATAACTCGGAAACAAATGACGGTAGAAAACGAAATCTTTAAATATAGCTGTTAAAAAAATAAGCTCTATCGATTGATGTAAGTAATAAGATAAATAGAGTAAAACGGCTTGATTTTTTATTTTCGCTGAATAAACCTTAGGTTAGATTTATTTTGAAAAAAATTAGGCTTATTTAAAATCGAATATTTCATCTACCATACCGTGTTATTATTTCGTCGATATTACTTGTCGTTTTTTTTGTGTTATGTACACATTGGTAAATACACATTGATGCAATATTTACCATACACGTGTACGAAATAATTGTAATTCAGAAGTGGAAATTAAAGTAAAATTATATATCAATTCCAGTAAAATTAGTTTATCGACAATGTAATATGCCAAGAATACTTAAATAGGTCAGAAATCATATAAATAAGTCGGTAGTAAACACAGAAAAAAAATATTCTGATATGAAGTATTTGGATACTTATTGCAAGTTTAAAAAATATATATTTCAAGTTTAATTATACTGAAAAAAAAAAGATCTGGTTGGTGGGTAGGTAAATATGAAATAACAATTTTTCTGGTTGCTGCTATCCGAAATCTGGTAAGGGATCCTTAAAATACAAGTTTTGTTTCTGGTAACCACAACAAGTTATCTTGTTGCCCTTACCGGATTACTAGTTGTAACAACCAGAAAAATAATTGGTCAGTATATAACTATTGATCAGATTGTCCTAACCAGATCATTTTTTAGTGAAGTACTTGTTTTCAGAAAATGACTTACATCTTTTTATTATTTGAACTGGTGAGAGCAAGAAGGTAAATTTTCCACTCGATCCAACTTCCGGGAATTGACAAAAAACTTTATAGCCACCCCTAAAAGCCCAATAAAGAAACACAACATTACAAACTTGTTCATCCTAACCATAGTAACAAAGTTTAATTAGCGGTTTCTTTTTCAAACCGTTAGTTTAGCTCTGGTATGTATTAAAAACTGTTGGAATCTTTTCCTTCTTGATCTCAACTGACTAAACTTTAAGGATAATTTAAAAAAAAAACATTATTCACTGTCTTGTATTTAAATAAATAACGGATTATGTAAGTCATATATACATGCTTAAATTTAAATATACCTTACGATTATAAAGTGCCGAACACTTTTTAACGCAATAATGGCATTAGCGATAAGTAAAATGCAAGAAAGCTATGTGCGTTTTACTAGCCACCGGACTGTTGTACATAGCAATAACATGGGCTTGTCGCGCACAACTCTAACAGAGGTGTGGCTTCAAACGAAGAGTATTTTCTTTTTAAAGTGTTCGGCACTTTATAATCGCACTATATATATATACATCCTTGACCTATTGATTTTTGCTTAGGTTTTTAGCCCTTATTCTTTCTTAAAGTCATCATATTTTACTTGTAGTAAGTTAAAAAAATATTCATACTTTATGAATTCCTGGAATGTTTCTTTCTTTGTTTCAATCACATATTTAATGTGTTTGGACTTTTTTACCTTTTTTGTGTAAATAGATGCGTTTCAAAGCAAAAAACTAAATGTCTATCTCAGCCAATTTAGTCCAAAAAGTGGAATCTTTCCTTTCTTGATCTCATCGATTCAATTTTAGTACTCGGTATGTTTTATACTTTTATTCAAAAATTTTTTTGGACTTTTCAAAGTTTCAAAGCAAAAAACAAAATTATCTCAGCCAATTTAGTCCAAAAAGTGGAATCTTTCCCTTCTTGATCTCATCGATTCAATTTTAGTACTCAGTATCTTTTATACTTTTATTCAAAAAAATGTTTGGCTTAATTAAAATTGAAATATATCTTACTTAGGACAAGTGGTTAAAACTTGAATTAAATAAAAGTGCTTGGTTTGTTTTAATTTGTTCGTACTAAGTTTTAAAGAAAACTTGAATAAAATATAACAAGTACTCAGTAAAATAAATTAAACCAAGCACTTCTACTTAATTCATGTTCAAAATCTTAGTCTAAGTTAGGTACGTATTTAACTTCAATAAAGTAAAACATATGATTTATGTACTTAATATTCTTGTGTAGATTCAAATTTTTGAGCCACTTAATCTGAGTAATATGTACTTACTCTCAGTAGGTAATCATTTCTCTGTGTATAAAATAATAGACAGATGGCCTTTCTCTAACGTTATTTATAAATAGGTTGAAATTTCCATCTAAAATCAGGTTAAAGAAGTAAGGCTATATAATTTCTACGTGATTTCTCCCTTTAGTTTTCAAACCACACTATAGTTATTTGTACTCCTAGTAGAGGTAAGTGAATTGTGTGAGGTCGTATTTATAACAATTTTAAATTTTTTAAATTTTAAACACGACCGAAGACAGATAAAAGACTTACCTAGGATTAGCGCATTACGTTTTTCTCACTCCCAAGGAGTTAAAACTGTATTTTATTAATAATATTTTTGACGGATAGGGTCTTTTACAGCGCCGGACAAAACCGCGCCTGGTTTACCGCGCCGCCCTTTACCGCGCCACCCTTTACCGCGCCTGTCCTTTACCGCGCCGATCGTAACCGCGCCTAGGACTTTACCGCGCCTAGGACATTTCCGTGCCTATGTAAACTTTTGATTTCATTTTATTTGAGTATTTACTATAGTGTTCGAGTTTTTTTTATTTGTAACAAAAAATTTATTTTTTAATTTAACAATATATATAATCATTTATATAAATTTTGAACAATTCCTTTCAAGTGAATATTTTTTTCTTCTTTCTTATAATTTTCAATCATATTTTCAATTTTATTTTCTTTTGTTTTTTCTTTTCTGTAAATATGCTGCTTCCAAATAGCCAAATCTTTATTTCTACTGCTTTTGATAATTTCTATCGACATTGTAACTTAACTGAACCTCTTTTATTTGTGTACTAAATAATTATTTCGATTAAAGAAATACTAGGTAGGTAAATATACTAAAACTCAATAAAAAATAGCACAAAAAACACTTGTATATAAATCGAACAAAATCACAAAAAAAAACATAAAAAAATCATACAATAATAAATTAAAACTGGGCCATGGCGCGGTAATGGACGACGCGATAGAGGACGGCGCGGTAATGGTCGGCGCGGTAAATTTGGCGCTGTAAAAGACGGCGCCCATTTCTGATATTTATATGTGTAACAATTCAACAAATCATTTTTTTATAGAATCACTATAAAATTAAAAATAGTAGTAATGGAAAGTACTATATTCAAAACATTAATGTTTTGCATTTTTGGGACTAAAGTAAATTTAGTCACTCCTGGCCGGGACTAAATGGTCACTTGTAATCCCACCAGTTCAAAATTAGTCGAAACTCCCTAGGGATTAAAAGTAAAACCTTAATGTAACTGTAACGACATACAATTAAAATTGAAATTTTAAACTTAATAGTCTTTTATTTAATAACACTAAAATTCTAAATTGATAATTTTTCTATCTCAAACACTGAAGTTATCCAAGTCCAATTAATTAAATGGCGTACACTGAATAAGTCGTGTTTCTGTTTACTCCGTTAAAAAGCTAAATAAAGTGGTGTTTATAAAGAGTTAAATATCCAGACTAGTGTTAAAATAATAGTTAGCAGTTGTGTTTGTTTTTCAAAAATCAAAATGCCCCTTAAAGAAGCTTATATTTCCGAAATCAAGGAACTTATTCAATCGACAATTACAAATATGATGAATGAAACATTTATATCGCAGGTGGCGGACAAGGTCGCCGAACGTTTCAATATCGATATCGATAAAAAATTAAAAGAACAGCGCGCCGAAAATCAAGAGCTCAAAAAAAGGATAAACAATTTGGAACAACAACAACGCGTTAAAAATATTAGAATTTATGGTACTTCTGAACAAAAAGATGAAAATCTTATCGTCTCTCTTAATAATCAATCAAAAATACGATTTTTGGAAGAGGATATTGATTCAATATATAGAATAGGGAAACCATCCAATGGAAAAAATCGTGATATTTTTATCAGATTCAAGTCAAGGCAGGCCAGGGAAAATATAATGAAACAAAGAAGATCACTAAAAGGTACCAAAATTGCCATCAGTGAAGATTTGACCAAGGACAACTATTTACTATTTAAGGAGGCTGTAAGCAAATTTGGCAAGAAAAATGTTTGGAGCATCAGTGGAAAGATTAAAGCTAGTGTAAACAATACCGTTTATATAATAAACTCAGCAAATGACATAACAAACATTAATATTTAATTTAAAACATCATATCTCGCTTTCAAGTGATTATTTATTTATTTTTTCTATCTCACTTTTTTTTTTCCTTTTTCTATACTTAACTATTAACTTATTATTTTTTTTTTTTTTTCTCTAAGAAACCACGAAATATCACTAAATTAAAATAAACTCGGGGTAACTTCTGAGTACTTCTTTTACTCTAAGTGTAATATAGTTTAATATAAGCTTTTTATGTTAACTAGTTTAACTAATGCATTAGATGAAGGTGAAGTTAACGCAATTGTCTATGAGGATGTCCTTGAATGTATGAAAGGTAAGAGTACTAATCTTAATATACTTCATTTTAATATTAGAAGTCTAAACAAAAATTTTAATGAATTATTAGCCTATTTAAGTCCTGTTATTGATAACCTAGATATATTAGTCTTGTCAGAGACTTGGAATGCTGATGTTACTGGGAATTTTCATATAGACCATTTTGAAATGTTTTCTAACAGTTCCAAAATTAATCAAAATGATGGTCTTGTTTTGTACATCAGAAACACCATATCGGCTAATGTCGAGATTCTCTCGATTACGAACACTAAACTATTAAGGATAAATTTTGAAAATAATAAAACATCTGTTGGTATCCTAGCTTCTTATAAACCCCCCTCCATCGATGTTAATACATATATTAAGGACTTAAAAAATATTTTAACTGGCATTAAAAAGCAAACACTAGAGATTTTGGTAGGGGATATAAATATAGATCTATTCGAAGCTAATAATAATGAGGTTATAGAATACGTGAATATCTTAACTGAATATGGATACGAACTGTGTTTAAATAAGCCTACTCGAGTCTCTAGCACCAAAAAGTCTCTTATTGACCACTTCAACTTACGTAATCCAAGAAATTTAACCTTTTACTCGGGTGTGATTGAGAGCTGTATTACTGATCACTACGCTATTTTTTTATCTATTGAATGCAAAACACAAAACATAAATTCGAATTCTATTAGATCTATAACTAAAACTGACTATAAGAAACTTAATAATTTATTGGAAAACGAAGAGTGGTCTGAAATTCTGCTGTGCAAAGATAGTCAGTCCGCATACAATAACTTTATAAATAAATTTAAAAATTACGTAGAAAATTGCACTAGTGTAAAGCTTATTAAAAAAATCAACAAAAAAATCAAACCATGGATTACCGATGAAATTGTAGATGCGATTAGTTTTAGGGACAAGCTAAAAAAAAGGGCAATAAAAAGCGGCTCTGATCAACTTAACGGGGAGTATCGTTTAGTAAGAAACTCGTTAAATACTCTTATTAAAAATACAAAAAACATATATTACAAAAATAAACTGAATGACGCTGGAAGTAATACAAAAAAAAATTGGGAAGTCGTGAATGAAAGTACAAACACAAAAAAAAATAAAAAGCAGCTGGACAACATAAACATTATAAAAAACGACAAACAAGTAAACGATAACTATGACAAGGCCAATGTCTTTAATGATTTCTTTACAAATATAGGCAATAGGATGGCAAGCAAAATTAAAAATTTTCCTTTAACTGAAAACGAAATCTGCAAAACCAAAAACGTACAAGCATCTATTTTCTTAGAACCTGTAAGAGAAAATGAACTAATTTTAATAATTAACAAACTAAAAAATCACTGTTCTCCAGGGCCGGATAACATTTCAAACATTCTTATAAAAAACGTCCACATGCATATAACACGCCCTTTGTCGCATATTATAAATCTGACCCTACATTCAGGAATTATTCCACAGCAGTGGAAAGACTCGGTAGTAGTTCCTATTTTTAAAGCTGGGAATCCCTCTGACCCCAATAACTACAGACCTATTTCATTAATTAATAGCTTTTCAAAGATATTTGAAACGTGTGTCAAAAACAGGCTTATAAATTTTTTCGATAAATTTAAGGTAATAAATAACAAGCAATTTGGTTTTAAAAAAAACACCAGCACGGCTGACGCTATTTTAGATCTATTTTCAGGTATTTTAAAAAATATGAATGTTAACAAAAAATGTATTGCTGTGTTCCTTGATTTGGCAAAAGCCTTTGACACCGTTACACATGAGGAGCTTTTACGCAGATTGTATGAGGTTGGGGTCAGAGGCCCAGCTTACGCACTATTAAAAAACTACCTTTCGAATAGGTTTCAAAGGGTAAGAGTTGGTGACAAGTTGAGTGGGTCATTACAGATTGCTATGGGCGTGCCACAGGGGACGGTACTAGGTCCTATTCTCTTTCTTGTTTTTATAAATAATATTATCAATGTTAATTTCGATGGAGACCTGGTATCTTTTGCTGATGACACGGCCATGGTGTTCTGTGATGACACATGGGAGGATGCAAGAGCAAAAGCTGAAATAGGACTTAAATCTATTAGTAACTGGTTACGTTTTAGCAAGTTATCCCTAAATACCGAAAAAAGTAAATATATAGCATTTTCTAGCAAAATTTGTGCCCAGCCTAATTTTAAATTTCTAACTTTACATGATTATGAATGCACTACTCCGTCTTGCTCTTGTCCTCAGGTAACTAGAACTGATAAAATTAAATATCTAGGCCTTATTGTAGACCAGCATCTACGATGGGATGACCATACTATGTATCTAAATAGAAAAATTAGACAAATTACCCACAAATTTTATATCTTACGCGACATTTTGAATAGAAAACTTATACTGAGTATTTACAAAGCCCTGGTAGAACCATTAATTAGTTATTGTATTGCAATATGGGGGGGTCTATATGAAAATTCTCTTCATCCATTACAAGTCACTCAAAACACGACCCTTAAAATTATATTATATAAAAATAGATTGTTTAACACCAATGATCTATACGCACAGGCACAAGTTTTCAGTATTAAAAATTTTTACACCTATCACTGTTTAATTTTTGCTTTTAAAAACAGAGAAAGGAATCCTCCTACATTTTCAGTCAATACAAGATTTGCTAATCAAAACAACATACCGGTCCCGCTTTGCAGAAAGGCACTTACTCAAAGATTTATTTTATACAACTCTGCCATACTATTTAACATACTTCCTCAAGACATAAAACTTATCAAAAACCTTAACAAATTTAAAACTGAAATTAAAAAGCATATTCTTACTAAAAGTATCTGTTTAAGTAGTAATAATTAAACAAACCTCATCTAATGCATTAAATCATTTAAAAATTCAAAACTTTTATACTTTTTAAGAAATTCATTACTGTTTTCTAAACTATACTATTAATACTTTTTTTTCCACTTTCAAACTTGCAATACAAGCATTTATGCTTAGGCAAGTAAAATATTATCAATATTGTATCATTATTATTTCTAAATAAAGATTATTATTATTATTATTATTATCGTCTTCTACATAATTAGCATTCTAAAACTTAGATCATTCCTTCTAAATGAGTAGTAGGCGTATAGGCTTATTATTTTTTTTATATATTTATTCACAGGATAACCCCCTTAAGTAAAAATTATATATAAATGTTTATAAGATTAATATAATGGCTTATCATTTTTTGATTCTTTATATTCTTCACAGTGGAGTTTATAATGTCTGTTTTTTTTTATTATAATTATAAACGTATGTTCATTAGAAAAATTACGTAAAGAAATGCTCGTTTTTACATTATTTACTTTATAATTTAAATTAAATTCTTTTTTAATTTGATGACGAATATAAAATATAAATATAATAATTAAATAAACTGCTGCGAACAAAATAAAACTTTCTCCTATAGGCCCAGGTTCAATTAAAAACGAAAAAAAAAATAAATTAAAAAAAATAAAAAATTTTTTCCTTTTAAAAAAAATCAAAAAATCAAAAAAAGTTACTTTTTTCGTAAAATGGAAAATAAATTGAAAGAAAAATGTTTAAAAATTAATAGTTTTAACCCCATTTTACCCCAATCCGATTTTCACCAAAAACAATCCAAGCTTAAAACTTTGGATAATCAACCTATGGTCCAAATTTGAAGTCTTTAGCCGCTAAGCGTTCTTGAGTCTTGACCCACCGAATTTTTTTTTGACGTAAATCATATTTTTTGAATATAAAACGCCCACAAACGTGAAAAAAAAGCAATAAAAATTGTTCAATTTTTTTTTACTAAAGCAAGACTTTCCTTGGGGAAAGTCATTATATAAAAAATTTCTTTGTTTTAAACAATTTTTTTGTCAAACATTTTACATGCATTTTTTGTATTTTTTAGTATTTTCGAAAAAGGCAAAAAAATCTGCCGAAACGTCATAAATAAATAACTAAAGATTTAGTTATATTCACTGACTGCATCCCTACGAACCATACCTTAAATGGTATACAATCTATTTGCCTTAAATATTTCAGGCTAAACTAAATAAACTGTCTACTTGTGGTAAATAAATGGTTAAATGTGACTAACAAAATTTATTAAATAGCTTTTTATTTCTACGAATATAACAATTACTTGTTTATTAAGTTTAATCTATTTACCATGAAAATATCTATACAATTTATTGATGTTTAATTATTAAACATTTATTATAAATGTGTTATTTCATTGTCATATTATGTATACATTTGGTGCTCTTAAAATAACTATTTATCCTTTTGTATAGCCAATGTTGGAAAACTGATTATATTTGTTACAAATATTTAGGTGTTCTATAGAACACCTACCTACCTACCTATAGGTATAGTATAGGAGAAGTCGGGATTAACTGGGCAGCTTTTTTTCATATCGAGTATTTGAAAAACTTGTAAACAATTTTCAAATATTTTCTATAGCAAAAGATAGATTATTACTATAGTTAGAACATATTAATACTGCAGACAAATATTATTTATATAAAAAAAGTTATTAACGATAAAGCAGTTAACCCCGCTGGACCAGTTAACCCCATAGGCCAGGGTTAACTGGACCACTACTCAGGGTTAACTGGTCCACTAATAAAAATGTATTGTAATTATTGTGAATAAAAACGATTTAAAATCAAATAAAATTTAATGCTAACATAAAAATAGACAACATAATATGTTAAATATTAGATATATCTCAGGGTTAATTGGTCCGGGGTTAACTGGACATGGCCCAATTAGCCCCAAACTAATTAATATTGACATAAGTGATTTTGACCATGCCCAGTTAACCCCGAACCAGTTAACCCTGAGTGACACCACTGAATGAAATCATAAAATTTTAATACTTAATAATATATTAGAAGCCGGAAATTATTTAGAATAATTAACAAAATATTCAGTATATTAGGTAAAATATTAGTCTAGATCCTCCTATTAATTATAAAGCAATAATTAAAAAATAAAAGTTAAGGTAAATACCTACTTTTCATCCAAAAAAATGAACTTTCTTTACTACAACTTACACGTGGGCAACACGGTCCGCCATAATACTTACTAACAATACTACTAACTAAATATCACTAGAATTTGCACTAATGCGCCAATAGTAATAAACAAACTTGATAAAATCCAGGTGGACCAGTTAACCCTGTAACCCAGTTAACTCTGACTTCCCCTACTATGAATAGAAAAACTGTAAAGAATTTTTTAATTTGGATACTGACAGTAAACAATTCATAAAACGTTTTTAATATACTTTTTATAAAACATATATTTTAATAAAGCAATTATAGTTGCTTTATTAAAATACAGCTTTTATTGTACAATTAGGAACAACATTTAAATTAGTTTTCATGAATTTCATTAACTTGAATGCCTCCACGGAATATTAAATGATTCAAAATAATTTCAAAATGAATAAACCTATTTTTAACTATACTATCGTAATAAAAAAGTATTATTGTGATAAAATAAATTATTATATCTGTAATAGTAAAGTATTAAAAAGAAAGAATGGTTATTAATAATTCAAAGTAAGTTTTTATTTTTTATTTTTTTTATTTTAATTCTGTAATAACTGTATTAAAATTATTTTATAATAGATTATTATAGTGCAGGCTTTCGAGCCAATAAGGCTATAATTGAATTTAATTAATTTTCTTGTGTCCTTATTTTTTTATAAAAAAATATTATTAAAGTAAATATTAATTAGAGGGAAGTGTTCTTTTGTTGATAGCAGTATTTTTTTATAATTTTAGTGCTACGGAAGCGCCTTCGCCCAAATTGCAAATTATCAAAAATTATAATTACACAGGCCCACAAAAGAAAAAAAGTGGTCTGTGCTGGGGTTGAGACCTAACTATTCTTATGTATTTTGGGATGCTGAATACGAATCTGTCATAAAAAAGGCACTTCGTTTGCTTATTTTGTTTCTACACTGAAAAACTGTCTGGACCCACAAAAAAAAGTGGTCTGTGCTGTGGCTAAGACCCACGCATTCTTATGTATTTTGGGATGCTGAACACGAATCTGCCATAAAAAAGGCACTTCATGAGCTTATTTTGTATCTACACTGAATAAACTGTGGGCCCACAAAAAAAAAGTGGTCTGTGCTGGGGTTGAGATCCACTTATTCTTATGTATTTTGGGATGCTGAACACGAATCTGTCATAAAAAAGGCACTTCATCGGCTATTTTTTTTTCTATACTGAAAAAACATTATGGGCCCACAAAAAAAATAGTCGTCTGTGCCGGGGTTGAGACCCACCTATTCTTATGTATTTTGGGATGCTGAACACAAATCTGTCATAAAAAGGCACTTCATAGGCTCATTTTTTTTCTACACTGGAAAAACTGTCTGGGCCACAAAAAAAAAGAGTGATCTGTGCTGGGGTTTAGACCCACCTATTCTTATGTATTTTGAGATGGTGAACAAGAATCTGTCATAAAAATGCACTTCAATGGCTCATTTTTTTGTTACACTGAAATAATATGAGATTTTTACCATTTTAGACAGTTTTCTCAGTGTAGCAAAGAAATGAGCTGATGAAGTGCCTTTTTTATGACAGATTCGTGTTCAGCATCCCAAAATATATAAGAGTAGGTGGGTCTCAACCCCAGCACAGGCCACTTTTTTTTTTGCGGGCCTGTGTTATCAGACCCCGGAATAAATAGGACATTTGTAGTATATACCAGTACCGGGTTTAAAATTATTGGCATTTTATATTATTCTGATAATTGAATTTGTATTGCTACAAGTATGCTGTATGCTTGTTTGTATACTTTTACAATGTTGTTAAAAATTTATCTGATAATGTGAATAACGATTTTATCTTTAATTTTTAAAATTTAATATTTAATATATAAAGTATACTTTGGTGTGCCGTACGTAGATATATCGTTTTCCATATGGCCTTAAACTGGTTATCAGTAAAACAAAGGCTTTATTATTTTACAATGATTTTTATCTTTAAAATATTAAACAACTTGTTACCCACTTACTTTTAAACATTTTTATTGTACAATCATCAATCCCATGGTCTTAATCTAAGAAATAATAATAATTTATCCATACCGCGACTGAAACTAGACCAAAATAAAAAGTCTGTCTTTGTTCAAGGTTTTTCTGAATTTGATGAGTTGCCCGAAATTATAAAAAATTGTGGATCTTTAAATATTTAAAAAAAAAACTATCATATCACATATAAAAAACTTATAACCAATATATATATAAATGTATATTTTTGCTAGGTATTTTTGGAAAATGTTTTTTGTAAATATTTGACTTTATCATTGTTATTTTATTGTCAAAATATTTTTTTACCTATGTTATACTTTTATACTATTTTTTTTTCTCTGTATATTGTATAAATTTTGTATTATTTTTTATTGTATATTAGGGGTTCCTATTCAATAAAGTTAATATTTATTTTTATAATGAACAATTATTAAAAAGAAAATAATTAACTTCAGTTTTATAAAGTTTCTTCTAAACTTTGTAAGTCATCTTTTATCGATAAAACTTCCTTTAATAAAAAACTAATTTAGTATTAATATTTCACTAAAAAAAAACTCCGACTTGAGCCTTCTTAGTTAGGGTTATTAGGTAGGACAGAAAGCTAAAAAAAAACTGCTGCCAACAAAATAATACTTAAAAAAAAAATCAAAAAAAGTTTTTTTTTTCGTAAAACGAAAAATAAATTAAAAAAATTATTTTTACCACATTTACCCCCTTACCCCCAACCCGATTTTTACGAAAAACAATCCCAGCCTAAAACTTTGGATTATAAACCCCTGTGGTCCAAAATTGAAGCCTTTAGCCCGAAGCGTTCTTGAGTTATCGTGGTCACAAATTTCCCAGACCGAGACAAACCGACAGACCGACCGACCGACAGACAGATTTTTTTTTACGGAAATCATATTTTTTGGATATAAAACGTCCAGAAACGTAAAAAAAGCAATGAACATTTTTCGAAATTTTTTTACTAACGGAAGACTTTCCTTGAGAAAAGTAAAATTAACAAAAAAAAAAGTTTAAGGAATTTATTTTATTTAGTAAAATATGTAAATATAATCTTTTAATATGGATTGATACATAATGTAGCATATAGCTCTCCAAAAAATGTTCCAAAAACGTCCTAGACAAAAAAAAATCTTGGATAAAAATGTGTTTTATGAAAAATAAGTAACACTAAAAATGTCTGTCTCTCCTTCCGTCCAAACGAAAAAGTCCGATAAAATTTTAAGGAAAAATCAGTATCTTTGAAAGGGTAATCCCCATTATTTTAAAAAATAATCGCCCCAAAAACAAAATGTTATGGAGGTTTAAACTTTTTTAAAAACCTGAAGGAAATCGTCACCCCATGGGCCCAGTATTGGTTTGTCGTATCTCCAAAAATCCCATTTTCGGGAAATTGAATTTTAAAATATTTTTCTAAATATCTTGTAAATCTTATGCTGGATCAGTTTCAACTCTTTTTTTGCAATAGTTTTAAAAAATTGTATCCAAAAGTGTTTTTATTTAATAAATTAAAGGTTCCATTTATTTTATATAAGAAACCCCAGATTGGAGATACGACAATTTAGTTTTTTTTTTCATTATTGGTTTGTTGTATCTACAAAAAGAAACTAAAAAACTAATTAATTAGGATCATAATAACATGATTTTATATTTGGAAGAATGCATAAGGATTATTTTTTTTTAAATAAAGAACTTTTAATATTTACTTGAAGAAATACAGAAATATTTAAAATTAAAAAAAGTGAGTCTATGTTTAAGATTTTTTCTAAATCACTAAAAATCAAAATAAAAGTATAATTAAACCAAGTTTACTTAAATTTTTCTATAAGGCTTTGTTATATTAGTATGATTCACAAATTAATTAAAGTTTTTTCACTATTTTTGCGTAAAATTTAGGTTGAAACTCAAAGAAATTGTCGCATCTCTATAAAAATTCAAAATAATGGCTCTAGTTACACATAAATGATATGAAAACGTTTAAAAGGTATTTTAGTTTAAATTATTACGCTTTTATTTTTTTTATATCGGTTTAATAGTTATTAAATTATTCGAAAAAATCGGTACATTTAAAAATACTATTTTTTTTGCCTTCTTAGCTGCGATTTTAGCTACTGTTTTGATTAAAAATGTTAATTCGAACAAAATGATATTAGGTTGAAATTTGACCAAAGTTAGAGAAAGATTTTTTTTTTGTAAACAAAATACCTAACAGATGTAAGAATTTAATTTCAGGTAAAAATGTTTTTACACTCTCATTATAATAATAACAACTATAATAGTAAAACTATAATTATTTTTTTATTTAAGATAATATTTTTGATTAAATGATATCTTCTTCTTTTAAAAATGCAGATACGACAAAATAATATTGGAATTTTAAAATATTTTGTGGAAATACGAAAATTTATTTTAGAAACTATAGCATGTGTTGATGAAATGTTTATTGGACACTAAAGTACTTGCTTGTAGATAAACAAATATGTAAAAATCTCAAATTATCCGAAAATGGATATGCTACAAACCAATACTGGGGTGACGAAATATCTGCAGATCTGATTGAAGTTACTTACTATTTTTTTTTCTAGGAAAAGATACTTTTATTAAAAGGATCAGTCTCCATGCTTTTAAAATATATTGCAAACTAGGAACAATATTAAAATTCTAAAAAATAGGTCAATTTGGTTTTCAAGGTAGAAATTTATTTATATAAATTTGGGGGTTGTAACTTTCACCCCTTAACCTACAGCTACCCCAATATTAGAATGTTAAATAGCACACACCAACAAGACGTCAATACGAATTTTAAGTTTAAAAACAAAACATGTGCTTAGGTTGTCATAGCGTTTTTGTAGTATTAACGTAGTGCGACGTCTCGTCATGTTAACGTCGTGTTTGCTACTGTTTCTTAGGAAAGACCAAATACATAAGAAAAGGCCGACTAAACCTCCTAAAGCTCTAACTTAAACAGAGAATTGGCCAATAAAATTAAATAAGTTCCATAAAATTATACCTATTATATCCATTTGTATGTTTTCCTTAGTCATATATAACACTTCCTTAACTTTTTCGTGAAAAATACATTAACTGGTATAACAAACCTATTATTTTCGAACCGTTTCTAAAGCTAACGCTGGGATGGAAACTTAAGATATGGAAATTGCTTTTTACATTACGACAATATAGGTTTAGGTAATACGATTTCGAATATTCTGTGCCTATTTTATCTCATTGCACTGTTCACAACTAGGAGAATCAAGGGCGGACATAATAATTTCAAGTGCGAATATCTTAGTTAAAAGCATAGACAAAATAACAAACTAGAATGATTTTTGACCGTCTGCGCATACTTCTGCGTCCCGGCTAAATGCGTCCTCCATTTTGATTCTAAATGTCCAACATAAAGTAAAAAAAATATATTTTGTTGGTAACACTGTGTAAATTTATTTTCTTTGTAAGAGATGTGACTTTTTATCTCACTTCAGTACTCAGTAAAAGTTTCTTTTTGTCGTTGTTCTGTTGCCACAGTTGGTTATATATGTATATATGAAAAAACTAAATAAATATGTTAAACTTTACATAGAAAAATTTATTTTTAACAGTAATTTGAATATATAAAATATAATTCTTCGCACACACCTCTAACATGAAACTTGAAGTTAATATAACCTCATTTTTTTATATTTTTGTTTTGTCTTTAAATTTTTTGTTTTCTAGTTAAATCTAATTAGGTATGTGCTTCTAGTTTTAGGATCAGTCGACTCACAAGACTATCGTTAGATCTCTTGTTAAATTACATTTTTTCTCTCATCGATCAAATATTTACTGAAAACTGGGCTTCGAACAATAAAGTGCATGTTAATATTAGATTGTTTTTTATTATAATAAAATACATTGTACAGTGTTCATGAATTTAATATCAAATAACATATCGAGTTAAACAAGATGGAAAAAAAATGAAAAATCTACCATAGTACATATTTTAAAAGCGTGCAATGTACCTGGTTTCTAAATGCTGGCTTAGTTTAACAGTTTTTAGTTAAAATGTTTTAGGTTTCTTTCATGGTTACATGATGTACGAGTATAAATAAATTACATGACTTGACTACATACTGAAGTGCTCGCTGGAGTGTATGTTCTAGTAGGACAGTCCTACACAGTATAAAAATGAAAAATTATGATCTTCATTGCACTACACGAATTCCTATGTAACTTTTTTATGAGTATAATTACAGTAAATGATATATTTTTTTAAGTGAGGTTATGTCGTTTATGTACATTTTAGCCATTAATTTTAATTTCCCGGTTCACTTATAATCAAAATGGCGGATCGTAAATTTGTATATAACCTTGAGATGACAGCTCATCTATGTTCTTTGCCTATGGTTAAAAGTAATGGACGACCACCATATTACCCGGTTAGCACATCAACCTTCCAGGAAGGTTCCTAAAACATAACATTGGTTATATTCCATAGTTTCAGAAACATTACATATAGTTTTCGTTACGTTCCTGCAAGCTATTTGGAAGGTTAAAATGTCTGCTGTGTTATGTTCCAGGAAGATAACAATGTTAGGTCTCAGAAATGTTTAGGGAAAAAGGCCGAAAATGATAGCGCTTTTAAGTTAATATTATTAAATATACCTAACCAAAATTTTACAATAATATTATCATATATTATTATACAAGAGGCTGAGAATTTTTCCATATATTTCGAAGAATTGTGAGTAATTCGGAAGATTATTTTAAAAGATTTATAATATATCAAACCAATTTTTATATTCTTTCATCGTAAAATGATTTAAATTGTTTTATTACTTATCTTAATATTTTTAGAGGCATATTCTTAATTTAATTCCATTCTGAATTGATAAACTAATGATATAATAAATAAATTGCAAATTACGGTTCTGTCAATAGTTCATCACTTACTGACTAGCGCGGTACTGCGCTAGACTTGTTCATATTAAAAAGTCAACCTAGAAAAACTGTCATTACATTTTATAAAAAGAATATTTTGTGGTATTTTTTGGTAAACAATAAAGTAATAACAATAATTATAAATAGTAATATATTCATAATATAATAAAATAGATTTTAAAGTGCCATTTGGCCAAATATTTTTCTTCTACAAAAATATATTTTTTTATTACTTTTGTTGTCGTAGATTGTTTCAATAAGCTAAAGAAGCGGATTTAAAATATATTTATTTATTTGTTTTTTATAAGCTCCTAAATTCAAAAAATGAGATTTTTTTAAAATTTTTTCGATATATTTTGATAAACATTTTACATACACGCTTACACTTGGTGTAAATAAATAAATAAATAAATAATATCTTTATTTCAAATTAAAACGGGATATTCATACATACATACACGAATAAACAATCTTGAAGATGAAAAATTTGTCAAATTTGGAAATATAAATAACACCAATAGTAAATCATAACATAGGTATACATACAGAGATGTAAGGTGTAAGATGAGTTAAAAAAAAACTGGGATGAGTATTCACAAAAGAACACGAGCATTACCTGTTTCCATCCTGTTAAATTATGTGTTTAAATTGGACTCCACATTCCTTTATTTTCTAATTTCAATTCAAGAAGGATACTATCCGTCTATCCCGTAAACAAGTATCATAATGTTTTTTGTCATTTTCACTTAAGAGTCATTCCACCTGATTTCAACGAACATTAAAAGGTCACCTATCTTTGATTTAAGTAACTATTTGCACAATGATTAAACAATGTTTTGGGAGATTAAAACTAATTTTTAAAAATATTTTACTTTTAAACTGGAGTTTCTGGAGGGAAAAATGTGCGCAGTAGCATGGAAAAATTGGTAAAAACAGTCGATTATGTTTATGATCATAACTTTTTTATTTTTCAACTTATTTATTAGTTAAAAACAATCATTTTAACGTACAAATTTTAAACTTTTTAGCGATGTTATTATACATTTAAACATGTTCACATTACACTTTTATGTTAATCTGAAATTGTGTATATTTTCAATAAAAAGTACAGATTTTGAGGTTTTTGTTAAGGGGTTGGTATAATCATATATTTAAAAAAAAAAGTAGATTATAGAAGTGTATTAATAGTGTAAAATTCTTTTCTGATTTTATAATTATTATAATTTAAGGGTTAAAAAGTTAAAATTTTAGGAAATTTAAGTAAATTTTTCACTCGGTGTCGCTTAATGAAAATTTATAAAATTTTGCCCAATTAGTACTCTGTTTAAGTAATTACTCTGATATAACTTTCATTAAGTTCTTTTTCCTCCTTTAGAAGTCATAGCAATTTAAAGTTGGAATATACAGGGTGATCAATAACTGGCATGCCAAATCTAAAATTTGCTTCTGCATCCAAAAATATTAAAAAAAGTTCCTATAAAGGTTGATCCCCAAATGAGCCCTAATGGAGCTATAGCCCTTTAAAATTGTAATAAAAATAAGGTTTTAAATTCATAAATCTGGTACCCTTTAAGCCAGAGCGACGAGCTTGTATACTAGTATTAATAAGGGAAATAAGTTTTTGTTAATTAATTTTTTTGAATTTATCCAGAGGCGTCTCTAGATGGAAAAATGTATTAGGCTTAACACATTTTTGTCTCAAACTTTTGTATGAGTAATTTTTTTGATTTTTTTTTGAAAAAAATATGGATTTCTTGAGTAAAAATACATATAAAATGTTATACATGTGTAACACTGTAGGAGCAACAGTTCTTAAAAAAAAAAGAATTTAATTTTTTTCTCGAAAATTTGGAAAATTAGGTTTTTTGTTATTATAATGCCTTAAAATTTAAACTTTTTATATTTTTTAATTATAACATTAACAAGTTTTAAAAATATTTTAAATACTGGCAGGTTGCTATTTTTTCTTTTAAATACATAGTCTGCTCCACTTAACGATATCTGATTCAGATCAAATTTTGCAGAAATTTTGTCTATGTTATATAAATATCATTAAACTTGGTAGACCAAATGTATGTTTTTCATATAGTTAAAATTTGTATTAAATTAAAAAAAAATGAAATATTTCCCTAAAAGTCTCCGAAAAAAATTAAAGGGGCATTCATTTTTTTTTGTGTGAATCACGTAAACAAATGTTTGTTTAATAACTAAGAAAATATTTTTTTTTTGATCTATTTTTTGCATGATCACGATTCTTGACGACATTGGGGTGACGTTTGGGTGTTCGTTGAAATCGGGTGGAATGACTCTTAATTAAATAAAAGCGCTTTGTGGGCTTTTGCTTTAATTTAACACTGTAATTTAAAACAAAATTTGTTTAGGACTTTTAAACGATTTGGTTGGTAAGTTAATAGGGACTTTTGGACCGCACTGTTAATAAAATTTAGTTTAAATGTTTATTAAAAATCACTATCAATAAATATTTATTATAAATAATCCTTTTAATTATATTTTTTTGTTAAAAAAAAATTTGGTTATTATGGAAAATTGCTTAAAATTTTGCCTATTGGCAATATTTGAATTTATAAAAAAATTATATTAAAACAAGCGATGATTGCTTTTAAATAATGACACATTTAGGAGGATTGGTGTAGTGGACTACCACGTCGTACTTGACGAGTTTGCTACCCAAAATAGCGTGAGTTCGATTCTCACCGGCGCCGATTTGCCTTTTTCAGTTAATTAATAAATGAAATTTGGCGAAGGCGTAAGTGAAGCGGACACTCCCTATAAATTGGTTCGAAAGTCAATTAAAGCCGGTGGTTCCCTCTACTACTAGCCCACACAAGTCCTGGACTTAGGGGATGCTTAATTAAGTAGAATAGTACGAGGTTAAATAAAAATGTAATGTAATGCCGTGAAAAAAAAATGGTGTTTTTGAGTAATATGGCATCAAATTCAATTGGATCTACCTCATTAAAGCAGTAACAAAATAGTCTTGTTATGAGTAACGTATAAGAAAAGTATGTCCCTTTTAATGGTTTTGAGCTATATAAATTACTATGGAAAGTTTTTAAAAAATGATATCTCTGGAAAAAAAAATTCGACCAAAATCATCCAAACAATCTTCTAATGGACACTTAAGGAACAAGTATCCCAAATTTCAGCCAAATCCCTCACTATAGTGCATTCAAATTGGGCTGAATCTGCGCGAATTCGGTCTTAGGTAAATTATTATTATAATTTTATTATAAAATTTTTATATCATAAATATTTTAATTGTTTTAATATTTTTTTTACTTAAAGCAAATTTAAATTTACCTTGTTCTTTTATTTAAATGTTTATATATTTTATTTTGATATCTACAAGATTCCGTTCATAATATTTAAATTCTTACATACTTTATAATTTTGTGTTTGTAGCTACAGGACCTATATGAATGCTGCTGGTAGGATGTTAACTTACAGAACTGTAAGTTAACATCCTAAAATTTTAAAATTACTACTTTATATGTTATAAATATTTGGCGGAAATTTTAGGACTTTTGAATATAGATAGGTCTAAGGAAATATCCACAGGCTCACATAACAAGCATAGTACATAAGAATGCGATGCCGCGATTGGCTTGATGTGCCGTCATGTATCTTGTAAGCCAATCATAGTATCGCATTCTTATGCCTGTTATGCGAGCCTGTGGATGTTATGCGAGCCTGTGGATTTTATGCGAGCCTGTGGATGTTATGCTTAAGTAATGTAAAATTTGCTTGTTCCGAATGAGTCCCAAGATGTAAACAAAAGTTTTTTAACTCAGAATTTTTAATTTTAGGTCACGACTTTAATTTTTTTATTTTTAAACAACGTTGTAACATCCTTCGGCTGGAATTTAGAATTACTCTTTTTTTTATAATTCCTTAAACAAATACATAGTGGGTGCCATTTGAAAAAAGAACTGGAAATGGTTCTAAGAGGGTAAGTTTTGACTGGGTAATTAAAGATCCATTTTGTCTCATTTAAGATTCTTTTTGATCTAATTTTTATCTTTTAAAATACAGAGATATTGTTGTAGACAAAAAATTTGGGGCTTTTTTGTTCAGGTATCAAGTTTAAAATGTTGCTCCCTTAAGAAAGTTAACATAAAAATGTTACATCACTTGATCACTTTTCAGGGCAGAAAAGTGAAAAACAGTTAGATCGCATGATCAAAAATATCACGTTATAAGCCTGCGCACAAGACACATGATGGTACATCTAGCCAATCACGGCATCGTTGTATGTTATGTATTATGGTTATGCTAATCACTGGATGGCGCTTTAGACATTCATGCGGAACTAAGCAAGCTTCTCACCTACCTTAACAAACTTATCTATCTAGTGAAAGTGCAGTGTACAACCTTTTAGATTGGTAGGGTTGTAAAGACACGAGTCAGCAATTTGTTGCCACGCTTTAATCGAAACCAGGGAGGAATTAAATGGCTGTTTTTTATTAGTGCTTGCTCATTCTTTTATTTTCTTTATATACCACGATTAACAATTCCAGAGGATTAATTTATACTAATTTTATTCTTTGTACAAGGAAAAATTTGCATTTATTAAAATTTCGGCTAGAGAAAGTCAGGTTTATTTTAGCTTGCTTGAAATATAAAATGCGAAACGCGAAAATTTTGTCTATACACGGTGTACTTGTAATAGGGTTCGAAATTCTAAGGGGTAATTCTACATCAGAAAATATAAAAAAATAATTTAATTAGCAAACTGTCTTGCCTTGATTTGCACAAGAGGTTTGCGTTATAGCTAGGTATTGTATTGTATAATATTGTATTAAGTTTAAAAACCAAGAAACCTAAAAGTAAAAGAAAATCATATTTCCTGTTTAACATACATAAATTTGTGATATTTTGATGATATTTTGTACTTTGTATGCTATTTTTTGCTTTGTATGCTTTGTTTTTCTCAAAAATTCTTTGGATAAGTAATAAAAATTAGAAAATATTAAATTAAGAAACTTTTTATTTTTTCAGGATTGTAGGAAAAATAGTGTACATAACTCGTTGGAAAGTGTATTTCGTACACTCGTGGGGTTTCCTTACTCGCCTTGTTCGTAAACCTTCCCACTCGCGTGAAATATGTCACTTTCCACACTAGTTATGTAATATACTATAAACGTGCAGAAAAATATATCCACACAGAGTCGATGGTTTTAGCTCTTACTTATAACGCGGATTATGCTTCTTCCATTGCACATTTCATATATCATGACTCATAACTTATGAGATATCTGCCCTACCTTTATTTTTTTAGTCTTAGCTACAGACAAAAAAAGTTAAATATTCTGCTATTGAAATAACTTAGTTAACTTAAGCTGAACAGTTGCAAGCACCTTATCAAAACATCGGCACTAGGCACTAATTTCAAACGTTATAAAATAGGAAGTTGTGTGAATAGGCAACCATCAATACGCCTGCGTGTTGCATAATTTATTAAAGTTTGAAAGTCTGTATCTCCAAAACGCTATATTTTAGCAAAAACTATATATAACATTTTTTGTATAGCTTAACAAGAGCTTTCATGTGAAATATAATTTTTTGAAATCGGTTGATAAATAAGTTATGGTAAAAAAACATTTTACTGCTTTAAACGCTAATATCTCGAAAACAATGTATTTTAGGAAAACATTGTTTATAACATTTGTGGAGCAATTTTAAAAAATCTTTCATATAAGTGCCAAATTAAGAAAATACAATAGTAATTAACTTAATTATAAACAAAAAACGCTAAAAATAGGAGTTTTACCCCATTCTTACCTCCTTAACCCAATCGTTTACCCCCAAAATCTTATCAGCTATTCGAAATATGATGAAACAATATACAAAAAACCGCTTGTCGATATCCTTTTTAGGAATTGAGTTATCGAGTATACAGACAGATAGATAGACGGACGAAAATTTTTTTTTACTGATTTCGACTCAGTAAGGTCTAAAACGTCGAGAAATGTAAAAAAAAATGGTCAAAGATTTTGACTTTTCGGCGAAGATTTCAATACATAGGCCCTTTTAGTAGTAGGGGAACCTGTTGTACCTAGATCCTATTTCTACATTTTGCGATGCAACAAGTAGGCAAATGGAACGAACTTTTTAAAATATAGCTCATTATTTTTTCCTGTGTTTTAGGCTTGATAGTTATATTTTTAAATTGTCCTAAATTACTTTTTTTATATTTTTTAACACACTTGAAAAAAAAATGTTTTTAGGAACAAAGTACAACAGGGGCTTTGTACCTAAGACCGACAGGGGTTGTACCTCGGACCCAGATATTTTAGTTAAAACATATGTACTGCGCTTCTTAGTTTTTCTTTGTCCTCTTTTTACCATGCTTACTCCATGGCATCTTAAGACAACTAAAAAATTATTTTAGTTGTACCTTGAACCTGTCCAAAATACAACGTGTTGTACGTCAGACCCGTTAGAGGTACATTTTACGCATTAGGTACAACTATAGGTAGCGATACCAAAAACAATCCATATATTTTTTTAGGTTAGAGTTAAACTTTCCATAGCACATAAATTTTGTACTTTAATAACATGTATTTCAACAAAAAAATAAATATAGTGGATATAAAGCATGTAAAGACAAATACCATCAAAAAAGTCGCAGCCAAAATACTTACTTTTCAATGAAAAATATTAATTAGCGGAATAACACCCACACGCTTGCCGAATATGTTTTCGAATAAACTGAAAATAACCATCTATCGGAGGACTGGTGTAGTGGACTACCGCGTCGTACTTGGCGAGTTTACTACACAAATAGCGTGAGTTCGATTCTCACCGACGCCGATTTGCCTTTTTCAGTTAATTAATAATTTAAATTTGTCGAAGGCGTAAGTGAAGCGGACACTCCCTATAAATTGGTTCGAAAGTCAATTAAAGCCGGTGGTTCCCTCTACTACTAGCCTACACAAGTCCTGGACTTAGGGGATGCTTAATTAAGTAGAATAGTACGAGGTTAAACAAAATCTAATGTAATATAATGATTAATAAACTACCACTGTCGATTTGGAGAAATGATACCCAGAAATTTGAAATTTAAGTGTAGGTTCTAGGTACAAATAGGTCCAAGGTACAACTGTTTCCTCTACTAAGTGTAGATGTAAAAAAGCTAGATTTGTTTATTCCATAAAGCGTCTATTTTTTGTAGTATAATATCAGTTTATATTATATTTAGCTTTAACTATATTACATCGGCACTTAGTGCTACTAAGAGTGCCGATGTATTGAAATCTTCGCCGAAAAGTCAAAATCTTTGAGTCGAAATCAGTAAAAAAAATTTTGCGTCCGTCTGTCTGTCTCTGTCTGGGTGTAAACTCTCTAACTCTATTTCTCCATGAGATATTGAATTGAGGTTTTTTGCATATTGTTTCTTATCGTATTCCGAAGAGCTGATTAGATTTTGGGGGTAAACGATTGGGGGTAAGGGGGTAAAAATAGGGTAAAACTCCTTTTTTTAGCGTTTTTTGTTTATAATTAAGGCAATTATTATTGTATTTGGTTAATTTAGCACATATATAAAAGATAATTTTAAATTGGTCAAAAAATGTTATAAACAACGTTTTCCTAAAACGCATTGTTTTCGAGATATTGGCGTTTAAAGCAGTAAAACGTTTTTTTTTAGCATATCTCACATATAAATATGATCGGGTTATAAATTTATAACCCGATTTCAAAAAATTATATTTTAAATAAAAGCTCTTTTTAAGATACAGAATTTAAAATCAAACAAAACACCTAGTTTGAAATTTGCAAACTATATGGCTCTAGTGTAAAATAGTGCCGATGTTTTGACAGGGTGCTTGCAACGTTTCATCTAGTTTACTTATAAATTATAATTTCCATAATAATTAAACTGTTGTATTCTTCCAGATATTCCATGTGACTAAATAATAAAGCATTGACTGGCATATAAAAAAATTCTATTGTCATAAACAGAAACTGAGAATATTTAAATTGCTATTGTTATTGGAATAAAAAAGTTTGAATAACAGAATGCCTAATAATAGATTTTAGACACTTTTTTAATTACCCTTTATTATAAAAGTGCAAAAATAAGAAAAATTAATTTCAACAATCTTAACACAGTATAATTAGAAAAATAAATTGAAAATTGTACGGTTTCACCGCACCACATTTTCTCGCGAAAAGGTTCCGATAAGTTTTAAGGTTTTGATTATTTTGTTGTCGTTTTTATAATCAATTTTCATTTATTTTCGGTCATTATGAAAAAGTAACCTGCAAATGTAAATTTTTATTCGATTTCTCCTTTACGATTATCGTACCAAAATTTAGCAAAATAGAGCAAAATAGAGCAAATAGAGCAACAGAGCAAAATAGAGCGCTTCATTTGCATTTATATGAAAACTGATATGATCGTTGAGTAGTGAGTGTCTTAAAACTTAGAGGTGAGTAAAACTCTATCATTCAGTACAAAATCACATTAAACATAAATCCTGTTCTCCGTCACAGTGAGCTACAAGCATTTATAAGATTCAACAAAAATGTACGCATGGAAAATAGCATATTTTTTAAATGTTTTCAATATTTTCGTCAAAATTTGCATATAGAGAAACCTCTATAAGGTCGACGAAACTGAATATGATAAAAATTTTCTAACTCCACCCCGAGAGGGTGGGGGGGGGGGAATGAATCTTAAATGTTTACAATATTTTCGTGTATATTGGTATATAACTAGGGGTTTTCGAGGTAGCTAAATCTGATAATAATTTTTTTACACCCCGCAGGGTAGGGGCGAATATTTTTAAATGTTAACAATATTTTCATGAAAATTTGTATAAAGGGGTTTTTGAGGTAGGTTAAACTGAATAAAATAATAAAAAAATTCTAACTCCACCCTCTGAGGGGCGGGCAATAGTTTTTTTTTGAAAATTGGTATATTGGGATTTTGAGGTCGCTAAAACTAAATCATAGATTATATTTTTTCTATATCCACCACCTGAGGAAGTGAAAAATGGAATGATTTGTTTTATCAGATTCCGTTTCAGCGGTTTCTAAAATCCCTATATACCAATTTTCACGAAAATATTGTAAACATCTAAAAATACTTACCCCCTGGTGGGGTTTTGTTTGTGGAAAAAAAAAATTATTAGATTCAGTTTCACCGGCCTCAATAACGTCTGTATGCTATGTTATGAGTGGTAAAAATCACTGTACCAGAAATTTTGTAACTTGTATTGTTATTTTTAAAGAGATGAATAACTCTAGTAAATTTTGATTACGTAAATATATTTTATATATTATGAATAAGTACTTTATTTTTGAGATTTAAGTTGTTACAAATATTCTAGTACATAATAAAGTGATTAGTAAAAAATGCCTCAATAAAAGGTTAATAGTATTTTGCGCAATAAGTTTGCGAACCTAGTTCTGTGTACGAGAATTTTTCTTTACGAAGTATTTACTAAGTAAATAAAAGCATTCGGATATATTGAAAGGGTAAATGACAAGTCGTGTATACTATTTTTCCTACGACTTTATTTACTATTAAAGAAAATATAGTTATTTTTAAGAATAAGAAAGCTCATATGAAGAATTAAAAATTATAGTTTTATTTACGATTTTTGCTTAATTTTAATATGTTGGATAAACGATAATATATTAGCAGTGGTTTTTCATTATTGGCTAGCACATTTTCAATTTTAAACACGGCACGTTGTGTGTGAATGAAAAGTACATTTTCACGGTTATTGTTATATTGTGTGTTTTGATAACATATAAAATTATGTCTATTTTCAGGAAAAGGCTTTTCGAAATTTAATATGTGTATATATATATATATATATATATATATAGTAAATTGTTTTTAAAATTATATATGTATATATATTTAATTTTGCATTTAAAAAAGTTTTGAAGTAATTAATGATTTATAATTTCGAATAGTTTCCTTGCTGGAAAATTAGGTCTAAGTTTTCTTTATATTTTGAGGTCTGTATTATAATTATTTTAAAGTTTTTATATTTAAATATTAAATGAACTTTTGTATCGATTTTTTGGTATCGAGTTATGAAACTATATCGAACCTTTTTAAGTCGTAAAAAAAGGTTATCAAGGTTTAATAGCCAAGCCTAAGTTAATATTTTCCACATGTTAGTTATTCTGTGGGAATGGTTTTTTCTAAAGCATTTTTATTATACAGGGAAATTCAGAAATTGGATTATATTTGTTTTATTTTTGTTTTAATTAAATTGGTTTTGTTTTTTTTTGTTATTATAGGAGAGTAATGCAGATCTTAAATTATGTTTTATAAGTTTTAAAGTTGTATGTTTATTTTAATTTTATTTAGCTTTTAATTGGATATTCTTTTAGTCTAGGTAATTTGCAGATTTTGTGTAATTGTGCAAATTAAGTTTTTTTTAATTATGAACATGTTTTAGGAATTTGTGAGTTGTTAGTTATTCTTAGTCCTTTATTTATTTTGTTTGGAATCCAATTATAGCAACAACTGTTTTAATTGTTATTAATTGGTTTTGCAAATAATTTAATTTTGTGTTAAGAAATAGATAGTTTGCTATTTCCTAAGATATGGTATTTTTGTATTAGTTGTTTAAGAAAATATATATGTTTTTGATTTTTGTTGTATAAGACCTATGGTTGAGATTTTTGTTTGTTTTAAAGAACGATAAAATTTAATTATTTAGATAAGATTTTTATGTAGCATGGGAAAGTTCTCGGTGGTGGTATGACGTCATTTTATGTGTTTTTTAGAAGGTTATATAAAGGGATTCTTTTGATTTTTTGGGGATAGATGGAGAGAAATAGTTGAGCCAGTGTAAGGCGAGACTAATATTTGAATATAACTACGAACTTTAGCGAGACACAGGAATCCAAATGTCTTAATTCTAAAGCTGAGTCCGGTTTTAGATCGTTATTGGTAATTATATATTCAAAGTAGTTTGCGAATTCAGAAAGTGTAAAATGTTCTTCACCATACAACCACCGAAGAGTTTAACCATGAATCTTATCCAGATATGTGAGTACTTAAATATCTAGTTTCTTTGAAAGCCAGAAAAGGTCTCAAAAAAAAACCATAATTTTGTTTACCGAGGAAAAATGTGTTTTCACTTGAATGTAGTGAAAGGTCTGTTTTTAGTTAATAAAGATAACTTTTAAAATGCAATAAATGTCTTGTGATTTTTCGGCACCTACTAAAAGAAATAAGACCCATTGGGGGTACAAACATTTTATTTTTCAGGAAAAGTTTAAACAGATGTAGATTATGGTATTGATACTAAAATTCTTAGAAAGTGTAAGCCTTTTGAAATATGATATTTTAAGCTAATTTATTTTGTGGATTTTCATGTTAATTTTGTCAAAAGGGTATTTCCGTAGATAAAATTAAAAATGTTGTTAAACATTCACTTATCCGATAATTACATTTTTATTGTAATTAAAGGAAATCCTCTGTATGAAAGTATAATCTAAGCTTAAAGTCTTATATTAATAGCAATCCATTTAAATATTAATGCCAATACTTATTCATCTACTTAGAGTGTGCGATATGCAAATATCACTAAATATAATGACCATCAGACAATACGAACCGAGGATATTTCATTAAGATAGTATTTTATATTAATGTAAAAGATATCCTAATACATAAGTCATTTTAGATATTGCCTGACCAAACATTTTACTTTTAATTTGTTTGAATATCTGAATAACCAAAAATAGGGCTTATGACAGCTAATTTTGGTAAAAATATTAAAAACATTAAAAAAAATCCACCCTTACCCCTGTGGGGGTACAGTTAGACAATTTGTATTATTAGATTCAATTTCAGAAACCTTAAAAATACATATATAACAATTTTCAAATTTTTGTGAAAACATATTTTTTATTAAACCAAGGCTTTTCCTCAGCTTAAGCAGGGAAAGCAAAATAGCAATACAGAGCTCCAGGGCCCATTCTATAACTCAAACCTTGCAATTATGAAATTATTTCTTGTTTAATACTTGACCTTAGTGCAGATGACCTAGTTTTGATCCGGAAATGTAGGTGAAGATGGCGGGTTTTTATGCAGTAGCAGTATTTTAAATGTAAATTAAAAATATTTAAGGTGCCCTTTGGCACAATTTCTTTTGCAGAATTATTTATTAGGCCCCACCAATACCTAAACTATGAATAGTCATTTAAAAAAATGCAGATGTCCGGGTTTTGATCCGGCACTCCTGATTTGAAGACCCAAATGTTTAAATATGACCGTGGTGTATTGGATACTTATTTACAATTTTGGCGAAGGCGCATATAAAGAAATTTGTTTTTTTTTGGTTTAATGCTGAGGTGAGTTGAGAAGTACAGTTTTTTAGATGTTCGACTATCTTTATTTTTGTATATTTGTAAGCGCTAAATCTCAATTTCTAGAGTAAGTATCGACAAACGGTTTTTTGTAAATTGTTTATCACGTATCCTTTTCACGTGGGACACTGTTGCAACAGTCAAAATGGGGTAAAATTCGAAATTCGCAATAACTTTTGACTTTAAATTTATGTATTACATTATTATTATATATACATTACTTTGATTAATACCTAGACCTGCGCTAAATATAATATACATTTTTTTCGGGCTTTTTTTTTTTCGAGAATAAATTGACACCTATCCATAAAGAGTAGGTACCTATTTTAGCATATTTAACTTTCACTACACTATTCCAAATATTCTCTATAGAGAATATATACACGCCCCTGCTTTAGTGTTGATTTTAGGGGGTGGTAATTAAGGTAAATATCCCCCATCACCATAATTTTAAAAAAAGATCTTGTCTGAAATGCACTGTTCTGTATAATGTTTGAAAAAAAATGGTCTGCGGCGTTTTTCTTGGTTATTGTCATTGAGTAAAAGATTTTTTAAAATAATTTATACTTATTAAAAACATTTCATTTTCGGAAATGCGCCTTAAAATTACCCCATAACTTGACTCTAGGCCCGCCTCTGCCCTGCTTAAACCTTTGAAGTACTATTGTTATTAATCGGAATAAATTCAGTTATGACTCGACTTGAAAATAAACACAGAAACATAGGCTTACGGAATAATTTTGCCGAATTATGAGGGAAATTTTTATAAAGATCACTAAATCGAAACATTTGACGACTAATTTGTTACACACAACAACATTGAATATACATATTAACTATAATTATGTAAATATATCGGTGTTTTTCGAAGAAAATAAAAATGTAAATATTTAAAACCTCGCGTCAACAATAGAATCGACGAGGCGCCTATGCGAGCACTGGAAATTCGCCGATGACTGACTATTGCACACCGTACTATGTACATTTATTTAAGAAGTTCCGTCACATGTGATTATATGCACATAAGATAATGCGGAAATATTTACTGGCAGTATAATAAATGGTGAAATTTCAAAAGCACTTTTCTTCAAGCCTACCTTTAACTTTGCACCTTCTGAAGTATTATAGTCCAGTCACATGACGACGAATTCCTATGTTGAAATTGCAAAAAAAAGTACACTGGCTGATATTTTAAAGGGTAGTAGTGGATGGTAGCGGAACACACCTGTTAGTTTTTTACCGGGACATTTGCGTAAGGCTTTTCCGCCATCTTGAATTTTAGGGTGACTGCGGTTATCACGGTAAATATGCATCTTACGATAAAAATGCTTATAACCAATATTGTTGAGGAAAAAATTTCCAACAAATTTTGTTTGAATCATTTTTTTACTTCGTTAATAACAATCGAGTTATAAATAATTATAAAAAATTGTAATACGTATTGCTTATACGTATTGGTTGTTATTGTATATCTTATAGGTACCATGTGTTTCGACCATTTCATTTTTTTAGTTTTACAGTTTCATCCCCAACAGCAAATTTTAAATATGTATAGCTCCATTTTTATTAATATAATAAACAAATTACCCCAACAAGAATTTCCTCGTTAACAAAATTGGTAATATCCATTTTTATCGTAAGATGCATATTTAAGATGCCGGACACCCCTTACGAAAATCACCCGGTGAATAACAACCAAACAGGAGTTTTCCGTTATTATCCATTACTAACCTTTAAAATATCAACCCGTGTGTATTTTTTGCAATCTAAAACCTATTATTTGACCGGACTATTAAAGTATGTACACTTCTTTAGCACAAAACCTTGACTATAATCTTACACTTGGCCAAGTAACAACAATTTTTCACGACTCGACTTGATAATAATTATAATTAATAATTATTATGAAGCCGCTTAAATTTTCCTCTTTTGTTCCCACTGTTCGTAATATCAGATGGTTTTAGAATATTTATACTTTAAGGTTAAAACTTTTATCCATATACAAAGGGTTCTAATATTGTTTACAACTCCTTGTAAACTATGATTTTAGCTTTTCATTTTAATGAATTTTAGTATACCGGGCGCCACAGAAAGTATTGCCTATAAATTATCTCCGTAACTATAACAAATAACTTTTTCAATTTGCAGGGTTTATATGAGACTTAAAAACTCCAATTTTGACATAGACATTAAGATAAGTATCACTTTCAGTCTTTATTATAACATTGAAACCTGTATATTGCATACATTTTCAGTATATTTCGAAATTTGCAATAAAGATGACGGCACAGAAGCCATTTACAAAAAACACTATGGCGGTGTTACTGTCCATTTTGAAATATTCTTCAAACTGGACATTTTAAATCTTTTAGTAGTGGGCTGACAATCTATTGTTGATGTGAAACTGGTTTTCTCTTGTTTTTATGAGAATACCTTCACTTTTTTTTATGTATGGCGGTGTCCATATTGGAATATTCTTCAAACTTGACATTTTAAATCTTTTAGTAGTGGGCTAACAATCTATTGTTGATGTGAAACTGATTTTCTCTTGTTTTTATGAGAATAGCTCCACAATGTCAAGTTTTAAAAATATTTGAATTTGGACGTCATAGCACAGCCATGCTAAGTTTTTAAAAAATGGATCCCTTGGCGTCATCCTTAATATAAATATCGACCCTTAAAAAGATAATTTAAAGACAAAACGAAAAATGTGAATAGAATTCTATTTGAAAATAAATGTTTATATTATTTCCGGTTAAACCGAAAGTGGTATTTTTTAATGGCTATGCAGTAATGGGTGTTTTTATAACTTATGTAAGTCCTGTAAATTTCAAAAATGTATTATCTCTTATAGTAACGGAAATAATGTGTAACCTAGGTATACTTTCTATGAAACCCGGTATAAGGGTATATAGTTAACATGTTGTTTACTATGTGCAATTGTGTGGCAAATAATTTTCGCTTGAGTACCTAGATGAAATAACAACTTTTCGAATGGATGCGTAGGTAAGCTAACATTTTATTTGTCCAGTCTGTGCTAGTTAAGTTGTCCAAAAGGGATTAATTAATTAATTTATTAGTTTCATAACACGAGTACAAGTTTAGAAAACGAGCCGCTTGCGGCGAGTTTTTTAAAGTACTAGTGCGCTATGAAACGAGTGCTTTATACAATTTTTTCTATTATGCTCTAAAATTTAAAAAACCTTACATTTAAATTGATGACTGATTTAGGGATTTTTGTTTTGGATTGGCATTACAGTTTACACCATGTTTAAAATTCTAAGAACAAATGATATTTTGATATATTTTATACTCATCTCTTCTCTTTTTTATTGCAATTAACCAAGCCATAATTTCAACATGGTAAAAATAACCTAAACACAAAATTTTGTAGAAAATTAAACTTTAAAGCGACATTGACATTTGCACGAAAAACGTCAAGCGATAGGCCAGGTCTGTTGCAACCCAAAAGAACAAAAAGTACAGACCTCATATGGACCTATAAAAACACGCAAAATGCGTGTGATTATGAGCTTATAAGAGTCGCAAAATAGAAAAAATATATATTAAAATTTTAAATAATTCGTCATTATATTAACTGATTCCTTTCGAGATTGAGCAGCTTTTTATACCAATCAATTTCTAAATAGTTATTTATAAACCAAGGGACTGTGTTTTTTTAGTCTCGCTGAATGAGTGTTTTTCGAGAAAGTATAGCGAGCGAGGGAAACAGGAAACTATTATGGTAAATTTTAAAGAAAATCTGTCGAACGCCAAACAGCAATGGTTCCATGCATAGTTATTTATTTACACTTATGACAAATCCTAACCACCAGAAGCAAGGATATCTTTACCATAAAAGACATCCTTTCTCAAGACTTGAGGATTTTAATAAGTACTTCGTTAGATGGCGACTCAAACAAAGCAAAATAGAGGTCTCGTCTACCTAAACAACAAAATGGCTAATCAAGAACCTAATGTGAGGATTAATGGATCAAGGTTACGTCACAATCATTTACAAAATATCTAGGTGTTACGCTGAATCGAAGATAATATAGAGATTAGCTCAGCGGTCTAAGGCATCGATATAGCATTGACACTGAGCTAATGATCGTGAGTTCTAACCTCACTGGCGCCGATTGCCTTTTTCAGTTAATTAATAACTGAAATTTGGCGAAGGCGTACTCCCTAGATATATTGGTTTGAAAGTCAATTAAAGCCGGTGGTTCCCTCTACTACTAGCCCACACAAGTCCTGGACGTAGGGGATGTTTAATTAAGTAGAATAGTACGAGGTTAAAAATAAAATAAAAAAAAACAATATGGTTTAAAAGACAGCTGCAAAAATAAGGACCTGAAACAAACTATGAAGTACGGGCACCTGAGCCAACACATAAGAACCATCGACGCCCAGCTATACGAGAGCCTTCGAATAATATCTGGTACTAACCGCTCCACCCTCACATATTGGTTTCCCGTTCTCTCAGGTATTTCTCCACCGCACATCAAACTGAACCCTTCTTTACGAGTAACTAAAATAATATCATGGATAACACGGAACTTTCCATTTATCAGAAAATCCCATTCCAAAGAATAAACCCATTAAAGAAGACCACCGCTGTTAACTGCCGAATCACTTGCTCCTGAAGACTTCAATCCCTTATACGAGTATACCTGCACTATGGGCCAAGAGACCTTCGTTTTTGGCCAAAATCGGTTTTTTGCCGTAATATCGTATAATTAGTAACAAGGGGTTTACGAGTATGCTGAAATAGAATCTGTTAAAAGAAATTCAAAACTCAAAATGACTGATCCAATATGGCGGCCAAATCTGTTAGATTTTGTTGGATTCTGATGAAAATGTGTACTCAGGGGTTTTCGAGGATACTGAAACCTAATATGTTTTTAAAAATTTAAAATTAATAATGGCCGATAGAATATGGCGGCAAATCCTGTAAAATTTAATTGGATTCTGATGAAAATTGGTTTTCAGGGGTTTTCGAGGATGCTAAAATGGAATTCAAAAATTCAAAATTCAAAATGTCGAATGGAATATGATTCCAATATCAGTAAAATTTTATTGAATTCGGATGAAAATAGGTATTCAAGGGTTTTTAAGGACGCTAAAATTGATTTAAATTGATAAGAAATTCATTGCTTTGAATTTATATAGGCCATAAGTATAAAATACGCTGCCCCGTAAAAAACTTTCCCATTTTTCACCTCCGCTCGTGAAATGGATTTTTTATTATTAGATTTACTTTCAGCAATCTTAAAAACCCCAATACACCAACATTTTCGATAACTACCCCCCGTCACTCAGAGGGTGGATTTAGAAGAAAAAAATATTTTAAGATTCAGCTTTAGCGACCTCAAAAAGTCTAAAATAACAGTTTTCCCTCAGAGGGTAGAGTTTTTTTTCTTATAATCAGATTCACTTTAAGCAACCTTAAAAACCCCAATATATAAATATATAAAAGCACCCCCCCGCCCCTCAGAGTGTGGAGTTAGATTTTTTTTTATTACCAGATTAACTTTTAGCAACCTCAAAAACCTACCTACCTACCCTGATGACTGCCTCGGTTTTCTTCAGATGACCCCAACGTGCTAGTAGAATGAATAACATAGACATTCAAATATAAGTTTTTAATAATTCCTAATTTGTATGCCGCCATACGATAAATAAATAAATAAATAAATGTTCTGTTACTAAGTTAAGTTAATGGAAAACATAATAAGCACACTCATAATAAGTACTTAGAGGAAATATTCAAGGAATAAATGTTTTTAATATTAAGAAGCCACTCAACAGTTTAAGCATTTGTCTCGGTTCTAAATTCAATTTGCTTTAATAGTTTACTTGAGTTTAAAATAACACTGAAAATGTTTCTTAACAAATTAGCTATTTAAAGTTTTCATCTTAGACTAAAATGCTTTTCGAGGCTATACAAATTTAGTTTAGAATGGAAAATTTACATTTTCAGATTTTTTTAATTTATTTCGGCAAAGAAGTTGTAAAACTCACTTTTCTCAACTTTTTTTTTTAATTTTGAGTTAAAATTTAGAATAAAACTTTGACACCCGTTCATCTGTCTGTCCAATAACTAAAGTTATACATAAAAAGGGTGAAGAGAACGACTTAATTTTTCAAACATAACGTTTATTTTAAGTAAGTCTACAAACCTTCTAACCATTTATTAATGGTTTATTAATAATTTATAAATATTAAACGAAAATATCTTATTTCTCAAATTTTCCCCTCATCAAAACTATAGAATAATTATCACAAAAACTACGGATATTAAAAATAATTATCACAAAAACTACGGATATTAAAGTAGTAAAAAGATGGGTACTACCCACTGGGTAGTCCAACACCTGACAAGTAGGCCCAATGGCTTTTTTTGTCTGCCCCTAGAAAACCTACCCAACCTGCTGCCTATTCCTGAATCTGCCTTAAATATATATAAAAAAAACCTTAAAATAAAGCTGCGTATGAAACACTTGTAAACTAGTGTTATGGTTATCGTTAGCAATATAATGCGGATATAGTTATTTTATAGATTTACTAAATATTTATTAAGTTCAAATATTTGTATTTTACTTTAACCAACACTATAATAAAGTAAAATTAATTCTTTTTAACACGCTACTTTGTAGTTATGATAAAATTAGGCCATATTGTTTTAGTAAAAAATGATTATCAATTATTGTTTTTATTAGGATACCAAAAATAGTGAAATAATATACCAAAAAAATGTTATAATAAAAAAACTGTGGATGTAAATAGTTTTTAATATGTTTTAGCCCGTCTATTGCTAAATCTTTATAATAGAATAAAAATAAATAAAATTAAAATTTTGGAGTAAAATTACACTTTGCCTTGATTTTTGCTTTAACCCTTAACCGGACACTTGTTTATTAAAAATAAAACCACAATTTTATTATGGTTTTTTTTTTACTTAGGACAACATACAAAAAACAATCAATAATATTATTAAAAAATTTTTTTCACACACTTCGCCATCGCAGAACTAAGCAAAGTGCTGTGAACACTAAGAGCACAAACAAAAAGGCAGAGCTAATATCACACTGTACTAGACGTATGTATATCTCTGTATAAAAACAAGCAAGTCCTGAACTATAAGAATTTTCAATTTTTTAGTACCTATGTATCTCCCAGGATAAAAAAACCGTTTAAGGACTTTAAAACTGAAAATTTTGCGCAAATTCATACCGTAATTTCAAAATAATATTGTATTTTAAAACTTAATTTTAGTAAATTCTTCGTAAATTTAAAGGTTAAAAATTACAGTTTTTCCTATAAGGTAACGTTCAAGTATTACGTAACGCTCTAGGGTGGTTTTTGGTTAAAACACGGAAGCCATAACCGGTTAAAAACCGGTTTAAACCTTAAAGCAACATTTCTTTTCAATTTCCTTACATTTTGTAAAATAAAAAATGTTACGTAACAAATGGGAGGGGGGATCAAAAGTGGTCAAATTTTGCGTTACGTAATACTTGAACGTTCCCTAAAATCGTAAAAAAAATTGGTTTAAATCATATTAATTTTACAATTTACAATAACTCTGTAATTTTACCTTTATTTTTTACAGTGAACGGTTATTTGGGTTTTATTCAACCGCCTGCTAGCAGCTGCTAAGACGATTCGCATTTGACAACAGCCAGTTAATCCGTTGTGAATACTTTTTAGATTATTTTTGTCCTTTATGTGGTTTTTAGGCTTCCTTGCTTTTAGACTTTTAGATAAACTGACAATTAGATTCAACTTCACATAATTCCTTTCCGATAATGGAGGATTCGGGACTAAGAATTTATTGCCGAAGTCTTAAGCTTTCGGATTTAGCCACAAAAAACTCTTCCACTGGGATATGTCATGAATCTTAATTAATATTTTGCTTTCCCATTTTGAAAATTTTCAAAATTTCGGAAAGCGATACAAAATTTTTTTTTGCGTATTTTTGCGTTTTATGACGTTTTATATCGATATAAATCAATTTCAAGCCAAAAAAAAATCGGTAGGTAGGTCGATCGGTCGATAGTTCTGTCCGGAAAATGTTGTAAGCACGATAACTTAAGAACGCTTTAAGCTAGAGACTTTAAATTTGGCATACAGGTATGTTACCAAAAGTTCTTGCTGGGGATTCTTTTTGGTGAACATTGGAAAGCGGCAAGGGGGGCAAAGGGGGGAATTAATTTTTTTTTACAAAAATTTGAAAATTGATAAAAAGTTGCTGAAATTGAATCTGATAAAAAAAATTCTAACTCCATCCCCGAAGGAGAGAGGGATAGAGGAAAGGAAACAAATATGGGCTACCCATTTTATTTTTTCTTGTAAAAAAAAAATAAAAGTTTAGTTCCAATACCAAACGTACCCAACGATAGCTATATTAATTAGTCACAACCTCTTATAAATTCATATTGATTAAAAAAAATAATAAATTCATTATTTCGTAAATAGTGAGAAGGTGCTCTTTTGTGTCGATTTGAAATTGGCCCTAAATATGGGCTGCTCCCAAAATTGTGTATTAAATATTAGATTTGAAGTGGCAATCAATTTTATTGGTCGCAATAAGTTAAAAGTATAAAAGTTATATCTAAAATGAAATAATAAATCAAATAACTCCTAATATAGAACGTGGTATATTAAACATTTTTAAAGCTTTGATGGTACCCATCTCGTACTGCCTCATCGCTATTATAGCGCGTTCCATATCGCCCTCGTTCCATTTTCTTCTATTCTTGGCTGTTACTGATCTTTTCTTGGCCTCCTAGAAATGGTTTTGAAAACGTTGTTATCTATCAGGTAACGGAATTTATAAACTTACCTAAAAAAGTTCTGTGGCTTGCTGAAAAGGACGGAAAATAAAAATAAATTCTCAAACGTCAACGAATGTATGAATTAATTAATGAATCTTTACTGTGGAAGTTTAACTTCGCCATTTACGATTTGCGATAGTCGGATGCAGAGAACTGCATCGGATAGCTGAGAAACCCACCTAGCCCATATTACAAGACCTAGCCCACATTTGCCACCCTTCCTCTATTTAGATATTTTCAAACAATCGTAAAAATTGGTATATAGGGATTTTCGGGGTCGTCAAATATGAATCTGTTTGAATGAATATTTTTTTTCTAATTTCACCCCCTGAGGGGTGGGGGGTAGTTTTCGTGAAAACTGGTATATTGGTGTTTTTGAGGTTTCTGAAAGTGAATATGATAATAAAAAAATTCCAAATCCACCCCCTAAAGGATAAAGTGTAGTTTTCGTGAAAATTTGTGTATTGGAGTTTTTGAGGTTGCTGAAAGTGAATCTGATAATAAAAAAATTCTTCACTTCTTGAGGAGCGGGGGGTAGTTTCCGTGAAAATTGGTTTGGACTTTTTGGTATATTTTGGTATATTTTTAAGCCGCAAGCGGCTCGTTTTCTAAACTTGTAATCGTGCGCTAAAAACGTGTTATGAAACGATTGCTTTATACAATTTTTTCTATTTTGATCTAAAATTTAAAAAAACTTACATTTAAATTGATTGATTTAGGGATTTTTGTTTTGGATTGGCATTACAGTTTACACCATGTTTAAAATTCTAAGAACAAATGACATTGACATTTGCACGGAAAACGTCAAGCGATAGGCCAGGTCTATTGCAAACCCAAAAGAACAAAAAGTACAGACCTCTTATGGGCCTATAAGAACACGCAAAATGCGTGTGATTATGAGCTTATAAGAGTCGCAAAATAGAAAAAAATAATTTGGCAAGCTAAGTCAATTTGAGTAAAATAAATAATATTTGACAAAAAACACAAAAATTTGCTTATTAAATTTAAACAAAACAATTTTAAGTGTCCCAATTATTTTCCATAGAACTGTTTGTTATATTTTTTGGTATAACTTTCTAAATATATACATTTCTAAAAAATCTGATACTTTTGAAAGCAAACAATTTCTTTGAAAAGAAAATCAAAACTTAAAGAAGAACGAGAATTATAGATCAAACAAAATAGGCCGTAAAGATAATGCTTCACTCTCTATAGTATACTCCTAGCAGTTGCAAGTAGTTTTTCCTATAAAGTTTCAAGTTAAATTTTATTTTTATTGTATTGTAACAATTTCATTTTTAAAATTTGAAGGTAGAAAAGCTCCTTTAAATTAATCTAAGGGTCATTTAAGATAAAAATTTAAAAATCTATAGGGCGTTTTTTTTTAACCCCATATAAAGTATCCTGCATTTATCGAAAGGGCATATATTTTAGAGCTACTTTACTTTTTATAGTTTAGCTTCTTTCTACCTTCAAATTTTAAAAATTACACAGCCCCACAAAAAAAAAAAAAGTCTGGATCTCTAGACCAGACATGTGTATCCTTATGTATTTTTGCCCGCTGAATCCGAATCCGAGGTCAGAAAAAGCCCTACACCCCAGGAATTGGCCCCAGAGGCCGAAAATTCCCGTTTCACACCTTTCAGCGGCCTTTTTTTTTTTTTGTGGGGCAGCCCCACAAAAAAAAAAAGTCCGGATCTCTAGACCAGACATGTGTATCCTTATGTATTTTGGCCCGCTGAATCCGAATCCGAGGTCAGAAAAAGCCCTACACCCCAGGAATTGGCCCCAGAGGCCGAAAATTCCCGTTTCACACCTTTCAGCGGCCATTTTCGGCCTCTGGGGCCAATTCCTGGGGTGTAGGGCTTTTTCTGACCTCGGATTCGGATTCAGCGGGCCAAAATACATAAGGATACATATGTCTGGTCTAGAGATCCGGACTTTTTTTTTTGTGGGGCTGTGTTATCTTTTTTGAAACATTCGGTGGTTGCCATGATCCCGGCCGTTTGGATCTACTCAAAAAGAAAACGGAAAATGATTATTGAAATCACTATAGCCCGAACTAAAATAATTTTTTGTCAAAAAAAAATCTTCTAGTTAGGGCTATAGTGACTTCAAAACTGAATAATATTCTGTTTTTTTTTTCAGTCGATCTTATAGATATAAATTAACACAGGTACCTTAAAAATTTCACACTGATATCTTTTTTTTTTATATAAAAAAATATTTAAAAAAAAATATTTTTAAAATTTGAAGGTAGAAAGACCCCTTAAATGCGTCTCTAGGCCCTATATTTTTTTAGCTTTTAAATATTTTGTTATAATTTGACTAAAGCACAGGATAGGCAGGTTTGTTAGGGTAGGTAGGTACTTAACTACACAAAAGAAACAATCAACCTACACTGATAAAAAGGATTTATTTGGATATGGCCAATTAAATTATTTGGTTGTGGTTAACAAATTCTATTTGAGTCAAATAAATATTTAGTTCATGCAAACAAATATTTAAATTAAAAAATGATTTATTAATGGGAAAAAAATAGTCAATTTTAAAAAATTTACGGGTGGTAACTCTCGTTATTGAAGTGACCGAATTTTTTTTGCATTTTCGAGATGAATATCATGAAACGTCGAGAAAATGGGAAAAAAGAGGGTGTTAAAAAAATTATATCTGTCTGTCCGATTTAAAAAAATTCTTTTGCCTCAAGATTTAGGACCCTAATATTTTACATTAAATTTGGTTAACAAAAACTATAATTTTTAGCGATATTACACATATTTTGTTTTCCCATTTTAAAATTCAAAATTTATAGTGGGACATTTTTTACAAGTTAAAAATTAAAAATATATGTAATAATTTTTAGCACTAGGACTAGGACTATTAGTTTCCAAGATATAGGCATTTAAAGTTAAATTTCAGTGTATTTTTTTAAATTTACATTTGGTAATGGCGCGACCAAAAAAACAAACCGAGGTCCAAAAATATAAGAAGAGTGGCGAATTCGTGAAAATCAAAACAAAAAAATTGCTGATAGAATTAAACTTTTACGATTTGATCGTGGGTTTCGTTAACTCGAACGGAACAGAGACAAGAAACGTTCTAATTTTGCCACCCGTCTAAAAAGGGCAACCGTTTTAGCTTGTTTAGAATTATACTGAAATCAGCACAAAAATTTTTTATTTTGAATAGTTTGTGTATTTTTGGGGTCCCAAGTAAGCGTATAATAGGGGAGGGTGGGGCACATTTTACAATACCTGTATCTTTGGAAAAAGAATAAATTTTTTAAAAATTTACAAGCTGCGAAAATATATATTTTTTATTTATTTTTTCATTATACAGAGCGGTCGAAAAGTCACCCCCCCCCCTCTTAACTTTTGAACCAGTTGAGATATCGACTTCAAATTTGGAACTTTTAAATAAGACAACTTAAACTATCTTTTAGCATATATTTAATACTTTCAGCCCTTAAAATGTGGGCAGGGGGGCATGGGAGCACATTTTTTTAAACGGAAAGGGGGGTCGTGTGATACATCATTTAAAATCTTATAAAATTCTCCATTTAACTCCATATTTTTAAATTAAAAAAAAAATTGGGTTAAAATGGGGTTGAAAATGGGTATTATTGTCAAAATTCCTCTAAAAAGAAACAAATAATTTTTAAAAAATGCCTAATTTCATCATACTTTTAAACTAATTTTAGTTGACATAAATAAAAATTTTTAAAAAAAAACTTAAAAAATCGTATGTTTTAGCACAAAAAATTGAAAAATCAAAACCTTAAAAAACATTTTTAAAAATTTTAAAAATGTTACTTTAAATAGAGAATTTTATAAGCTTTAAAATGATGTATCACACGACCCCCCTTTCCATTTAAAAAAATGTCCCCCCATGCCCCCCTGCCCACATTTTAAGAACTGAAAATATTCAATATATGCTAAAAGATAGTTTAAGTTGTCTTATTTAAGAGTTCTAAATTTGAAGTCGATATCTCAACTCGTTCAAAAGTTAAAAGGGGGGGGTGACTTTTGGACCGCACTGTATACTATATCCAGTAAATGGTATATTGAATTTTCTTTTTGCGAAAAACAAAAAGAAAAAAATTAAAACAATTTTTTTTAATTAAATCTTTTTTGAAAAACAAAAAAAAATTGAAAAAGGCAATTTTTCAAAAACAATTTTTTTTCAAAAAAAAAAAAAACTTTAAAAAAATAATTTTTAACGAAAAATTTTTGAAAAAAAATTAAAATTATAGTTTTTTCATTTTAAAAAAAAGTTTAACACCACAACTTTTTTTTGTTTTTGGGGGGATAACTTTTAAAAACAATAGCGATCTTCTCCTGATAGAACTAGATTTTGCCTAAAAGTTTGAAGTGAGTGAGTGAATCGGATTATCCGAGCTTGAGAATAAAATAGAATCAGTTTTACGGTAAGGCATTATCTGCTCGGGTAACAGCTGCTCTGTAGATCGTCTTTTTGTTCTTCAGAAACGGTGTATTAGATGTCTCGGAACCAATCATGTGTGAATGTTTTCAAGCTTAATAATTTAATGACTTCCTTGTCTATATATTTTTAAAATATTATCTTTTGTGCATTCTAATAAAGATAAGTTTAGCTGTCTAAATAAAAACCATTCGTATAACATAAGACACGGTACTAATCTTGAATTAAGTTTACACAGATTAACTCTATATGAAAATAATCCATTTTATATAGGAGCTAAGCTATTTAATAAACTTAATGAGCAGTTGAAGTCAATTCATCAAACATATATTTTTAAAAAACAAGTTAAAAAGATTTTAAAACATCATGCCTTTTACTCGATTGATGAATATTTAAACTGTCGATTTTCAATTTTACTTTGTTTTATAATAATAATAATCTTTATTTACCCAACAGTTTGCACCAATTCTAGGGCAAAAATACATATATACAATTATATATAAAAATATACAAAATAAATAATATATATGGATACATAAATACACAATTTTAACCTATTATTGTAGGTTGTTAGTGTATAAAAGTGAGTTTAGAGAACACGCGTTAATATCAATGGATCTGTTTAACGAATTAAAGTTATTACATGTTATATTTATTGGCGATCTAACCATAACGTTAGTCCTGCTAAAATTACAAATAAAAGTATCCTCACGTCTTGAACCCAAACGCAGCACTCTGAAACTGATTTGCCTGAGTAAGTCCATGCAATCAATTCCATTGTGAAGCAGTTTATATAAAAAACATAGGGAAAAATTTATTCGTCTAGTCTTAAGTGACAGCATATTAAAGCGGTTTAACAGGTCAATATTGTCATATCCTTGAGCAGGATAGACTCCTTTTGCAAATCTTCTATTCACTGCTTCCAAGGCATCAGTATGAACTACATATGTGGGATACCAGACAAGAGAGGCATACTCTAGTCTGGATCTTACATATGCATAATATAATGACTTAAGGCATAATACATTATTAAAAGATTTTGCATTTCGAATTATAAATCCCAACATCTTAAAAGCAGAAGAACAGACTTGGGATATGTGACATGAAAAAGATAAAGTCGTATCAAATACAACCCCTAGATCTTTCAACTCATAGCATCTCTCAAGCGGAGTACCGTTTATATGATACTGGTAGTCTATTATATTATGTTTAGTTGAATATGACATGTATTTACATTTTTTAATGTTAAGATTTAATTTATTACGAATGCACCAGTCCCATAAAAGGTTAATTTGATTTTGCAGCAAAATACAATCGTTAATAGACTTAATTATTAAATAAAATTTGAAGTCGTCCGCAAACAATAACCGATCACAGTCTATACATAAAGGCAGATTATTAATGAAAATTAGGAAAATTAAAGGTCCCAGATTAGAACCCTGGGGAACACCAGAAGTAGAAAAAAAGAAATATGAATAGTATCCATTATAAAAAACTACTTGTTTTCTACCAAAAAGATAACTAATTCCTCAAGCTTTACAAGTATTATATATGGAACTATTTGATCAAACGCCTTTTTAAAGTCAGTACTTATGACGTATGTCTGTTCTTTGTCTTTTATTGCCTGTGATATAAATTGTTTGAAAACAACCAAGTTTTGTATTTATCTATTTTTTGTTAATTTATTTTTTATTGTCTCTTGTGTAATTATTTGTTTATTTATTTGTGACTTGTCCTATATTATTTTATAATCTTGTGGATCAATAAATTACTTTACTATAAGTTATCTTGTCACAAAAACCGTGACAATTGCAATATCCAATCCATCCAATGTCCATCCGTCCAATGCATTGGACGGATGGACGGACAGACGCACATTTTGAAAGTTTCTTATTTTTTCATAAAACACATTTGCATCCCAGAATCTAGAAAAATTTTTGGTGATTTTGGAAAATTCAAAACTACTGTATAATACTATTATAGCGCGGTATAATACCCACACAAATTATTATTAATACTTTTTTTGCGGATTTTTTTTTTATACAAACTTACTTTAAATCAGGATATTTTTATTTTTAATAAATATAAATAAAGAGTTGAAATATGTATTTTTTTCAAACATATACCTAAGGTAAGGTAAAGTAAGGTATTTAGACTAGAATGTTAACAAATAAAAATTACTCTTTGAAAAAGAAGGTAACAAAATTACTTTTCAAAAGAACTAATAAATAACAATATTATTATTATAAATAAAAAAGTTAAGATAAAATCTACCCTCCCATCCAACAAGGATGTTACTCAAGTGAGGCCCATTTTGAGTTATACTTATAGGTAAACGCTTTGAAAAAAGATACACATGGTGGTACTACTCAGATTTCTCCACAGGCCATTTTAACCAAAAGTTTACCTAAAAACACTAAAGTAAAAAATTCTAAACCTAAATATTATCAGAAACAAACAATAAATAAAAAATAACTACTTGTACAGTTAAGTAGCGAATTTTATAAACTTTCAAATTATGTATTACGTGGCTACCTTTCCACTTCAATCATTAGCCCACCCTTAAGTACAAAAAAAATTTTTTGTCTGTCGTGAAAAATGGCAATATATGAGTTTCGGCTTTGTTGCTTGGGGGTATCGATATGTAAAAAGTGATGCCAATCGAGCAGAGCCTTTTACAGAAATCTAATTCAATGATATAGATATGATATCCTTTTTGGTAATTGTACTTATATTTTCCGATAAAAGAAAACATGTCCCAAACTGCCCCATAAATTTTATTTTATAGGTTATGTTATGCATAAAATGCTTATGCTTAAAATTAACAATGAAAATAACTTAAAAAACCATGACAGAAAAATTTATTTTGGACGTAGTGAAAAATTGGTTTTCTTAAATAAAAAAATACTGACAAAACCACAGCCACAGACACTTTTATACAACGTTTGTTTTCCCTAAAGATTACACTGTTGAGAATGCAGTCATCTACATATCATGTACTTCTCGTTAAAAGCGGGATATTTGCATCGTCTCATGAGATAATTGACATTAAGCTCAATGTGCCCCATGACCCAATGTGCCCACTCTCCCCCACATCTTGGCTGTGACGCTGCGAGGAGTATAATAAACTGTTCGGTTTGTGGAGCTGATAAATAATGAGAACTCAGCATTTCCATATTTCTTTCAAGATATTTTTTATCGGAGATATAAAAAAACCGTTATGGGTTAATAAGATATTTTAGATGATCCGTCTAAAAAAAGCTTTTAGATATTATTATATTTTACACTGCAAAAATGGGTAAAGGGCGTTGCAATGTAAATGTAAAATATAGGTAAAAACCAGGGTGACACATAGAAAAAAAGGTTATCTTGGCAGAAGATAATAAATTATCTTGGATTTATATTATCTTAAATAGAGGTAATAACCTTCTTTTAAGATCATGTATCCTCGGTTTAAGATTATCTGTGATTTTGGTTTCCTTTAATTATTCTCTTGGTAGAAAAATCCTTGTGTCAAGGATGTTTTCCTTAAATGCATGACATTTAAAATAGTAACAGAGAATCAAGAGTTATTATCTTACCTCAAAGCCCCTGTTGTTTTACGGTAAACAGTTTTCCGGCCTCACGCCACGTAGATATACAGTAGACTCGCCCGTTGTTATTATTGGCTGGCAGACAATTTGCACAGTAGTTCAAGATATGCTCGGGAGAGAATTTAGGTTTGTTTTTCTTTTTTGCAGTCAGTTGTCTTTAAAGGTGTATCATTGTTTTTATCTGCTTTAAAATGGACGAATTTGTATCTGTTAACCTCAAACGATCCAGCGACCGAAAATACATGGGTCTGGTTCGCTGAATTTTTTTTTTACGTGATTCCAGGGGTGTTTTTTTGGCTCTAGCTAATGATTTTGGGGGTGTATGATTTTTTTTTTGAACTCGGATTCGGATTTATCTACCGAAAATTTATAGGGATACATGGGTCTGGTTCGCTGGTCTGAAGTTATTTTTTACCCCATTCCAGGGGTGTTTTTTGGCTCTAGCTAATGATTTTGGGGGTGCACGATATTTTTTGACCTCGGATTCGGATTTATCGACCGAAAATACAACATAGGGATACATGGGTCTGGTTCCCTGGTCTGATTTTTTTTACTCCATTACAGGGGTGTTTTTTGGCTCTAGCTAATGATTTTGGGGGTGCACGATATTTTTTGACCTCGGATTCGGATTTATCGACCGAAAATACAACATAGGGATACATGGGTCTGGTTCCCTGGTCTGATTTTTTTTACTCCATTACAGGGGTGTTTTTTGGCTCTAGCTAATGATTTTGGGGCTGTACAATATTTTTTGGCCCCGGATTCGGATTCAGAGACCGAAAATACATAGTGATACATGGGTCTGGTTCGCTGGTCTGAACTTTTTTTTTGTGGGGCTGTGTAATCTGTAGTTTCACATCATGTTAGGTCGGATAAAAAATTGGGTACCAATGTAATATTATGTCTTCTAAATATTGTCGAAGTAAAATTACATTAGGTAATCAGTAAATGAATTGCATAATATAAAGTTGGTTACAAAGTTACTAACTTAATACTTCTTTACAGTATAGAAAAGGGTTTTCTTTTAAGAGATATAAAAGATTTAGGATTGGAAGTTTTTTTGCGTTTCAATAATTCAACGTTTTATTCTAGAAAACATGCATATACCTATTTAAAAAGCACGCGAAATGAAGATTAAAAACTGGTTTTTACTGAAAGCTCAGTTGTCTGATCCATTTGTATCAATTATTACGTCTGGGCAACTAAAAACAGTTTAACCCTTCGCCAGTGTTAGGTGTATGAATACCCCAGTACAATTTATGTCAATGAAAAAATGGAAATTAACGAAGTGGGAGTTCTCTGGCCCTTAGTATCTGTAGGTTATACACTATTTCTCAGTACTTTTTGGTACCTTGTAAAATCTCTTAGAGGTCGGTTGGGATATGAAATACCTCGGAACACTGATTATGTAATTTTATAAAACACTGGCGAAGGGATAAAACTAGATAAACAGTTGCAAGCATCTTATCGAAAAATTGGCATTGTTTTATTTTGTTATGATTTTATAACAACCTTCCTTTCATAAAAAGAGAGAATGTGTGAATAGGGAACCGTTAATACATCCGTATGTTGTGTACTTGCATAATTTATTCAGACATAATTATTACTAACTAAAATAAGCCATTCTGTCCTTTTTATTGGCCAGGTGAGAAGCCATCTTTCTTTTTGGCTAATAAAAAAGACAAAGCGGCTTAGTTTAGTTAGTGATTATTATGAATTATCCTTGTTTAAGCAAAAGTTAACGAAGCTAAAGAGAAATAATATTACTTATAAGTAATTTTAGGTTTTTACTGCACCCGATTTGTGATTATTAACAAACTAACTAAAAATTGAATTTATTTTATGACTACACTGCGTATGCGTAATTAATTATTGCACCCAGTTATACTTACGCATGAAGTTATTTTTATCATGTCTGGGGCATTTTGATAGGGAAAATCCCAAAATGTAAAAAAAAATTAAACAAATTTATATGATATTTTCGAGCTAATTTAGGTCATAAATAGCATGCTATTATTAACCCTATTTGGATTAATAATAGCATGCTATTCAGGAGCTATTTTAAGTACATATTTTCGATCTATTATATGTCAAAAATAGCATTCTATTTTAGGTTTCTAAATGGATAAAATAAAAGGAATAAAAATGCGAGCTATACTATGAGGGCTAGTTGTGTGCATTTGAGGAAGTTTTAAGGATGTTTGTAGACCATAAAAATAGCTCGCATTTAGTGCACTAGTTTCGAGCTATTATGGTTTTCTAGGATAACTTTTTTGTTTTTGGGGGGATTACTTTCAAAATTGGTAGAATTTATCCTTCTAATAAAAGTAATTTTTCCTGAAAATGTTACGTTAATCGGAATTTTCTTTTAGCTTTTTTCGATTTTTTTAAAAGTTTAACCCCCCATAACTTTTTTGTTTTTGGGGGGATTACTTGCAAAAACATAGGGATCTTTCCCTCATAGAACACATAAAATTGTTTAAATAAACAACTTTAAGTGCATATAGGAAAAAATCCTGATGTGAACGGAAAAATCAGAATATTCAAAGGCTGCTACTCAAAATTAACTTAAAAATATTGGTCCGATTGCAATTTTTTTTTGCACTGTGTTATCAACAAGCATGCTCAGTATATAACCAAAATTACTTTTATTTATCGTTACCTTTCTTAATGTTTGCATAAACTAACCTTAAATATTTATATTTATAGTTATATAAATATATAAATTTATATTAATTTTATAATACTCTTTTGTTGCAGGAATTGGATTCTTGGAAGTTGGTATTGTACAGTAAGCAACTTCATCGCTAATTCAACAGTCGCAGCTAGCGTGTTTACCCTAACGGGCATATCCTGTGATAGGTAAGTTTATCTTTGTTACACATCACTGATCTTAGTATGTCACTCATATGCTAGTGTTTGTATTTTATGTAAATTTATATTTGCCTAAGGAATATCCTTAGTAAGGATATACTTTAAAATTAATATAATACTAATATAAATTATAATTATAATAATAATCGTATTGTGTGAAATCTAAATATTTATGTGACTTACCAGGCTAAGGTTGGTTTCACCAATAACACAGGTCAACAATAATTTTGTGATCAAATGTTCTTTTTATTTTCTGGCTTAAGACCCACTGCAAACATTAAATTACATTAAATGTTTGTTTAACCGATACTATTCTACTTAATTAAGCATCCCCTAAGTACATGACTTGTGTGTGCTAGTAGTAGAGGGAACCACCGGCTTATACTGACTTTAGAATTTTTAAGTCAGGACATTGGTTTGGACTTTTTACATCAACATAATCAAAAAAAGCATTTGACACATTTTTATAAAAATCGAAACAAAAATAAAATTTTCTTGTTTCGTTAATTTATTCTAAATCAACGGTATTAAAAATAGTTGTACGCAAAAATTCAGAAATTTGTCCCTTTTTTTCCTGGCCCACTGTGTGGTTGATCAAAACCCTTACGTTATGGACAAAAAAGGAAGTTGCATTCGAAATCAACATAACTAAATTACCAAAAATCAGCTTTCATATCCAAATCAACTTTCAAAACTTGAAAATTTGTTGGCCTGTGTAATTAACACTAAAGTAAATAATTTGATCAATGAATAAAATTTATCACATTTCGTTTCATTTATTAATAATTATTATTGGGTAAACCAACTTTGAATATTTTGAACGTTTGAAATATCGTTGAGCTTTTATTCACATTTTTTAAAGAAAATGCATTTAATATTTAAATTTTAAAACATTTTTAATACTTATTCTTAAGAAATCAATAATAACTAAATACATAAATATCCTAATAAATGTTGGTTTTAAAATACTAACGTGAATAGTAACAAATGATTTTTTGGGTTGTTTTTTGGAATAGGTTTAATAAAACTGATACGTGGAACACCAGTTTTATATTTTTGTGCTTTTCCCAGTAAAATGCAGGAAAAATAATTTGTGGTGAATAGGAAAAAAACTAAAACACAACCTCAAATACAACGTGTTGTAGTATTATTTTCTCCATTTGAATTAAAATGCCTAAATTAAAAAAAAATAGTAATGTACCTAACTCAAACCAGTCCAGAGTAAACGCTGTTGATTCTGCGATTATGACAAAGAAACTGCATCAAACATTTTGGGACAATGTTCTGCACTCTAAATTTTTCCGTCAATATTTCAGTAGTATTAACTGTAATAATAAAAGCAAATTCACCATGTCAAAATGTGAATTTACAATATTTATTAAATTAACCTCAATATTACTCGGTTTAGTACAACCTTATCTCTTTTCCTGTCGGTACAATAATTTTGCATTAAAATTCATGCATGTGGTCCAAAAACCAGGCACTTTTAAAATATTGGTTGAAAATTACCATAATTATAGCTTACATTCTACAAAAGATAGCAGTAAAATTACCCAGATAACAGTAAATTTACAGTACTGATTTAAATTTACCACTTTCTTTGCTGGTATCATATGACCTACTTTATTTGCTGTGAAATTATGATACCATATTTTCATTTACAGTGCGGTACAATAATTTTGCATTAAAATTCATGCATATGGTCCAAAAAGCCGGCACTTTTACCGACAGTCCCGAAAATTACAAGTTCGTAATACTGCTTGAAATACTCATTAAATTCGCTGCTTAAATTACTGTGAAATCACAGGTAAAAATTCACATTTGTACAGATAACAGTGAATTTACAGTAGTGATTTAAATTTACCACTTTCTTTGCTGGTAACTATGACCTACTTTATTTACTGGAAATTACCATATTTTCATTTACAGTGTGTCTTCTAACATAAAATATTGCGATTTTTAAGTTTACCATCAGTGCAACCTAGCGATTTAATCGATCTTTCATTGGGGTAGATTATCACCTTTTTAGATGACTGCCCCCATAGAATGTCATCCTAATCAAATAATGTGCCATCCTAGATGACTACGGCATGCACAATGGATCTTAGGTCTGAGTGCCATGGCTATTACCATGTAATTACCATACCGCTTCTGATGATGATGTCGAATTAACTCAAACCTACATCAGTCTGCCGAAAAAGGGTACTTTTCCTCGACCTATAAAGGTGCTATTTTCCGAGTCGACTGTAACATACTATTTTTTTGGACGTAAATATTTTCTTTTATTTTCCTTCTGAGTGCATCATAATGAAAATTGCTTCACTAGCTTAACCTGCGTTAACCCTCCGCCAGTCGCTTAGCGGAATTTTATGCCGCATTTGGTTCGTATTTATAAATATATTTTAAAAAGTTTTGATTTTACAGGATTATCCCTTCAGTTAGTCCCAAATATTTATTTATTTATTTATTAACGGGAAAACCCCACTACAAAAATTAAATGTACATAAGATAACATGATAATAGAAACCTAATATAATGTAAAAAAAATAATTATAACAAAAAAAAAATAGAAAAAATAACAAAAATCTATACAATACTAAAATTAAAAAAATTAAACATTAATAAGAAATTTAAACATCAGTGAAGTTAATGCTTTTTAAAGAGGTTTTAAACGATGCTAAAGTGGAAAAAGTAAAGTCACAATTATCCAAACTATTGGCTAAAGTCATGACTCTATCCATGGAAGAATTACAACCGTAATTTGTACGGTGATATGGGATTTTAAAAAGCGGAGAAATGTTGCGCATGACCCTAGCCGGAACATTTAAATGTATTTGACTTAGTAAGTCTGGGCAATCAATAAGCCCATTAAATATTTTGAAAAGGTAACATAAATCTGACTTTTTTCTCCTACTTTCCAATAAATCTACATCTAAAAATGCCAAATAGGGCCACAATGGCCTAGTTGCCCCACTCTTACTGGTCCCAAATGACTAAATATATTATAATAGAACACATCATATCATATGTCATATTATGACGTATCTACACTATTTTTCTGTCTGAAATGCGGCAGTCGCATAGCGGGCCATGCGACCGATCAAATTACAGGAGGTCTAATACTTTGATTACTCTAAGGCATTTGATAATAAATATGGTTAAAAATACAATTTTTAAAATAAAATTAATTTCTTAAATGATGTGTGGCTTATAGCTTTGGTGTTTAAAGCCCTTGAATTACTGTAGGAGTTACGTAGTGGAGATAGATATAAAATTCGTAACAAAACAACAAAAAACTATCTGTTTTTAAATAACTTAAAAACATGAAAATAAGAAGAGTTTAATGTTTTGTTTTAGGGTTTGATGTTTTTTTTTTAATTATTTTGTACCCCATAATACTGCCTATTAATACTACCTAGTAATACTACATATTTTTCATATGTGGAATAAAATATTATGCGACTGGCCGTATGATTTTTTTTCAGCGACCGCCGAAGGGTTAAAAAAATATATCATATTCTTTGCAGCTTTATATCAGAATAATGTGCACATGCTTATAATTCATCAATATTAGCTTCAGACCGATTTATCTCGCGTTTTTTATAATTTATTACACCATTAGACTTGCGAATTGTGTACTAACATCAGGAAGGTCCTGGTTTATTGCAATATTATAACAAAATTTATCACAATATCCACAGTTGGATATTTGTTTACGGGATTTCCTATATACATTTTAATCTGGTGTGGGGACCTGTACCTTGAAAAACCGCCTGGAGCGGAAGGGGTTAAGTTGTCAAAACTAGCTTGATTAAATTTTTTTTACTATAACTCTAAATATTAATATAAATTAGTAAAAATCGTTAGAGAAGTGTTGAAAACGAGAAAATAGACGCTGAAATTGATACCGAAACATACAATTAATAAAAAGCAGTGCTATTAGTATGGATTAAATGTAGATGTTACACTACTTTTGAAATTATATACCAAAACCTTAATTTTTATGTTTGTTTAATTTAAAATTTAAAAATAACTTTTTGAAGAATAATTTAGTTTTTATTCGTTATATTCTCTTGCCAAATATAATGAGTGAAATAATTGACCATCGATGATCTAATTCATAAAACCAAGTTTCACATTCAACGTCAACTCTGATGTAATATTTTGAAAATTCCGCTATTGACAAATGGAGATCAAATGGAGATTGGTTCTTTTAATACTCAGGTCCAGAATTAGGTTACTTTATTATATACGAAAATACAACTGAATAGAGGCGTAAAATAGTAGAAGGAAGCCGTACTCTCACTGAGTACTCATGAGTTAGGGAAAATAAACTAGCGCGAAGTAAAGTGACTTAGCGTGACGTTTTCTGCCTGACAGCAACCTTCACATCAAGGCACTCTAGAGGCTGCGAGTCACAACCTGCGACCAATATCCTAAACTAGTCACAATTAAATATTACTCTTTAAGCAGTTTTAAATTATTTAATATTTAGTATTTAGTATTGCATCTGAAAAACCTGATATGAGTTTTAAATCCTGCTGAATTTAATCATAGATTTGTTTAACTGAACTTTATTCTATTATACTGTTAATCTTAGAATTATTTTAGTATAGACGAGCACTAATATAGAATAGGTTGAAATAAGGTCAAGTTGGTTAACTGGAACATAAAATTACAATATGTGATTTTATATAGTCATAGCTTTGCTATAACTAACTTTTTTCTATTTTGCAACTCTTATAAGCTCATAATCACAAGCATTTTGCGTGTTCTTATAGGCCCATAAGAGGTCTCTACTTTTTTTTCTGTTGGGTTGGCAACATACAAAAGCCTATCTCTTGACGTTTTGCGTGCAAATGTCAATGTCGATTTAAAGTTTAATTTTTTACAAAATTTTGTGTTTGGGTTATTTTTTACCGCGTTAAAATTGTGGACTGGTTAATTGCAGTGAAAAAAGATAGATGACTGTAAAATATATCAAAATATAATTTGTTCTTAGAATTTTAAACATAGTGTAAACTGTAATGCCGACCCAAAACAAAAATCCCTAAATCAGTCATAAATTTAAATGTAAGTTTTTTAAATTTTAGAGCAAAATAGAAAAAATTGTGTAAAGCACTCGTTTCATAACACGTTTTTAGAGCACTAATACTTTAGAAAACTCGTCGCAAGCGGCTCGTTTTTTAAACTTGTACTCGTGCGCTAAAAACGTATGTTATGAAACTAGTATACTTTTAATGTATGCCATTTTTTTACTTAATCTTTCATCGTTTTTTTAAAGGTTGAATAAACAACATTTGTTCCAAGTTGATGTTACCCTATATTTTTGTTTTTAGTTTCCTTTGATTACCGACTGTTCCAGTTACCCGGAAATATGGGGTAACTGGAACAGCCGCGTGTGATTTCAATACGATTAAGGCAATATGTAACATTTTTTATCTGAGCTGTAGAGCAAATATTTTAATATGGTCTCTCCCAAGAAGATTTTTTTATTAGATAACATAACTAAAATACGGTAGTTGTAAGTTAAACAATACAGTTTTGCAATTATTAATCTCCTTCAACTACTGTTAGGCCAACTTTGTCACATTCTACTCCAGTATCTTCAAATTCACGTCGGACGTCTTCCTCAGAAGAGCTAATGGTAGTTTTAACTCTAAAATCCTTTTCAACTATTTTCTTTTGCTAGGTTTTCTTTAGAAAATTTTTATACTCTAGTTACCCCAGGTATAAAATAACTGGGTCATACTCATTTAAATTAGTGTTGTAATTGATCATGAAAAAATAAATTTTATTTATGTTTACTTCAACGGAGAATGGCAGACCTTGGCCACATTCACTCTTGCATTGGAAGCATGGTAGCATGTAGGACCAACATACCAAGTTTGGAAATAAATGGTTTACACCCTAAAAAGATATAAGGCTATGTTCAAGTTACCCCTATGTTCCAGTTAACCAACTTGACCTTACACAGTTAAAAACTGGTCTGATACTAGAGATAATATGCGTTCCAAGTTTTTATTAAAATGAAAACAAAAACTTTTAAACTTTGCAGACGTGGTAATTTTCTCCAAATTATTAATTTTTTATTATTAATGCATGAAATTTATTCATATTTATACAGTGGGTACATTAAGTCTGGAATCACCCGATTAACTTTTTATTTACAAGCCTTTTAAAAAAACGCTAGGACAGGTCGATTTTTATTTTTAATTTTGCAAATGTTGGTGTAAAAAAAGTTATCAAAATTTTCACCCCCTTGCACCTTTCCATCACAACTATTTTTTTAATAGCAACCTACCCCTTGTGACATATCGTTGAAAAGGTTATTTAATAAGCTTTCTAACGGTGTATGATAAACCTTATTTGAGAAAGGGTTTATAAAAAAATGGGTGGCTATTTGAAAAAAAAATGGAATGGGTGTGTTCAAGGGGGTGAAAATTGTGATAGCATTTGGCGTATGATATGCATTAAAATAGTTTCAAAAAATTAAAAAAAGTAATATTGAAAAAAAATTATATTTTGAAAAAATAAATCTTATTTATGTTAAGAATTTTCAATCCATTTTTTTGGAAAATTATTATTTAAATGTTGAGTACGGAATTTATACCATTATACCGTCTTGCTGCCATCACTTTTCTACCTCATGGTATTAATTCCGTCATATTTCCAGGGGAATAATGTCTTGGCCACCAAGCTCTCCTGACCTAACGCCAATATATTTTTTATGAGGAAGGAATAGATTACCGAACATAACCAACCGACCTAGAGGACTTAAAGACACGCATTACTAATGCCTGTGAGACAATTAATCCGGATATGGTGTATGAAGCTTGCAGAAGAAAATTAATGTCATGCATAGTTGAAAATGGTGGTCATTTCTAGCATTTTATGTCATATGGATGTAGTGAATGTTACACAATTAAATTACCTTTATTTTTCAAATAAAAGATTTTTTTTTAATATTACATTTTTTTATTTTTTGAAATTATTATAATGGATATCTCGGGAACGGCTTATCCGATTTCAAAAATCAAAAATAATTTTTTATCAAAATAAGAATAAATAAGAATAGCTTTTAAATAATGCATCACATGACCCATATTGCTATTTGAGCTTTTAAAGTTGGAGTTGCTGGGGGTTAGGAAGTGAGTTTTAGAACCCTATCGATTACATAAATAGAAAGCCTACTAAAAATATCTAACAGATCTAGTTTTTAGATTTTTGATATCTCTTAAAGTTTTCAAGATAATGTATAGGAAAGTTAACGGGACACCCTGTATATGTTTTCATTAGAATTTCTTATATAAAGATTGATTTTATATAAAATACGAGAGAAACCTTAATAAAACATACAATGTTTGACACTAAAATACATACCATATTTATTCATTTGTTTGGTACACACGGGATAATCCAAGTAGTTCAATACAAATTATTACTTTTGTTCTTATAACTCCAATTTTTGTGACATTGTTGTGCAACTGGGGATCAATTCTGAATGTAGATGTGATGTGATTAATTTCCGGCGAAATTATATAATCATATCACCCTTTTTTTATACAGTTCAATATTTCGGTTCGAATTTCTGACCTGACAGTTGTTGTTATAAATGAATTTAAATTTAAATGGAACTAAAACGAGAAACGTTTTTAATTTTTTTTATGAATTTTGTCTCAGTAAGGCTATTATATCGATTTTACCATTGTAAAAAATTACGTGGGGCTTGTCGTTTTGGTTTTCAGCGTCTTGGAGATCCCCTAAGACCAGTATGGCCTCCAATACTTCATTTAACCTCTTGTGTACTGAATTTTTAAAATCTGATAATAAAAAATATTTTTTCGTAAAAATAAGCTAAAAATAGGAAGAAGTCACTACTAATGTATATTTTGTTTAAATTTTTATTTTGTACAAAGAAATGGTTTGTATCATATTTGTAATAATAGGGCATACCTAATAATGCAATTTATTGTATGATTTCTTTTTAAACAGTAGTATAATAGAAGAAAAAAGGAAATACTATAAAATATATAGCTTTTACCTTATTTTTATTCATTTTAGGACGTAAAATAAACCAAGATTTTTTTTTAATTTTAGTTTTTTTTTACGGTCGCACTGTTTACTTAGTTTACGCATGTTTCATAAAAATTATAATTGATGGAGTTGGTTGTGCCTTAAAATCCTGTAACATTACAAACATAATATAATGGCGAAAACTGATACTTTTTAAATATTTTATATATTTTCTTATTACATTGGGCTTGTTACAAATTTGATACTCTGGTAGACAAGAGGTTAAATCCATTCTTAATAAAAGTCTGACATCTTCTGTCGCATGGAAGTGATAAGAACATACGTCTGGTCCTCGGAGATATGGAAGTATCAGAATACCACTTTCACTGATTTTCGGTGAATTTAGCTGAAGTGATATGATATTATCATATCACCTAAATGAGAATCGCTACCCCGAACTTCTATATCAAAGTCTTATCACCTTTAGCATATAATTACTTTCTTCTAAAAAAACTTTAGCGGAAATAATGTTTTCCACATAATTCTGGTAAAAATTAGATTGTCAGTTTTAAGAAGCTGTAAGTATAACCTTTATGGTATAAACTCCTATTTTTTAGCATATAACTACTTTCTTTTAAGAAACTATAGAAAAAATTATATTTATCCAATACATACAGATAATAAGACAATTACCAGCTTTATTTTAAATAGATAAACTCATTGAGTGGATAATTATTTATTTTACCCAATCAACTGTCACTTGTCAAATTATTTTCTTGTAAATGTCATTAACATTTTTAATAAAAATATGAATTCCTAAGTTATTTATTGGATAAAACACTCATGGGTAAACCGATATTGCCCTCTTGAAAATTAACCTGCTTAGCTGACGCCTCGCAGGTTAATTTTCTCATGGGCATTATCTTACTTTACCCACTAGTACCATAAATAACTATTTCCACATAATAATTATTCTACTATTTCTGTAAAAATTAGATTGTCGGTTTTAAGAAGCTGTAAGTTTAACTTTTATGGTATAAATTCCTTTATTTTATTTATAGGTGAGGGATTTTATCTTGAAAGCTTCTGTCTGCACATATAAACTAATAAAAGGATCTACTAAAGAACACTCTACAGGTGCGGACTAGTTGCTTAAGGCCCGGTCAGCAAAACAAAAAAAGGGCGCGTAAAATGGTTCAAAAACTATACTGCCTTATATAAATATAATAAATAATATACAAATAAAAACAAAAAGAAATTAAAAAATATTTCTTTTTTCTTTTAGCGAAAAGGAAAGTTTTTGAACAAAAAAATTAAAAAATGATAGTTTTTTCATTTTTTTTTTAAGTTTTTTGTTTTTGGGGAGATTAAATACTTTCAAAATTGGTAGAATTGATCCTTATAATAAAAGTATTTTTTCCTGAAAAAGTTACTTTAATCGGAATTTTGTTTCAGCTTTTTTGATTTTTTTAAGATTTTAACCCCCTATAACTTTTTTGTTTTTGAGATGATTAATTTCAAAAATAATAGGAATCTTTCCCCTCATAGATCTTGATTTTTCCTGAAAATTTCATGTCGATCGGATTGTTCGTCTTGAGTTATCGTGCACACAAAAACGTGACATCAGACGGACGGTAGCTATAATTTGTATTATTAATATTTGAAATATCTGAAATAGTTACCGAGAAAATCGACTTTTTTTAATTTATGCTATTATTACCCTTTATGGAGGGGGTAGGGGTCTGAAATTGGGGTGAGTTGTCTTTGAGGTCAAGAGTGTTACGTACTTAAATATTATATTTCAGAGAGAAAACTCCAAGATTGATCCCAAAACGCTCAATACACCTGAAGGAGAAATTAAAGGGGTGCAAACGACAAACTTTTTAGGATTTATATTAAATAACAAATTAAATTGGGGTGATCATATTTTAGAATTAAAGAAAAAATTAAGTAAATCTATTTATGCTATTTCCAATATTAAATACTATATGGGATTCGAATCTGCTACATTAGTTTATTTTGCACTTTTTCATAGCGTTCTTAGTTATGGCGTTGAGTTTTGGGGTAACCATTCTACAGTTAAAGAGGCATTTGTTCTTCAAAAACGCGCTATACGTATTCTATGTGGGCTTTCTAGTAGAGATTCCTGCAGAGAACAATTCAAAAACTTAAAGATTTTTACTGTTTCAAATATGTTAATATTTAAGTTAGCAATTATGATACATAAAAGACGTTTATGTTTCAGTACGTCATCTGATAATCATCAATATAATACAAAACAATGTAAAAAACCGTTATTACCTAGGTATGATCTTGAAATAAATAGAAATGGTCCCACATATACTGGAATAAAAATATATAACCGCTTGCCTAAAAAAATAACAGTGATTGAGAATGAATCCGTATTTAAAAAAAAGTTAAAGTTATTTCTAAATAATTATGTTTTTTACAACCTACAAGAGTTCTGGAATCAAAAATTTGATTAAAATATTAACTTGTGGTTTACTTACATATCTTGTTGCATTTGTTCAATTTTTTCTCAACTTAACATTTTTTTTTTTATTTATCTTAGTTTATTTTATTTTTTTGTACTTATATTTATCTTTCTCTATGCCTTAGGGCGATACGTTGATTATTATTTTTTTATCTTGTATGTATTACATAATTTTGTATCCTTTATTAATGAGAAAATAAATTCTATTCTATTCTATTCTAACCTGTACAAAAAGTTAAAGTAAAGCGGGGGCAGTTTTCATATGGTTAGTCTGCTAGACTCTTTATATCCAAGAATTTTTTGTCTAGGACGATTTTTGAAAATTTCGGAATATTCGAAACTACCGTATTTTACAGGCACTGTAAATAGTATAATTGATCCATTGGCAGGAGTATATTGTAGAATACGGAGCACTACATTGTTGTAAACTCTTTTGAAGGATCTCTCATACATCACAGTCATTTCTCTCTATATTTCTTTGGTCCACATTCCAAAAAACAAATCTTTTTATTATTAAAATCTCCAAAGCATAATATTTTACTCAGTTCTGAAAATGATGATCCCTTATTGGTTTTACAGGATTATCTGCTTTCTGTTAAAAGATAGATAATATTATTTCACAGAAAATGGGGATAAAGCTAACATTTTTCACAAAAACCAAAATCTATAGGCGTGGGAGCTTCTCGTTTATTCCTTTTCTTATTTTTATGACTTTGGATTTTCTTAAAGCTGGTTTATTATAAAATTATATGTGAGGAATGTCTGTTTAAAAGCTTATACATAAATACGTTAACTTAAATTTCATTTAACGAAGTTTGTTTATAAAGTTTTTTAGAATATATGCCAGTTCTTAGCATTTATGCTAAGTTGGTAACAATAAATATTGTTATTATAATAATAATAATAATAATAATTATTATTATTATTATTATTATTATTATTATTATTATTATTATTATAATTATTATCATAATTATTATTATTATTATATGCTGATTCTTACATATCGACTTGTATATTTCAAAACCTCGTATCTAAAAAAAACAATTTTCGTTCCTTGTACTAATCAACTCTGTACATGATGACTGGTAACAAACACAAAGTCCAATTAACTATTCCATTTAGTTTACAAGTTACAGTTTATTCAAGTAATAAAGGGACCCGCACTTTCCTTATGGGAAATGGCTTTGGGTCAAATTGGCTGAATTTTTGATATGTTTTAGTTAATGACCTCTTGATCAAAAGTTATCATTGCGCAAAATAGCTACGGCCCTTAATTTCTGAGATATTTCATTGCAAATTTTTTTTTAGGTCTCACCCCCTATAAATGTTCATTTAGGTCAAAAACCAACCCTCATTTTTTTTCAGATTTTTAAAAAAATATTTAGAGGTCGCACATATTATTTAAATATAAATAAGTTGAAATCAAGCGATTTTAGTTTTGAATAATAAGGGAGGATTGGTGTAGTGGAATACCGCGTCGTACTTGACGAGTTTACTACCCAAATAGCGTAAGTTCGATTCTCACCTCGGCGCCGATTTGCCTTTTTCAGTTAATTAATAATTGAAATTTGGCGAAGGTGTAAGTGAAGCGGACACTCCCTATAAATTGGTTCGAAAGTCAATTAAAGCCGGTGGTTCCCTCTACTACTAGCCCACACAAGTCCTGGACTTAGGGGATGCTTACTTAAGTAAAATAGTACGAGGTTAAACAAAAATGTAAAAATGTACTGTAATTTAAAAAAAAATACCCTTCTACATGAAAAAAAATGGCTTTACCAGGGTAAAAACATTGTAAAATTGAAGTATGAAGCTTATTTATGCAACAAAAAAGGTTACTTAGAATTTTTTCTCATTGGCCACCAATTAACGCCCCATATCTATTTTTTTAAGAAATAGAACAGGATGTCCCAAAAAAAAAAATCACAAATCCCATAAAATGTAAAAAAATATCACTTTATTTCGATAAAAAAGATGATATTTGACTCTGAAAAGTCCTACACTTAAAAAAACTTTATTTAAAGTGTTTTATTACATAATATACCACAAGGCATCTTAAAAGCATTTTTTATTTATTTGCTACAAAATTGATATTTTATTACAATTTAATGCATTTTTTAAACTTTTATTGAGATATTTAATTATTTTTTGGACACCCTGTACTTTTTTTTTTCAAAAAAGCAAATATAACCCCTGAATTCAAACATATTGAAGAATACCCTAGAAATAAATTAATAGTAAAAAAACATTTTTAAGAAGAAGCATTTATTTAAGTGCTCTAAAAAGAAGAAAATAAATTTTAAATTTTACATTATACAATTTTATATAATATAAAAGCTTGTCGCGAGATTTTCCTGTGTAAATTTATTTTATAAAAAGTACATAAATTTCTAGTTAGAATTACTTGTGTCAAGATATATTCTCGCAACAAGCTTTTATATCATATAAAATTGTATAATGTAACAAAATGATGGGTTTGATTTACTTGAAAATTTATTTTCTTATTTTTAAAGCACTTAAATAAAAGCTTGTTCTTAAAAATGTGTATTATTATTGATGAATTTTTTTTTTAATCGTCAAAGTACGATACAAACATTTTTTTTCAAATAGGGGCGCCGAACCAGTAGCTTGCTTCAGGGCGCCGAAATGCAAAGGCCGGCTTTGTGTATTATTTAATGCATGGTAATCCTTACATGTATATTTGTTTATGAATGACTGACAGAAATTTTTATGTCTAAAAAACAGGTCTCACATCTTAAAAGATGTGGGTAAAAAAGGGATTTTTTTAATTTTAGGAGTGGGGAGGTTGGGGATAAATTTTATATAAAATTGTATTGTCATCAGAGATAAGCATATATACAGGGTTATTCACGGAAGTGGCCTATTAAACGTTTATGGAGAACCAATAACTTTGAAAGTCTGCTAATTTGCACTTTGGGGTTTTTGAATATGGGCAATCGATTAAAAATGTTTTCATGCTTGTGCCACTTCCGGTTGTACCGGAAGTGGCACTCAACTTTAATTTTTTAAATGGAACACCCCATATATTTTTTAATTTTTTAAATTTGCATAAAATTTGCTTTATTTTAATGTATAACACATTATGTTCATCTCCAGTAGTTTTTGAGTTATTCAAGTTTTTAGCGAAAAATAAGCAAATTCAAGCACCCCTAAAAACAATAATTTCTCCTTGATTTTTTAAATTGAAGAAAAGTTGTTTTGTATTTTGCTCAATGATGGTTAAGCGAATCATTCTAAGCTAAAATGGAATCCAAAATTTATACAGGGTGTCTGAAAAAGCAGGTCAAACTTAACAAAATTAAAATAGCCATAACTCTTTTTTTTTAAATGACACCCTACATTTTTTTGTATTTGTTTAAATAGAGAATTCAATTTTCTTTAAAATAAGTATAGGATACCCTATACCTAACTTTAACCGTTTTCGACCTATTTGCAAATTAATGTGAAAAAGAAGTATTTTGCAGTATTTCTGCAATTACGTAAATTTTTAAAATTGTATTGTGTTTTTATTTCTTTTAACCTAAATGTTATCGTTCTTATCGTGATAAATTAGTGTAAAATAATGGCAGAGGCTTATTCTTACCCTGTTATTTTGGATTTATTTGCTATTTTTGGTGAAAATGATAAAATAATTAGTAGAACCTGCAGAAACTTTAATACAAAATATCCTGATTTACCAAGAATGTCATGTAAAAAATTTAGAAGAATACACAAAAATTTTTCGCAATTTGGAAAAGAAAATGCAGTGAAATCTCTTACGAAACCAATTACAAACAACGAAAATAACGAAGTCAATGTTTTGGGTTACTTTTATGCATATCCACATGCCTCAATTCCTGCAGCTAGTTACGACTTGGGAATTTCCTATTCAAGCATCCAAAGAATTTTAAAAAACCACAAGATGCACGATTACAAAAAGCAAAAAATACAGGCCTTAAAACCTAATGATTTTCAAAATAGAGTGGACTTTTGTGAAAATCTTTTGATAAATATTCAAGAAAAACCAAACTTTTTAAAAAGAATAATTTGGACGGACGAGGCTAAATTTTCTCAACAGGGTATTTTTAACAGAAGAAATGTACACTACTGGGCGCATGAAAATACAGTTTTAAGGTAAATATAATGATCTTTGAGGTAAATAAATAAAAATCGATTAATTTTTCTGGCCTATTTTATAAAATATAACAAATTTTAACAGAAATACGGCTGTTTCACAATAATTTGCAAATAGCTCAAAAACGGTTAAAGTTAGGTATAGGGTATCCTGTACTTATTTTAAAGCAAATTGAATTCTCTATTTAACCAAATAAAAAAAAAATGTAGGGTGCCATTTAAAAAAAATGAGTTATGGCTATATTAAATTTGTTAGATTTGACCTGCTTTTTCAGACACCCTGTATAATTTTTGGGTTCCATTTTAGCATAGGATAATTCGTTTAAGCATCATTGAGCAAAACACAAAACATCTTTTCTCCAATTGAAAAAATCAAGGAGAAATTATTGTTTTTAGGGGTGCTTGAATTTACTTATTTTTCGCTAAAAACTTGAATAACACAAAAACTACTGAAGATAGACATGAAGTATTATACATCAAAATAAAGCAAATTTAATGCAAATTTTAAAAATTAAAAAATATATGAGGTGTTCCATTTAAAAACTCAAAGTTAAGTGCCACTTCCGGTACAACCGGAAGTGGCACAAGCATGAAAATATTTTTAATCGATAGGCCATATTCGAAAACCCCAAAGTGCAAATTAGCAGACTTTTAAAGTTATTGGTTCTCCATAAACGTTTAATAGGCCACTTCCGTGAATAACCCTGTATATATGCATATATATACCGAATTTCAGCTCTCTGCGTTTATTTTAAGTTGTTAAAAACTTATTATAAGTATAATACGCGTATGGGGGGTGATGGGGAGATAAGGGTGGATGTAAAATTGTCAACCGAGTTAAGCATGTGTACCAAATTTTAACTTTCTAAGTATATTTTATACTTACTTTATAAACAGAGAGGGGGGTTAACTTAGACTTATACGCGTATGGGGGTGATGGGGATACAAGGGGGGATGTAAAATTAATTTTAAAATTTTAATATCACCAAATGAGTATGTGACCTAATTTTAGTTTTAAATTATCTTGTGTGGGTAAAAAAGGTTTTTTTTTTAATTTTAGGGGTCGGGGGGTTGAGGGGTAAGTTTTGTATAAAATTGTAAAATTGTATTGTCAGCCGAGCATGTGTACTAAATTTTAGCTTTCTAAGTATATTTTAAGTGCTCGAAAGAGCCTTTGGCAGATTTGCCCTAAACAAACATACTAACAACAAACATTGCAAGTTATAGGAACTTTTTCATATTTTTGAACCTAGAATCGCCCCTTAAAATGTTGTTACTTATTTCTGAATCACCCTGTATATTATATATAATAGTTTTCTCTACCGTGGTGTTTATATTATTTTTTTCACTACTAGCACTATTTAACTATTTTTATTTAGATAATAAAGTAATATATTAAAAGGAATAATGTATCTTGAAAATTTCATAAGAATCAAGTAGCCTTGATCAATGACATTTTCTTAAATAAATACTTTGAATTGACGTTTTTTTTTTTTTGATTTTTATCATAATATTTAGGTAATTATTGATTGTATTAATTAGTAATAATTATAATTAATTATATTGAATAAATAAAAAGTTATTAATAGTTATTTTCTTAACTAGTGTATTAAGTAGCATTTTATCCACGGCCTGACGGCCTCGTGGGCTGATATTCTTAAGTGGATAAAATCACTTAATACACGAGTTGCGAATTTAATTTTATCCAACACCTTTTATTTTTAAATAAAAATCTATAATTTTGCGAAAAATTATGTCAAAAATATTAAGGTTAAGTTTTCTTAATACTAAAATAATAGGTAGCCATGACCTAAGTATGCCTATTAAAAATAAACAATTGCTAGTTTTACATTTCTTACAAACGTCAAAATGGACGCGGTGATGACAGAATTTTTAATAAAAACAGTATTTTATTCAAAAACTAAAGAATAATTTGGGGTTTTCTTTAATTTTTATGGTTTAGTTAACCTGCTTCTATTTATAGAATAGTTATATTACTTAATAGGGTATGTAACTAATTTTGGGTAAGATCAAAAGCTGTACGTAAAAGAGTGGGTGAAAAATTTTTGGCAGACTAACATCTCTACTCTAAATTTCTCTACTCCCTAACATCCCTACTCCATAACATCCCTACTCCACAACAATACTACTCCGTAACATCTCTACTCCATAACAACTCTACTCCACACTATATGCACTTTATTAGCCACTTAATAATAAATGAGCAGTTCAAAGAACAAAGAATCTTCTTCTTCTAGATTATTTTATTTTTTTCCTAGAAAACGTTTATCTTTAAATGTAAATCTAGAACAATCATAAATGAATTATTCTAAAAGCAACAATGACCGCGTACTCTTAACATGCACTAATATGAAGTAATTAATAAACTGAATTCATTTTTGACAGTGACTTAGCATGACAAATATTCTTTTGAGTTAAGACAAGTGGCTAATCGAGTGTCTATAGTATGGAGTAGAGTTGTTACGGAGTAGAGATGTTATGGAGTAGAGATGTTACGGAGTAGAGTTGTTGTGGAGTAGGGATGTTATGGAGTAGGGATGTTAGGGAGTAGAGAAATTTAGAGTAGAGATGTTAATCTGCAAAATTTTTTAGTCACTGGTGATAAAAAACTCACTTTTGACATTTAAAATAGTGCGCAAAACAAGTGTTTCTGTGAAGGTGTTGGATAAAACTTATTTTCTTGGGTTTAATAGTGAAAATTGCACAAAGAACTAAAACATATAAAGTGACAGAAATCAGCTGATTTTATTATCTACTAGTAGGAGATAATTTTATTTATTATTGACCTTGTAAAGACATTTAATTTCTCTAACTGAAAACTAGCTAAATAATGGTGACTTCTAAGGCTGGTAGTGAGAGAAAAAAATGTATTGACTTAAACTACGTTTTTGTTAAATTAAATGACAGGTCTTTTATTTCTACCAATTTATTTCATCAAATTACAGTTGCACTCTTACGAGATAACACGGCAGTTGTCACAATAATTATTTTATGACATGCTACAAAAAATAAATGATATTCATTTGGCCAATCCAGTCCAATTGGATTAAGCTATTATTTTTATCTGTGTACCAAACATTTCAATTGCTCTTCTTGAACCTATTTTCATTTAAACATTGAAAAATTTTCCTACATAAAACTCCTTAAAGTCAACTTATGATGAAAGGGGAGAGCCTTGGAGAAAAATAGTAAGTGCTATACGAGATAGTGTAAGAATAAAAATAAATCTTATGCGCTGGAAATTTTATTCTGGAATATATTTAGTTTAAAATTCAGTCCATCGCCGCTAATTCAAAAATTTATTCGTGAAACGTGCACTTAATCGTTATTGTTTCGATGTGCTAACTTTTAAAGAATATTTTACTTTTAATTCTTAGTTTTTTTTTAATTTGTGTTCTATTATAATTATATAATAATTATTATTTAGGTAGACCTAATATTTAAAAACCATGTAACTTTCAGCTATGAAGGTTTTTATATTTTTGTAAAGATTGACAGGACGTTATCGTTATTAGCGCTCCTAGTATAGGTAAGTGAATTTTTCTGTGTGAGGTCGTGTTTTGTGGACCGAAGCGGAGCTGAGGTCTATAAACACGACCGAAGACAGAAAAAAAACTTACCTACGAGTAGCGCATTATGTTTTTCAGCTGTTATTAAAATCCACCGAAAAATCTTCAACATCAAGAAAATGTAAAAAAGTAAGCATTAAAAAATATTGGTCTGTCTATTTGTCTTTACATATGATTGTAAACCTTTTTACATTAGTATGAAATAACTTTTTTGAAAAAAAATTTTCACCAAACTATTCCGGACACTGGCAGTTTTTGTCATGTAAAATATGGTTAACGTTAGAGTAAGGTGGAAAGTAGGACAAAACCAATATTCTACCAAAATGTAATAAACCTAGTACCTATGTAATTTTTATATTTTTTTGTTTATTTATACATGTTTAATGTTTATTCATCAAAAAATTTAGGGACGGATTTAAGACATTTTAACTAGGGTCACTTCATCTGGGTTTACTTTGTTCTTCTGTATTTAGTCTGTTTTTGCTCTGGTTTTCGTTTTTTCTTCCTCAGTCCAAAAACCGAAAACTAACGACAAAGAATGAAAGAAGAAAGTAAGACTAAGATGAAGTAACCCTAATTTTAACCAACTCATGTAAACATAAGAAAAATATCAACCGGGTTTTTACTATGTAGTACAGTACCTATATTTATATATAAACCCATTAAAATTATAATTAGTTTTTAACTGTTTTTTTTTTATTGAACTATAAGTAACTTCAACTTTGAAACCTAAGAACTCTTTTTAATTAGTTTCGTCAACTTTAAAAGTTATCGCATAAAATGTAATAATTTCGGCCTTAAAATTTTTATTTTGAAAAACTAGCTTGTAAAATTATGAAAAGTAAATACATGTTTGTATTGTAGTATATTCAGATAGCTCCAGACCTAAAATGTATTTTTTCTATTTTGCGACTCTTATAATCACACGCAGTTTGCGTGTTCTTATAGGCCTATAAGGGGTTTGTACTTTTCTTCTTTTGAGTTGGCAATACAGGACAAAAGACAATCGCTTGGTGTTTTTCGTGCAAATGTCAATCTCGCTTTTAGGTTTAGTTTTCTACGAAATTGTGTTTTAAGTTAATTTTTACTGTTTGCAGTGAAAAAGAGAAGAGGTGTCTATAAAAGATATAAAAATATCGTTTGTTCTATGAATTTTAAACATAGCGAAAATTGTAATGCCAACCCAAAACAAAAATCCCTAAATTGGTCATCAATTTAAATGTAAGTTTTTTTTTAAACTTTTAGAGCAAAATCGAAAAAATAGTATAAAGCACTCGTTTCATAACACGTTTTTAGCGCACGAGTCCAAGTTTTAACCAATGAAATAAAATATGACAAAGACTTTTATTGGTTAAATTTTTAGTAATTTAGTGTTAATTATTGGGTAAATTAATTTTAAGTGTTTTTAATTTTAAGTCGATATCTAAACTCATAATTTAAGAGGGGAGGTTGACTTTTTTCCCGCTCGGTATACAACACACTATATAAACACCAAAACATTTTATTTTAAAGGTGTTTTCCTGTTTATTGATATATTTGATCCTTGCTCTTACCCTAACTCGCTCTTTGTTCATCCTTGAACTAGTTCTATTCCCTTCATTTTATTAAAATACACACAAGGTTAAATTTACACATTGGGTACCTAAGAACGAAATAATAACAATAAAAGTAATTATATACCAAGGTAGAGAAGACATTTTTTAAAGCCAAGCGTATTATATCCCGAGATACTTAGCATCGATGGATATAAGAGTGTGAGTCTCTATATTAGGGTGGTCGCGAAAATTCAAATTGAATATACGAATGCTACTACCTATACAAAAATTTGTTGCCCTTTATGGTAATATGAATTATCCAAAATTTGAAGTCAATCGAAATACGTTAAGGCACCGCACAGTGGTCCTAAAGTTTTTAAATTTACCCATTTTACGAGCTTCTTTAAGTTTAAATTTATAAATTAGCAGATTTTGAAATCTTAAACTTTTATCAACTAAAATTGTTGCCTAATTAGTGACTATTGCTTACGTAAAATTTAAGGTCGATCACAAGTCGTTTAGAGTTGGCACAAGAACCTTAAACCTCAAAAAATCCATAATTTTACTAGCTTTTTGTATCCATTTTCTACCCTTGTATCCACATGGTGTAAAAATGTTAACGGGCCCTAGTCTGAAATTGTAGACCTATACATGTATATTATATATGCAAAATTTTAGGAGAATCGGAAAAAGTTAGGAGGTCGCGCAAGAGCCGTAAATGTTTAAAAATGGACGATTTTAACTCTTTTTTTACTTTAAAATTAAAAAAATATACATGAGATTTTAAGATTACAAATATTTTTATTTTTTTTGCTCTTATACTGGTTTTACTTTTTTTTGTTTTTATTTAACCTGAATTTCTAGTTTGTTAGTTTGTTACTATGTTAGTTTGTTAGTTAGTTTGTTTGTTAAGCAGGACAAATTAGGTTAATAATAGAAAGCTGAAATTTGGTATAGTTATTTATCTTCGAAGACAATACAATATAATAAAATAAAATAATTCCCCCAACCCCCCCCCTCGTTGGGGAGGTATACCTCTTTTTCAATTCTTACCAATATGTTTGTGTAAATTTTGTACTGACCGTTTTTGCACTCACTAGAGCTAAATATAATATTTAAAAAAATGACCCCCACCCCCTAGGGGCAATTTAAAAATTTATAAAAAGTCGTTTAAAAATATATTCTATTTTTTTATACCTAAACTGGATTCTCGTTAAGGTCTTATATCACTTTCAGATTTCTAGTTTATATACATTAAAATGTATAATGTATAATTATACACCGGCTAACACAAGAAGTATTGCCTACGAATTATCTCCGTAATTATAAAAGATTACTTATTGAAATATATATGAACCGTAAATACCCCCATTTTGGCATCGTCATAAAAAATATCACTTCCGGTCTAAGCGGAAAATGGCGTTATTTAAATTTTTTTTTTTTAATTTATAAAGTTGATGAATTAAAAAAAAAATTTTAAAAAAAGTCCAAACGCCAGTTTGTGCTAAATTTTGAAATGGAACGACCTATTTTTGATTTTGCTAAATTAAAAATTCAGGTATACTCTACAAGAAAAACGTACAAACACCCTAATAGGGTTGGCCCTTTTCGGGGAAAATGGCCATATTCCGTTGAGAGCTATATTGAATCCCATATTTGAATTTTCGCGACCATCCTACTGTATATATGTATAAACTACTAGCACAGTTATTCTTATTATTTAAGTATGATTATAATCAATAACAAAGTAAAATGTTTGTTGGCTCTTGATTAACAGCGAAAAAACAACTAGCCTTTAAAATCGCCAATAAAAACAAACGAATAAACTTATTTACTAAACGTAGACAGTTCTAGTAGGTAGCGTTTTTATACTTTTAAAATATGTAAAAATATATGGGCAAATTGGTTATTTACTAAATAATGTGTTATACTCAATTATAATTTATTTATTTATAATATTTTCCATGCAAATTTTTATCCAATGGCAAAATATTGTTGAATTTAGACCAACAGAAATTATTAAGCAATTTCCAGTCTTTGCAAATCCAGGAAAATCAAGTAAGAGTTATCAATTTTTATAAAATTAACTCCTACCAGGAGAGAAAAAATGATTATTGCTCTAGGTGCTTTTTTAAAAATAAGTAGTTTTTTAAAAGCAAATAAAATTCCTAATTCGAAATCCTCTATGCCCCATTATCCATATTTTAAAAGAGAAAAATATCAAATGTATTTAAAAAGATAGCTTAAGTGTTCCAGATTAAAAATCGATACATTGACTCACACAGAACAATATGTATATATGGAGCGAGAATGGCTTTTAAACCACACTATTGTTCTGAACAATAGTGTGGTTTAAAAGCCACTCCCACTCTATATATATATGTAGAAATTTACACCGTTCTTAGTTACTCTAAGCAATCCACATATTTGTTCAGCTTTTGATCTCATTTGACTCCACCACTTGTTACGTTAAACCTTAAACACCACATTTATAACCATTGGAAAACTTCTAAACCAACAAATTTATACAACATTTGAAAATTTATGTTATGCTAGCAACCCATTGTTATCAAAGCTTATGCCTTGCGATGCCTTGTTTTAACAAAATAATTCAAACTTTTGTATTGTTTCGTTGCGTTTCATGATTTTATTTATTATTTGCGTTTCATATTAACGTTTTTGTAGTTTATATGTAATTATGTTTAGGTGTTATAATAAGCTTCATTGTAAAATGGTTTAGTGGTTTTTTATTCATTGTAAAACAGTTATGGGGATTTTTTTTATAAGTTGATAACAAAGACAATGAAAATTGTTTGAAATTTTTGAAAATTCTGGTTTTTGTACCCAACAGTATCTAAAGACCTAGAGGAATAGGTAGGTTTGTTAGGGTAGGTGGGTAGTTTGAGTGGTTACGCAGGATACCGACATAGCCACAATCTCAGACAGCAAAAAAATTGTCCTAGAAACCGAACATGTCGTTGCTACTGCAAAAACATTGTTGAAATCAAGTCTTTTATGCACCAAACATTTGCTCTAACTATTAAGGTTAAAATCTATCTTATCTATGGTTAAAAAGAAACCGAACATGTCGTTGCTACTGCAAAAACATTGTTGAAAACAAGTCTTTTATGCACCAAACATTTGCTCTAACTATTAAGGTTAAAATCTATCTTATCTATGGTTAAAAATTTTTGATATCAGCTATAACAATTTCAATATTTTTATTCAAATGTTGTGATAAAATAGTTTTTTTAATGTGTTTTGTTCATAAATTGAATAAAAGATACTGTGAATTCTGTTTACAAGCGGTTCTGTTTAAAATTATAATTTTAAAATGTCTATAACTTATTATCACGTGAGTATACAAAATATTACTAAATAAAAAGGGTATTTTAATAAAAGTCGCAACGTTTGTTAATAAGGAATGTATTATTAATGCTGAAGATACATTAGGGCTACCAATTGATGATATACTTTGTTTTAAAATTTTCGGAAAAAAGATCTCTTGATGTTTATGCTTGATGCAGTTTTAGATCGTTTATAATAATTTAATTCATACCTTATTATTAACCAAGCTATGGTTTCAGGAAATATATCTTTTAGTTTATAAATAAAATAAAGAAAACCTTTTTTTTACCTAAAACAAATACATACGTTTAATTCCTAAACCAAACCAATAAAATATTATCAAAATGCACAATTAATTAGCTCTATACACGGCCAATATTAAATTACACCATTTTTAACTTAATTCATCTTCTTAAAAAGCGTTTATTCGAAAATATTGAGAAAATTAATGCAAACTGTCATAAATTATTTTCTGTTATTGTCAAACTTTTATGACAAATAGAATAACAATTAAAATTAAAAATTATTTTGTTTAAATTATCCTTTTGATAACGCACTTCCGTCTGCCATTTTCGGTCTGAAATTCATGTATGTCGGTACTCTCTTTTCTGTAGTGTGTAAACTATCTACCTACCCTAACAAACCTGCCTATCCCGTGCTCTATAAAGACCTAAATAAAAAAGAGAGTGTATTTTTTGTATTGTTTTGTGTGTGATTTTGAGATGTGTTTTTTTTGCCAGTTACTTGCAGGCAAGTCCCAAATACTAGAATTTGAGGTGCTCGACTGGTAGGATGAAAGCATAATATGCACCAAAGTACATGTTAACTTTTTTTTCATTCATTTTCATTAAAAATAACCATAAATATAGGTACATTTAAAACTTGAAAAGTTTGTAAGTATTATGAATGTGTAACTAAAAAAAGCAAATAAAAAAATTTCAATTTCAATGTCATTGTTACCAATTATATATTAAATACATTAAATTATCCAAATTAATTATTGTTTGAAACACGAATGTGCGGCTACGGAAAATATGTGAGGAATGTGGTGCCTCTCACTTGCACGCACGCGCGCCTTATGACGCTTAGACGTAAAAAAGAGAGGACGCGTGATACATCCCCCTTTCTTTGTAGCTCTCTTACCGTGTGGAAGAATATTTATTAAAATTATTTCAAACTAAAGTAGTTTGTAAGCTAAATAAAATGCCTATATAGTAAAATAGTATAAAGAACTCTTTTCGTAACACAAATGGCACTTGTCTTTGGAAAACTTCAGGGGTTATTTTAACGTTCAGTTGGATACAAAATGTGCATCGGAAAATTTGGATTTAGCAGTATAAAATAAAAACATTATTAAAAATATAAAAAATTATGTTAATTTTTTTTTTCCTGAGATGCGTTTTTGTATTGTTTTGATCTGTATGCCAGTTTTTCAGATTTTAAATATTAAAAATTGTTGGAAAAGACGAAAATGCGCAGTTCTGTCTAAATACCCTTTTGATAAAAATCTACAAGATTTAATTTTTTTTATTTTATAGCATTTCTTCTTCTTCTTCAAAATGACCTTTTGGACACTTAATTAAAGTGACCCAAAAATTCTTAATGGTCTTGAACTCTCGTTCTTTTTGACCAGATACAAGTATTAGAGACTTGAAACGAGTCTCTCTAATAGTTTCAAATAAATAAAATTTCTTCTCAACATAACCACAAAAACACGTGGACAACTCTAATCCAGAATCATCCACGAAAATACACCACAAACATCAAATTTTCTATTGTAAAATCAATTTCAATAGTTAGAACGGTTTCGAAGTATTAATATTTTCTTGACAAACACATTTTCATATAAATTACTTAACGTAAAATAAACGTTGTTACCGATTTACAAATTCTAACCGAAAGTATACATATTGCCCGTTCCACGGGTTGAACGCAACTCTTTATAGCATTTGATGTTGAGAAGCGCTATTGGCGTATTTTATTACGTTTTTATTACGTTTTTAAATCTTAAAAAAAAAATAACTTAAATTTGACAAATTACTAATTTTATATTTTATTTAATGCTTGATTTAATGTTATTACCTACATACAAAAGTGTTTTCAAACTTTAAACAAAACAAAAAAATTATTTTTTTTTTAATTTGCAGCGTCTAAAATTTAAAAACTTAAAAAAGTTGCCTGCGGCGTATTTCCTTTGTATAATTTAACATTTCGCAAAAACAAAAAATTTAATTTAATTTCAAACCGTTTACGATTTTGATAAATGCTCCGCAGCCTCTATTAAATTGTGCATCACATAAACACTTTTTCTACGCTTTAAATGAAATGAACGCCATTTAATTAAACCATTAAATCTTTTTATGAGAAGAATGTGCCTGCTGGGCATTTAAATAAATTATCATGCTCTAAATACTTGTTCGCTTTTCAACAATGGAATTTTAAAACAACTGCGAATGTTTGTAAATAATTTACAAATATTTTCATTGGGATTTCACCTAGAAATTGGAATTGTTTCGTTTTATTTGCTTTAAATAATTAATAAATATTGAAACAAGCCGATAGGGTAACTTAACAATATTCACAAATTCGTAATGTAAAATACTCGCTTATTAAAAAAAGTCCAAACCACAATTTTAGTATTTTTTTTACTTAGGACAACATACAAAATACAAAAAAATAATACAATATTTTTTTTTGCACTTCGCCGGGCGATAGCCAAAAATTGCATTAATTCTGCTGTTTACGCTACAGGTATAAAAATTGGTGTAGGGGGGGTATTTTAGAATGCTAAAACCGAATATGGCATTAAAAGTTAAAAATTCAAAATTGCGGATCCAATATAGCCTCTATAATAGTTAAATATATAAACAAAATTTTACTTTAAATTGGTAATGTGCTTTTTTGGCTTGATTAAATTCAATTTGACAATAAGAATAAATAATATAAAATGGCGTATTCAAAATGGAGTCAATAGTATTATATTATAATTATTTATAATCCTTAAATTTTAAACTATGAACTTATTTTATTTTTGGCAGATAAATATATTTTATCCAATACATACAGATAATGAGACAATTACCAGCTTTATTTTAAATAGATAAACTCAATAATAACCCCTGCGTGGCTTTTACTTTATTGAGTGGATAATTATTCATTTTACCAACTCAACTGTCACTTGTCAAATTATTTTCTTGTAAATTTTTAATAAAAATATGAATTCCTAAGCTATTTATTGGACAAAACCTTGTATGGCACTCATGGGTAAACCGATATTGAAAAAAAATGAAAAAAAAAATTGTTTGTTTTAGTTTTATTATAATTTTTAGGAAATTATGTACTTTAGAGGCAATTTTTTATGCTAGGTAATGCCGTTCGAGGTATTTTCTTTCGAGGTAATGTCCTTTCGAGGTAATTGTCGTGCGAGGTAATGGGCTTTCGAGGTAAAATTTTTCGAGGTAATGGTGTTCGAGGTAATTTTTTTCGAGGTAAAAATTTTCGAGGTAATTGCTTGCGAGGTAAATTTTTTCGAGGTAAAGACCCCTACCCTTGGTAAGTATATCAGAAAAAAATACAATATACTATCCACTCTAAAAAGTATACTATGGAATGCGAAGTATTACATATCTTCATGACTTTTGTTATTTTATTATTGTCATATTAAGGTTGTAACGTTACAATTTAATATGTCAATCCAAATTTTATGCTATAATCCCTAAATAATAATATATTTATGAAAAGGATTAGATGGTAGATTTTCTCACTTGTAATATTAAATACATGTATAGTAGAGGAAAGTCGCCTAATTTCGGATACCATTTACAATGTATTCAATATTTAATACTCGGTATTACTTTTTGATATTTTTTTTATATAACCAGATACAACTTATTATAGCGAACCATGATTTATTATAAAAGCAATTTTATTACAGTTTATTTTTTCCAAAAAACACGGTTAAAAAAAATCAGCGCATTTTTGTGCATTTAAAAAAGGGCTCCTAATTTCGGACATATCCGAAAAAATTTTTTCAAGAGTAGATCTGGATCCCATTGCTTATGTTTCTTGTTATTCCTTCACATTTAAGACGTAATTTAATCATTAAGCGATTTTCTACGAAATACTATAGGAACTATAATTTTAGATTCCCAATTTCGAATATCTTAGTATCTTAGGTAATTTTCGTTTTTTCAAAATTGTTTATCTTAGTTTGTTGTATCATTATAAAAATAATAATTAATGGTTGGTTATCCTGAATAATAATTACCTTGCGGATATCCGAAATTGGGAATCAAATGCACAAAAATGGTCTATCCAAAATTAGGCAACTTTCTGCTTTTTAGATTAGAAATTTGTAGAATGTTTACGTTTTCAAATTGCTTAATTATGAATAGTGGATCAACTTAACTAACATCATAACTTAAACAAGCATAATAATGCAACTGAGCACAAAACTGCCATTTGCAATATAAACGATTTGTGCTGCCATTTAAAGGGGACAAGCTCTACCGTTATCATATTACAGGACGGATTTAGTTTGACTTTTGGCTTCACATAAAAGTAGGTTTCTGTTTACCTTTGCAGACAGTATCTTAAATACACTACTATCCGAAATTTGGAAACCATCCGAAATTAGGCGCATTTCCTCTATAGTTATATATATAGCTACCATAAAGCCCATTTTATAGGCATTTGGGTAACATTTCGGGGAATTCAACCAGCTACGCTTTTCATACTTAACTAGAAAATAATTTTATTATACACAGAAAAAATTGTTTTTTAAACTCGTGCTAGTGAGACTTGATATTGCGGTTGGTATAATTTATAGGTCGATTCAGGCATAATTATCACTCACTTCACCAATCTGAATTAAAAAATTAAGAAATTAATAAAATTAAGAAACATAACCTAAAATTTTTTATTAATTTTTCCGTGGTATGCAACAATTAAGATAAAAGATGAAATATAGCATAAAATAATGATAGAATCTTAAAATACACCATAGAAAAAGAATTTCTGGAATACACAAACTTTAGTGCGAAATTCTGTAAACAATCGTTAACTAAGTATCAAAATAAAAATGAAGATGGCGACACCTATGTATTTTAAAAATTCATACATTTTCAGTGTTAAGGAAAAACACAGTAGTTACATAAGAAAATAAAAGGCACTTTTGGAGATTAGTTGGTTTTAAAGCACGATTTTTGTCCCAACAACTGCAAATATAGTAATAATCTTCCTGCGCAATAGATATTGTTTTTTTTTACTTATTCAGTCGTATTTACACATGCTTATTATCTATTTGGCATTTACCTTATTGTTGCATACCACGGAAAATTTATTATAAAATTTAAGATTATGTTTCTTAATTATCTTAATTTTTTAATTTCTTAATTCAGTCTAGTGTAGTTAGTGATAATTATGCCTGAATCGACCTTATAATAAATTAGAGTAAATATTAAATCTAATAAACTTTTATTTCCTTAAAATAATATGTAGAATCTTCTTAATAGAACAATAAAAATATTTAAATTAAAACACTGTTTTCCTCTGACGTTTAAATCACTTCTACTAACTAGCCCTTTTCATAAATTATACTTTTACAATGATTTGTCAAAATTAATTAATGAAATCTAAAACTTAAAATTAAATAAAAATATGGGACATCCAGCATAATTCAAGTTTTGTAAATTTAATATTTTTTTAATTATTTAAATCAACTTCAATATTAGTTCAGTCAAATAACGAGAAATTCCTATGTTAAATTTCAATAAATGTGCACGGGCTGATGTTTCAAAGAGTAGTAGTAGATGGTAACAGAACACTCCTGTTAGTGAGAAAATCTACCATCTAATTTAAAGGGTAGTAGTGGATAGTAACAGAATACTCCTGTTAGTTTTTCACCGGGTGATATGCGCAAGGGGTGTCCGCTATCTTGAATTTTAGGGGTGAGTGCGGTTTACTCGCTAAATATGCATCTTATAACCAATTTCTTAAGGAGAAAATTTACAAACTCTTGTTTGGATCATTTTTTTTTTAAATATTAATAACGATCGAGTTATAAGTATTCAAAAACGGCCATGCTAAGGGCAAATTTGGGTTTTTCTGTTTTTCAGCCAAATTATTCATCGGAGATGAAAGTGGTTATGAGCAAACTTGTAGCTCTTGAAATTCTCTATAAGTTTTATATATTATGCATTTTCAGTATTTTGTTACGGTTACAGTAGGCGCTGAAATTCGAGTTGTCTTCTCTGTAACCGTACCGAAGTACCTATGAAAATTTATTATACATGAAACTTATAGAGAATTTCAAGAACCACAAGTTTGATCAAAACCACTTTTATGGTTCGATGAATAATTTGGCTGAAAAATGGAACAAACCAATTTTACCTCCAACATGGCTATTTTTGAATTAACTCGATTGTTATTAATATATTAAAAAAATTATCCAAATAAAAGTTGTTGGAAATTTCCTCCTTGTAGGCATATTAGGCAACTCACCCCTAAAATTCAAGATAGCGTAAAGACACCCCTTACGCAAATCACCCGGTGAAGAACTAAGGAGTGTTTTGTTACCATCCACTACTACCCTTTGAAATATCAGCCTTTGTACATTTATTGCAATTTATATTTATTACTTGACTGGACCATATCAGTGAGGATCCAGAATTTCTTAACGCTTTAATTGTTCATAAATGCACAGCGACAAAGGACAACAACACAACTTGTTCTGTTGTGTTGTGCACAAAAATTTGCCTTGTTGCTCTTACCAGATATCTCGTTGCTGCAACCAGAAAAATATTTGTTCCTTATGAATCTATTTATCTGTTTGATCTAACCAGAACTTTTTTCTGTGAATGTAAAACAAGGAGAGATTTATTTGTTTTGTGTCTATGAACATAATTGAAGCTTATAGGGCCTAACGATGCGACGCGACGCCTATAATATAGGCGTCGCACAGTAGGACATAGCGGCCAAAAATACTGAATTATATTATCTGAAAGTTACTCTTTTTAAATATTTTCTTGTGTATTTTGATTAAGCACAATCAATGTATATAAAATATGCATTTTCAAAATTTTATTTTATATGTACATTTTTATTTTATCTTTAAAAAACATAAAAAAATTATATTTTCAGGTAAAAATTAACCAGTTTTTGATGAACAGAAAAAAGCAATAAACACTTCCAGTGGCAAAAGATTCCTAATTATTTGATACAGCCATACTTTTTCATTATATATTTTACGAAAAAACAGACAGAGATAAAACTTATTACAGCTAAAAGCCATCGCCAGCCAGAATGAGGCATACATTAAAATGTTCCTCGGGATGTTTACTATCAGCTGTAAAGTGCTCGGTTAGCTAAGATTAGCTAAAAGAAAGAAATTTTGGTATTATTTTAAGACAAGCAGAATAATTTGGTACCTATTGTCACAATAAAATACAGTCTGATCATATAATAATAATTATTGATAAAAAATTTTGCGCAAAGTATTTGAAGCTAATTTAAGTACAAAATAAGAAAGGACAAAGCCTTTTTAAGTAGAGAAGTGGGAAATTTAACATTTAATCAAATAAGAAAAATAACGGCCTAGTCTTGAAAAGCAATTTTTATATTTAAACACGACGATCGTTTCGGATAAATTTATCCATTCTCAAGTGAGCCGTTCACTAAAATAAACCAAAAAAAAAATATATATATATTTTAGTGAATTTGAGAATGGCTAAATTTTTCCGAAACGATCGTCGTGTTTAAATATAAAAAATTTTTTTCAAGAATAGGCCGTTATTTTTCTTATTTGAAGAATGGTTCTTGAACCGAAGAAGTTCTCAGACTTTATTAACATTTAATGTTAAATAATATTGAATATGTCCTTTCATGAATCCAATTAGTATATTACTAGAGATTTAGCTTTTTACTGCACCTAACTGTAATTTTACAACAAAAAAAATACCTAAATATTGAGTATAAGCAAAACTATGCATACACAGAAAAAAAGGTTATCTTGGCAGAAGATAATAAATTATCTTGGATTTATATTATTTAAATGGAGGTAATAATCTCCTTTTAAGATCATGTATCCTCGGTTTAAGATTATCTGTTACTTTGGTTTCCTTTAATTATTCTCTTGGTAGAAAAATCCTTGTGTCAAGGATTTTTTTCTTAAATGCATGACATTTAAAATAGTAACAGAGAATCAAGAGTTATTATCTTGACTCAAAGCCTCTGTTGTCTTACGGTAAAAAGTTTGTCGGCTGGCAGACAATTTGCGCAGTAGTTCAAGATATGCGCAGGAGAGAAGTTAGGTTTGTTTTTTTTTCGTCAGTTGTCTTTAAAGGTGTATCATTGTTTTTATCTGCTTTAAAATGGACGAATTTTTATCTGTTGCCCTCCAACGTTGGGTATTTTTAAATTTACTTAAAAAATTCACGGGTAAGTAGCTTTAAATAATTTATACCTATAAGCGCCATTTTGGCGTTGCAACAAGTTTTTCCTCAAAAACAAGTGCTTTTTCCTACGGCCACCTATGAAACCAAATTTCACACGATTAACAGAGTAGGATAGTATCATATTTCATAGGCGTGCGAATTAATATTATACATGTGTGGGGATTTTTTTCAAAATATTTACCATTCTATTAACCCTGGAATGTAATAATATATTTAGTAAACTAAATACTATTAACGATATCCAGAAGGTGGTAAGGGTAGGCAAAAAAGGAACTAACGCCAGGCCTCTAAAAGTCATTTTCTCCAATAAAGAAGCTCCAAAAGAAGTTTTGAAGAACAGGAAAAATCTTGTAGGTCAATATAAAGTAAGCTCTGATCAAACTAAGATGCAGCAAGAATATTATAAATCCCTTAAAATTGAACTCAACAACAGAATAGCCAATGGTGAACAAAACCTAGTTATTAAATATAAAAATGGTACACCGCAAATAGTTCAATTGGACATTTCTAATAAGGCTGATAAAAAAAACCAAAACTAGCCCCATTACTTTGCTATTATCAAAATGTTGGTGGTCTCAAGACCAAAATATTAGAATTTAGCCGCGCCGTATTAACCTCAAACTATGATATAATAATAATAGCTGAGAGTGGATTATCCAGTGAAATATTTGATAATGAATTTCAACTTAAAAACTATGATATCTTTAGGTCCGATAGAACATTAAATACAAGTCATAAAAGTCGTGGTGGTGGTATATTAATACTAGTAAAAAAAATCTGGTGTGCTCAATTAATTAACACAACCTTTAATAAAATTGAACAATGTTACGTTAGGCTCACATTTAAAAATAAAATTTGTGTTGTTGGAGGTGTCTATATTCCACCATCTTCTTCTGTAGAAAAGTATGAAGAGTATTGTTCTGCAGTCGAATACATTGCACTACTATACCCGGATGCATCTATCTCTGCTTTTGGTGATTTTAATCTTCCAACAGCGGCTACTGTCGATTGTGAGGAAACTATAGTGGAGTCGTCTACGTTTTTAAATATGGAACAAGTTAATACTATTCCAAACAATCGAGGGGTATTTTTAGATCTGTTATTTACAAATGACTCTGAAATTTATACATCTCTTGGTTATGATCTTTTATTACCTAATTCATTTCATCACATTGCTTATAACTTTAATCTTTCTGTTGGTTGCGAAAATATTACTAATTCTCTTACCTACTCCGAATTATTTTATGACTTTAAAAACGCAGACTATATTGCTCTTAATAACTTTATTTCTTCTATTGATTGAGAAAAATTATTTAATAATTCAGACTGCAACGTTGCAACTAAGGAATTTTATGAAATTTTAAATATTGGTATATCTCTTTTTGTTCCCCAGAAAAAGTTTATTAAAACCAATTTTCCAAAATGGTTTAATAAAGGGCTTCAAAGTTTAATAATTCAAAAAAAGGGTGCAAACAAAAGATATAAGGAAACAGGTTTAGTTGCAGATTATGAAGTCTTTTCGCAACTAAGGGCAAGATGTAGGAAACTGGCAGAAGATTCTTACAGTACATACTTGAATAGGGTTGATAACGATTTAAAATTTAATCCTACTAACTTTTGGTCTTTTGTTAATAATAAAAAACAGAACAATGGCATACCTAATGTTATGAAGCTTGAAGATAGAAGTGCTAATAATGCTCATGACATCGCAAATCTCTTTGCAGAATATTTTTCCTCTGTCTATCAGGCTCATAATATTACCGCAAACAATGTTGTAGAAAATTCTTCGGCTTCAAGTATTTCCCTTAGAAAAATCACTATATTGGATATATTTAACAAAATTGAAAAAATTCCTGCAAAATATTCAGCTGGCCCTGACGGGGTACCTAATGTGCTTCTTAAAGAATGTAACTGCACTGTTTCGTTACCCTTAAGTATTCTTTTTAATTTATCACTTGATTCCGGTATTTTTCCAGATATCTGGAAAACAAGCTTTATTGCACCTATTTTTAAAAGTGGCGAGAGGTGTAATATTAAAAACTATAGAGGTGTTTCCATCCAATCTTCCATACCTAAACTACTGGACAGTTTGGTGTGTGACCAACTAACCTGGCAATGCAAGCCTAGGCTATCTACTCGTCAACATGGATTTTTTTCTGGACGCTCCACTGTAACGAATCTTGCCATTTACAGAGAAAAAATTCTATATGCCTTAGAGAAGGGTTGGCAGCTAGACTCGATTTACACGGATTTCTCTAAGGCATTTGACACAGTAGATATTAACATGCTCTTGCTTAGGCTTGCTATGTTTGGTTTTGATGGAAAGTTAATAAAATGGTTTTGCAGTTTTCTAATGGATCGGAAACAGTACGTTCACATACTTGGGGTTTTATCATTTGTCATAGAAGTACTATCAGGTGTACCTCAGGGTTCACATTGCGCCCCACTGTTGTTTAATATATTTATTAACAACATGGTTCAGTGTCTGGAGTCTAGCGAGGGTTTAATATTTGCTGACGATTTTAAATTTTTCAAAATTATAAAAACTTATGAAGATTGGTTAAGCTTGCAGAGAGATGTTGATAATATTTTTAATTGGTCCACAGCTAACAATCTGAGGTTAAATATAGAAAAGTGCTGTTTCATAAGTTTTTTCAGAGGTCTTAAAAAGTTTAATTCCTTCTATACCATCAATGGTGAGCCATTAAAATATGTCAAATCCGTTAAAGACTTGGGTATCACTTTCAGTGAAAATTTAAATTTCTCAGAACATATTAAAAATATTTCTCTGAAAGCAAACAAACTACTAGGCTTTGTAACACGAAACTGTTTACAATTTTCTACAAATACTATAATTACGTTATACAAATCTCTGGTCAGATCGAATCTAGAATATTGTACCCTCATTTGGTTTCCTTACACAGCTCAAGATAAAAAACTGTTGGTTAAAATTCAACATAAGTTTTTGCGTATAATTGCCTATAAAATGAATTTTAGAACTATTGGTCATGACTACTGTTTAATTCAAAGGATCACTGGTCTGGAGTCACTCGATTCTAGGAGGAATATAGCTAATGCCTGTTTTGTTTTTAAATTGATAAACGGATTAGTTGATTGTCCTGATTTGCTAAGCATAATTAATTTTTTAGTACCTGTTAGAAATACAAGGGGTGTACAAAATACATTTTTTATTGCGCATCACAGTACAAATTATGCGGCACTAACACCACTAAACTTAACTTTAAAGTTTATAAATCAATCGAAAGCTGATCCATTTTTAGGAAATTTAAAAAAATTTAAATCCTCTATTCGCTCTATTGAAGATCATTAATAATTCATTTCACCATTTGTTTTTATATTTATATTTTACTTTTAGTTAGTATTCTTAATTATTAGCTTATATATTTTTTGTTATACTTTACTGTAATGGGGCTTTCCCGTAAATAAATTAATAAATAAATAAATAAATAAATAAATGTGACTCTGGGGTCAATATGATCTTGAATCAAGAGAATCATAATCTTATATATTATTAATTAAAGATAATATGATCTTAAATAAATGGTTTAAGTGGCTTTGATTTAAGGAAATGTCTTTAAATCTAGGACCTCAAATGCCAAGATCACGGCGGACTTGCTCCAAGACAGTCATGGCGTTGAACATATCGAAAGGCATGGCGGCCTTGGTTCAAGATCATTTTGCTTTGATTCAAGATATCCTTTTTTTCTGTGTAGTTATAGTAAAATTAGAAAAACAAAACTTAAAAACTGAAGAAAAAGAGTTTACCGGTAGAACCGGAAGAGCTGAAGGTTTTTTATTAAGTGAAAAAAGCATTGGGTTATGCTAAACAAATCGACAAAAATTTGTTGCAAACAATTAAAATAAGAAAGATATTTACTTTACTTCCGAATTTTTCAAAAAAAAAAAACCCTAAATATTAAATATAAGCAAAACTATGAATGGTAAAATTTAAGAAAATATGTTAAAAACTGAAGAAAAAGTATTTACTTCCGGTAGAACCGGAAGTGCTGAAGGTTTTATATTAAGTGAAAAAAAGCATTGGGGTATGATAAACTAATGAACAAAAATTTGTTGAAATACGTTTAAAACTAAGAAAGATATTGATTTTTGGCCGCTATGTCCTACTGTGCGTCGCATCACATCGTTTAATAGGGCAATATAATATATTTACTGGATAAGTTATGAGACTGAAATAATTGGCAACATGTTATTTGAGACCTTAGGGCATCGACCTTTTTGCCATAAAGCTTGATATAATATTCATAAAAATCTATCATAAAATTGTATAATAAAAATATAATTTTTTTTCACGTCTTGTGGTAAGTTCATGTAGGTAATTCATAAAATCCAAACCTAGCACTGGTTCATAGAGGACTGGGTGCTTTAGTTGCTAAGGCGTCTATACAGACCACAGAATTAAAAGAGTCTGAAATCAATTCTCAGCAAATCCTATGAGTATTCAAAAAGCATCGCACCGCTGCGGTAGCAGACGGTCAAAAGCCACAATATTAGCCAATTTTCTGTCGGGTCACCGGAACTAATCAGGTTACTGAAACTCGTTTTTGTGATAATCGGTTACATACGGTAAGTGAGGGGAAGCGATGACGTACTTCACTAACCGGCAGTAACCGCGTCTAACACAGGTCCGGAGGTGAGTTAGATACGGTTAACCGTAAAAACTTAAACTATAAATTGTTTATTTACACCATAATTTACAGGCCTGTGGGAATTTTTCTCGATTTGTATGCAAAATGTAAAAAATAGAGTAGGTAAAGTATTTCAACTTTTATTTTCTAACTTCTAAGTGTTGCTTATGTGGTTTAAAATTAAATTCTTATATTAAAAACTATTTAAACTTATCATTGTTGTTTATTACCTTCCCCATAAGCAAATAATCTTGGAAATGTAGTTTAAGTACTTTTTCATCATATCTTATCCAAAGGAAATATAAAATATATATACCTTATCAGTTTTTTGGGAGAAGTTGGGTTAGGTACTTGTCAAAACCTCAAGAAAATAACCGATGCGTTTTTGTGAGAACTGTCGGTTAAACGAATTTAGTGGTGGGGATAAAAGCCGTACGGTTAACCGGTGTTTCCACAAAAAATTGGCTATTGTTATTTAATTGTTTAATGAGTAACTGTATCCCTTTCTGTGAATAAAGATCCCTAAATGACGCAGAGAAACCGCGACTTTCCAGTACATGTCAGTGCAGCCATTTCGTTGTTTGGATATTTTTCACATTCACTCGCTAGAAATAAAAGACCATACCTTTTGCATATGCTAAGCCATAAATAAATAAATTGAAAAGTACATGCATTTTAAAATACTCCTTACAAAAATGTGTAAACCTGTATGAATTTTTAGACGGTAGTCCTTAATACTCCGGTAGCCCACGCCCAGTAGAATCTTTTTATTACCTCACCGTTGAGACTTTGCATATGTGTTCTTTATGCCCAGTCAAACAACTTCTTACGTACAAAAATTCTCGATAGCGAGGCGTTTTTTTTTGGGACTAACCCTTAACTTTAGGGCGTCCGGCAACGGTACTGCCAGAAAATTTTTGTCGGACAAGGTACCGCTTGATTGTAAATATTGTTATTAAACGATCCTGAAAAAAGTCTCAACGGTGAGGTAATAAATAGTTATTTTCTTAACTAGTGTATTAAGTAGCATTAGCATATTCTTAAGTGGATAAAATCACTTAATACACGAGTTGAGAATTTAATTTTATCCAACACCTTTTATTTTTAAATAAAAATCTATAATTTTGCGAAAAATTATGTCAAAAATATTAAGATTAAGTTTTCTTAATACTAAAATAATAGGTAGCCATGGCCTAAGTATGCCTATTAAAAATAAACAATTGCTAGTTTTACATTTCTTCAAACGTCAAAATGGACGCGGTGATGACAGAATTTTTAATTAAAACAGTATTTTATTCAAAAACTAAAGAATAATTTGGGGTTTTCTTTAATTTTTATGGTTTAGTTAACGTGCTTCTATTTATAGAATAGTTATAATACTTAATTAATAGGGTATGTAACCAATTTTGGGTGAGATCAAAAGCTGTACGTAAAAGAGTGGGTGAAAAATTTTTTAGTCACTAGTGGAAAAAACTCACTTTTGACATTTAAAATAGTGCTCAAAACAAGTGTTTCTGTGAAGGTGTTAAATAAAAAAAATTATAATGGACATGGGCTCCCCGACTATAATAGGTTAAGAGGATCAAATCACCCACAGCCTAAAAATCATGACAAATGAGGTTCGTATTCCTCGTTAAACTAACTGTAGATACCGGGGTATAACAACGAAACATAGTATCAAAGGGGATAAGGCAAAAAATAAATAAATAAACTTTTTATTTAGCTTATAGCTATTTACATTAAAATTTACAATACTGTTAGAGCAGTAAAACACATTTAAACAATCCCGTTTTAAACTTAACATAAGACCAAAGAGTCTAATAGTCTAGACTTTACCTCCCCACCTGAAACTACTACTATTATTAAACCTGCTTATTTTTCTAGTAATAATAATATTTTGTTTTGAATTGTTGTGTTATATATTATAGCAAAGTTTAGTCAACTATTTATGGTATATGTTTATACGCATAACTAATTAGTTTAGAATGCCCTAAAAATAGTTTACTACAGAGACAACAACAACAATAAATATAATTTAATTTTAATTCTAACTTTGTCAAAATTATGTCAAAATATTATATATTTTTCTTATAGTTGGTGTAGAATTTTTAAAACAAATTTAATAACTCTGGAAATATGTAGTATATTTTAGCGAGATGTCTTAGAATTTTACTCACATGGGTGCATTCGATTGACGTAATAACCTTGTCGTCAAGGATGCCATTTTTAACAGTTTTCCTACGACCTAGTTAGTGCCTATTTCCCACCCTTTGTCTATGACAACGGTTGGGAAGTGACGATCAGCTTAGTTAACGTCAAACACATAATCTCAAATTGACAAACTAATTTTAAGACAATTTTTGCGTTTTTTGGACTTTTGTTTAGGAAAAATAGTATAAGCACCTCGACGCAAACCATTTTAGTGAACATCGAGTGCTTTTTTTACTTGTTTGCGTTTCGTAAAAAAAGCGTGCACTAAAAACTAGGTTCGCGTACTCGGTGCTTAATATTCTATTTTGCGACTCTTTTATAAGCTCATAATCACACGCATTTTGCGTGTTCTTATAGGCCCATAACAGGTCTACTTTTTTTTCTTTTGGGTTGGTAACAGACAAAAGTCTATCTCTTGACGTTTGCCGTGCAATTGTGAAAGTCGGTTTAAAGTTTCATTTTCTACAAAATTTTGTGTTTAGGTTATGTTTTACCATGTTAAAATTGTGGCTTAGTTACTTGCAGTGGAAAAGAGAAGAAATGACTATAAAATATATCAAAATAATATTCGTTCTTAGAATTTTAAACGTGGCGAAACTGTAATGCCAATTTGAAACAAAAATCCCTAAGTCAGTCAACAATTTAAAAGTTTTTTAAAATTTTAGAGCAAAATAGAAAAAATTGTATAAAGCGCTCGTTTCATAACACGTTTTTAGCGCACTAGTACTTTAGAAAACTCACCGCAAGCGGCTCGTTTTCTAAACTTGTACTCGTGCGCTAAAAACGTATGTTATGAAACTAGTACTTTAATATACTATTAAATAGGACCAAAATATCATATTATGTGATCTCTTATTTGAATTTTTTTTTCTGGTTTTAGTAGTGTTTTTAAAAATTAGATATTTTTTCAAATTTCATTTAAAACATTTTTTTTTATTAATAGTCCTTTACGGTATTGTACCTCTCGCTTTCAGCCCGAGCCAATATTTAATATAACGGCGTGTGTCAAAATAGTTATTTATAATACAAGGGCGAAAAGTTAAATTTTTCGATTGAGTAGGTTTTTAGAAGCTGAGGGCCGGCCGATAGGGCCGGCCCGAGGGTCATAAACCTACGAAATCGAAATTTAACTTTTTGCCCGTGTATTATGCAATATTTTTTATTCGATTGTTACTAATAATAAATTATTAAAATATACTTAATTTTAAAGTGCAAAAAATATTCTTTCTATCTTTTTACTTACTAGTTATCCATGAAAAATTGCTGTCCAACCAAATCGCTACAAAAACAATTGAATCGTTTCTTTTGCTTGCGGTTTAATTTTCAAATTAGCTTGGTGATTAATTTCTGTTAAAATGTGTCTGTTGTGAAAATAATACTTGTGAAACCGTTCTTCGAATATTATAAATATTGAAAGGGATTTTATAATTGAAATTTTGTGTTTTTAATTTATTTTAGTGGGTGAATACAGATTAATCAGTTGGCATATATTTTGAGGTTATGTTATGGATTTCTTTTATTTTGTATGAAATACGTAATAATAATTATTTAGAATATTATAAACATTATAAGTAAATTAGATTTTACGACGAATAAGCGATTCAACATGAAAAATAAAAATATATAAATTAAAATCATTACATTCAACGGAATTATTTTATACAAATTATATATTTATGCTGTCATTTTTTTTGTACACGCAATAACTAAATTATCCGACGAAAATCTATAACAATTATTTTAAAACATTGTATATTTTTTCTTTGTTAAAAAAATTGAACTTTGTTAAACTCTTCACAGCTCCCAAGCTGTTTTTGAAGATTTTTTTCAAAAACAATAGGGTTCTTTCATTCTTATAGCTTTATTTTTTCTGAATATTTGAGATTTTATTCTTGAATTATAGTGTTAATCAAAAACGTGATACACAAAAGCACGGACGGACAGATGAATTTTTCAAAATTTAAAATACGATAAAATGTATAGGATAGGTATGGTAATAGTGGTTTAAACTTTTTTGGCGAACCTGGAAGCGAAACAAAAAAATGAATCCGCCATTTTATAGCCAATGTAAAATTATATAAATTACCAAATTTTCGTTTTTATCGAATGAAGATTAATCTTAATTTTAGGGGTGGACATAAACAAAACTCACCCGGTATATTTATTTTATGACCTAAAAAAAATGGATCTCAATATTTTTGATTTTCGCAATTGGGTAAAAAAACTTATTTAAAAACATAAAATACATTTGTAATAATTTACTATTTTACTAGACCTTACAACTACTTTTGTTTTGATTAACAGTCGTCCAAACCAAAGTTACTGATCGATTTCGTGCTTTTTAGCACTCATCGGAGTCACATATCAGTATGACAACTGTGAAAATCAAATCTTTTCCATATGCTATATGTAGTAGAAAAAAAATTATAAGGAACAGCAATAACAGTTAGCGACATCTGCTGCTAAAAGCAGAAACTCGATAAAACCTAACGAACGTCCAAAAAAGGAATCAATCGAAGTTTTCAAGAACCCAATGCACGCAGTCGATACGGGGCAGCATTTCATTTCATAGTAAATTATTACAAATATATTTTCTTACATTTTTAAAAATGAACCAATTTTTCAATTAATTAAAATACCTTTATTTAGTGTGAGAAAAGTAAAAAGCGATTTTTTTTAGATTTACTAAAAACGTGGATTTGTACATACAACTTTGTAAATCTTATCTAACGATAAAGGGTTATTCTTTTAAATAGTACACCCACCGTTACTTTTGAACAGGATGAGATATAAACTTTATATTTGGACTATACATATCACACAACAAAAACTAACATTTGTCATATTTTTCAATATTTTATTCGGTAAGGCGGCGCCACGGGAGCAGTGGTTGACAATATTTTAAATAGCACCCTAGGTATTGTAGTACGTAATTTTAAAGAACTTATAATTATCTATTTAACCATGTAATTATTTATTTTTAATTTTTTTTTTTTTGAAGATTTTTTTTTCTTCAAAATTGATGAAATTTTCAGTATTTTTGAAAAATTAATTTTGGAAATTTTCCACAGATAGGTCCAAATAGTTAATACATGGTGTATTATCATTTTAAGAGTAATTATAGTTATTTATCATTTTCATGTAAAATTTTTAATATTTATGCACAAAATATTAAAAATTTAAATAATTTTGAAGAAAAAAACATATTAAAAAAAATATTAAAAAATTACGAAGTTAAATAGAGAATTTTTAGCTCTTTAATATGACGTATTACAAGACCTAGGGTGCCTTTTGATATATTGTTCTCCATTGCCCCCCTGGCGTCACCTTACCCAATAAAAAATTGAAAAATATGGCAAATTATAATTTTTATTGTGTGATTCAGGGAACGTTCAAGTATTACGTAACGCAAATTGTACCAAAATTCATACACTTCATACCCCGTTTCTCGCGTTAATAAGCGCTGTAGAGATTTCATGTTTTGGCTACCCCCTTGATAGGGGGGTTTTAGGGGGGGTAGCCAAAATATAAAATCTCTACAGCCTTCATTAACGCGGGAACCGGGGTATGAAGTGTATGAATTTTGATACAATTTGCGTTACGTAATACTTGAACGTTTCCTTACATATTGCAAATTTAAAGTTTAAATCTCATTTCTTTCAAAAGTTACGGGGGGTGTACCATTTAAAAGAATAACCCTGTATATGTACTATCTACTGTGAGCTGTATACTATGGAATGCGAGCCATTAAATGTTTTATCTTAACAACAATCATTTTATGGTTAACATGCCAATGCATTAATTAAACTTTTTAATTGCATGTGTATTAAAGCAAATCAATTTTTAATAGAATAAAACCTTTCATTACACAAATAAAAATTAAAACTTGATTTAACAAAAATGATTTATTTCGACATATTTTGTTCTATTAAAGAAATTATATTCAATACGGTAAAGTTTTTTGCCGCCATCTTGAAAAAACCAAAAACTATAGAAACTAAATTAATGCTTTAATAGAAAAAAATATGATTTTTTCATTGGTGAAAACCGCAATTCTCTAGGTTAAATAGTTTTTAAGTTATTGCACGCCAATGTCAAATTTTTGACAAATTTAAAAAAAAATAAGAAAAATTTAAAAAATCATAATTTTGAAACGGGGTGTTTTTGAATAAAATCCCGTGGAGGTTTTTCTTAGACATTGGTGGGCTACACATACAAAAATAATCAGAAAAATCCGTGACCCATGACGTCAGCCCTACCTGGATATCAACACAATATAAAATGTATATTGTTATACAATATTATTATATATCTTACAAATCTATTCATAAAACGGGCATAAAATTGGATTTATAGACAGTAGTTTTACCCTGTAAACGAGAATTTTCCCACGCCTACTGCGAATAAAGTAATTGATTTTAAAATTTTCAAAAAAATAAAAAATGAAGTTTTTGAGAAAAATAGCCTTAAAATTTTTCGCCGCCATCTTGAAAAAAACAAAAAACTGTCAAAACTAATTTGATAAAAGTTGATAAAAAAATATGTTTTTTAATGGTGAAAACCGCAGTTCTCTAAGTTAAATAGTTTTTGAGTTGCGCGTCAATGTAACATTTTCGAGAAATTTAAAAATTTTCAAAAAAAATTAAAACAATCATATTTTCGAAACGAGGCGTTTTTGAAAATATCCAGCTGAGGTTTTTCTCTAACATCGGTTTCGACTACACATAAAAAAATAATCAGCAAAATCCGTGACCCAAGCCTTCAGCCCTGCCTGAATCGGCCCGGATAAGCACCTTAAGGTGTTTTTTTATAAAATTTTTAGTTTATTTCATGGCAGTAACTTGATGCACTAATGGGTTCGTGTATGTTTCAGGTTTGTTGCGGTGGTCTATAAAAAGTACAGAGGAGCTTGAGGCTTTCCTCGAAAATCTATAAACAGTAAAGGGACCCCTCGGATTCAGTTCAGTTTTAAAGAAATAGTACAGGGTCTACTTGGTACACAGAAAAACATATTGTCTTAAATCAAGAATATGTGATTTGGATATAACGAAGAGAATATATTCTCCTTTAAAACAAAATTGTGCTTTAAATATAAAAGGATACGAATATGGTATGCTTGAAATGAGAATATATTCTTAAATATGAAAGGATAAGAATATGGTAAACATAAAAGAAGAATATATTCTCTTCATTATATACAAATCACCATATGCATGATTTAAGAAAATATTTTTCTGTGTGTATCAGACAAATCTACTCACTTTTATTATAAATTCGGCATTACCTAGGGTCCTTATTTAAAAATGGCTTCTGATTCACCAACGTTTCGGATTTTTTATTTTCTTTACATGAACGTGCATTTTTTTGTAGTCGTTTTTTTACATTTCTGCTTGGTCTTTTTGCAGTGTATTTATTCTAAAAGCAGTATTTTAATTGCTCTTAAGTATTTAATTAATTATTCATCATAATTATGTACATTGTATATTATACAATGTATAATCTCTGTTTTAGATTTGTTTTTACGTATTTACGGATTTTGACTGATTTCAGCTTTCCTTAAATGTTTACTTATATCCAAAAAGGCCTTGTTTGTCCATAAATCTTAAAATTAAATATCGTCGTGTTACTTTCTCAACCTCAAGAAAATTCATATTCGCTTCCTTGGACTGATCAACTCTGTACATGATGACCGATAACTTATACAAACTCCAAGTAATAACACTGGTCTACAAAAAAAAAACATATCTTTCCATTTTGTCTGATATATTATTTTCGATGTACTTTTTGATGCTGAACACGAATTTCACCTCCATTTGTTGACTTTGGTTCGGGATAAATGCTACTGCTTTTTTGAAAAAAAAAGTTAAACATTGTTGTTTCAGGCCTGATTTTTTTTTTCAAGTACATTATACATCTATAAGATGCAGTTTTTTACACAGATTTTAAAAATATTTTGTTTTTTTAGATGTCTTTAACGGTTTTCGAGAAAAGTTAAAAAAAACTTTAAAAAAGTTAAACATTTTTTAAATGCCTATTTCTCAGTTATAACTAATTTTAATTTGTTTTATAGCTCAATTTGTTCGTTTTTTAATACTTATTAATTCCGTGAAATCACATTTGAGATTAAAATTTTCTGTCCCGAGATATAAGTGAAAAAACACACCCTTGTTTTTAAAGTTAGAAAACACGCTCTTTTGTTGTTTTTTTAACAAGGCAATTAGAAACAAAACTTTTATTTTAACATTTAACATAACGTTATGTTATAACATATCAGAAAAACTGGATAATAAACAATTTTAGGAACAGAAAAAAATAATTTATCTTATTTTTAAGAAATTCCAATTTTCTGTTTTATTTAATTTTTTAACAGAAATTACTACTATTTATTTTAACGTGTTCACCCATAGATTTTTTGTAAGTTTTGTGCTTCAAGTTTACATTAAACTTGAACAACATTTGCCTCACAGGACTTACAGAAAATCTATGGCATGAGCAATATGGACAGGGTAATTATAATTATAATTATATCAAAATAAATTGTAGTAATTTGTGTTTAAAAAAAAATAACACAGAAAACTTGAATATCTTAAAAACAAGGTGAAGGCGTATAGAGATATTTTTTTCTATTCTTACATATTTTATTTAAGTATCTAGTTTACCTGATATTTTATATAATAACGTTATGTTAAATGTTAAAATAAAAGTTTTATTTCCAATTGCCTTGTTAAAAAACACCAAAAAAGCCGGTTTTACGAACCTTAAAAACAAGAGTGTGTTTTTTCACTTATATCTCGGGACAGAAAATGTTAATCTTAAATCCCTTTTCTCCGAATAAAGTATTAAGAAACGAATAAATTGAGCTATAAAACAAATTAAAAGCTTTAGTAATAACTGAGAAATAGACTCTTAATAAATGTTTAAGTTTTTTTTTACTTTTTTTTAACTTTTCTCGAAAAGCGTTAAATATATCTAAAAAAACAAAATATTTTTAAAATCTGCATAAAAAACTGCATCTTATAGATGTATAATGTCCTTCAAAAAATTAGGGCTGAAAACAACGATATTTAACTTTTTTTTTTTTAAGCAGTAGCATTTATCTCCGAATCCCGAACCAAAGTCAACAAATGGAGGTCAAATTCGTGTTCAGCATCAAAAAGTACAAGGAAAATGATATATGAGACAAAATGGAAAGATATGTTTTCTTTGTCGAGCAGTGTTAATTTAATTCGTTTATAAGTAGAGTTGTACTGGATCCATGGAAAAATAAAGGGTTTGTATAAATTATTAATCATCATTGCAAGGGACTGAAAATAGATAGCTTAAAGATACATTAGATCATATATACATAGATATGGCATTAATGTTGATTTGTTTTATGTAGAACATATACAAAGCCAATTGTAAACAAACGACTATAGCGGTGATGTTGCGAGAAGGTGAAGTATAACATATTTGTTAACAAACCACTATAGCGGTGGGTGGTGACCAGAAGCGGGAAGGTGAAATCTACCTGGATATAGCAACGAAAACATTTCGGTTTGACGTGGACTCAAGGCGCATCTAGGAGGGGATATATGATCTAATAAAGATACGAGTTTGAAAAAGTAACACTATGCAGAGTAGTCTCTGCACTATGATTATAATTGACAAAGTGGGGAGGAAATGATCACCTGACACGTTAGTAACATTAATAAAAGTGTGTGTTGATTTTCAAATTCAAGATGGATCGGTGGACCATATATACATAGATGACATTTTTGGATAAATCATAAAAACAAACATATGTCTATTTTTTTATTTAATTTTTAAATGCGAGATGGACAATATAGATACAGTTTTGCAGAACAATAAAGTGAATTTGACGTTTAAATACAAATGACTGAATGCCAATTTTGATATATAGACGGTTTTTAGCTTAAATTTCAGTCTCCTAGATTGTTCTGATGAAACAGTGTCAATATAATATTGTTTGACACACGGATGTGTAGCTATGGAAAATATATGAGGAAAGTAGGTCTACCCACTTGCACGCACGTACGCCTTATGACGCTTATGACGTAAAAAGAGAGCTTCGTAGCTATTCACCCGTGTGAAAAACTATACCTTCTAAACTATGTCCGACAAACCAAAGTTAGGCACTTGCTGAACGTGAGTACAAATATCTTGTGTTTTAAAATCATTCAAGAAATTTGACTAGTGTTAAGATCAAGGCAAAATACCCCTTTTTTCGTTGCTTATTAAAGTTGTAAGAAGGCGGATTAAAACTTTCCTTCCTAAGCAAAAAAAAAAGAACATAGGAAGAGAAAATAAGTTATTAGAGTGTTTAATGAATTAAATTTTTAATGCAAAAATTTACTTTACTTTTTACTTTATTAAGGTTTTCTCACTACTAACAGAATTATTTCTCGAGATACTTGATGTGGTAGCCTTTAAAACGCCTTTAAAATTACACTAACAGAGTTAAAGAACCTTTCAAATGATGTATACTTAAATTAACTATATCAAAAACAGTATTTCGTTTAAACCTTTTTGTTGCGTGTACAGTTCACATAAATATACCTACTCACCTATTTTATTCTTTTTTCAGATATCTGGCGATTGTCCATCCTCTTCAACCACGAATGTCTAAGACATCGTCATTGATCACGATTACCTTCATCTGGGCGGCGGCAGCAGCCCTTGCCATTCCTTGTCTTTTATATTCTACTACACTTACAACCACGTAAGAAATATCTTATTATTATATTATTCACATCGCCTGCGCCTACGGTAGTTTAGAATTTTCAAAAAATTTCAAAAATCGTCCTAGATTTCAAAAGTCCTTCCATTTGTCTGTCTGATGTCACGATTTTTGTGAACACGATAACTCAAGAACGAATAATCGTATCGACTTGAAATTTTTAGGAAAAAACAAGTTCTACGAGGGGAAGATCACTATTGTTTTTGAAAGTAATCCCCCAAAAACAAAAAAGTTATAGGGGGTTAAACTTTAAAAAATACCGAAAAAAGCTGAGAAAAAAATACGATGAACGTATTTTTTTTAGCTAAAATTACTTTTATTAAAAGGATCAATTCTACTAAAAGAAAATTAAAAAATCAATTGAAAAATTTTTATTTTAATTTTTTTTTATTTTTCGTTTTTTGTAAGAAAATTTAATAAAAAAAAATGAAAATTGAAAAAAAACTTTTTTGAAAACTTTTTTTTTATTTTTTTTTGTGTTTTTCAAAACAGATCTTTTTATAAAAAAAATATTTTTTTTTATAATTTTTTTGAAAACTATTTTTTTAAGTATTTGGGATTTATTATACATACCTATGTATTATACATAAGTATGTATAAACCATTTACTGTGAATAATATACAGGATTTTCAGTAAATGATGTCATTAATTTTAATGGATGATTCTACATAGGAAAATATGAAAAAAAAGTTTCTATAAACATATGTCTAAAAATGCGCCGTAAGGGAGCTAAGCCCCTTTGAAAGTGGCTAAAAAATTTGGTTTTTATTTAATAACTAGGAACGCTTTGAGGTACATTAACGAGGTTTTGAATGTAAACTAACCTTAATAAGGTCCATCTTCGTATGCTATCTTCATGTACTTATTTTAAACAGGGGTGTGCGAAACTGAGGGCCTTATTAGTTTTTTATCCCAAACTTTTTTCTGTGTAACTTTTTTGTAATTTTATTTTTGATGATTCCTTAGGTCAAAATACATAAAAAAGGTACTTGTTCTAATACTGAGAGTTATCAAATAAAAACCGAATTTTTTAGCCACTTTCAAGGGGCTTAGCTCCCTTACGACGCATTTTTAGACATATGTTTATAGAAACTTTTTTTCATATTTTCCTATGTAGAATCACCCCTTAAAATTAATGAAATCATTTACTGCCCAACCTGTATAATGGAATCAGTAGCATTACATATCTTCAGGGCTTGTTTTTATTTAAAATGTTAAAACATATACTAACAGAAAAACACAATACGAAAGTATAATAACGCCTTCGTCAAATTTTCAAATTTATAATTTTATACACAAAAACACAATACGAAAGTATTACAGCGCCTTCGCCAATTTTTTAATTTTATACAGTTTTGCGTTTTTAGTTATTAATTTATTAAAATGTTCTTGGGTAGAATTTGTTTAATGAACGTAAAATAAAATCTAAACCAAAACCTGTGCGGACTAGTATCTATAAAAATACTGGCCACAATCAGTGGAAATAAGTAGTTTTGCCTTCTAAAATTTGTTATTAATTTGTTCATGTCATTTTTTATTTAAATTTTTATTTTAAATCTTTAGTGTTTTAATGCCAAGTTCTTCCAAATAAAATAAAAAATACAGTATAAGCTCTATAATGTGAACATGTGTATATGTGAACTATTCGTTTTTGTGAACACAGAATTTTATATATATATATATATATATATATATATATATATATATATATATATATATATATATATATATATATATATATCCAATAAAAAAAATATATTTAGCCTCTACATAGGCTTTTATGTGGGGGCATACTGGGCTACACGCATTATTTTTTTATACAATGAAATAAAATATTGTGCATGTAATTACGCCTAAAATCAGGCCTATTCTCATGTACCATTGAGATTGAAATTTGTGCCAATATTGACAAAAATTGCAAGGTCATTTACGTCGACTGAAAAATTGCTATTCACATGACCACTTGGAAAACAATATTGAAAAGATACATTGAGAATTTTTCTCAATATATTGAAATTTAACGGAAGACGAAAAACCACCTCCGTTAAATTTCAATATTGAAATTACCTAACCTACAAATTAGTTTGTTTTACAAAAAATGAATGATTTAGTCATTTCATAAAAGGCAGATTAAATTAAAAATAGAGAGCGACAGTAAGTACCAAATACAACTAAATTACTAGTTCTAAAAAATGCAATATGTCAAAATTTTAGGTCAGTTAAGTTTAACAACGGGTGTCAGCGACCCGTTTGTTCTCCCAGACTCTGGGGCCCAGAGCCCTGCTGTGAAAGCAGGAGATCAAAAGTATGTTTAGGATAGACAGGCTAAAATATTCATAAAATATGAACCTGAAAAAACAAGAAAGAACTTAATCTCAGCAAGCCGGAACTAAAGACCTATACAGGGCTGTTAACCGGGCACTGCCCTTTATCATCTTAAACCAATGGGCAAGTCTGAAATCAACACCTGTCGTCTATGCTCAGAATATTAGATTCAGTGTCGTCGACCTAAAAAAGTACTATATAACATGGAACGAAGGAATAACTTTTTTTGAAAATAAAGATGAAGTGGCATACATGGATTTGAAGCACTTCAAAATCATTTGTATTATATCTGTCTAATATGGTATAAAATATCTTTGTATAAGGTCCCTGAATGACATTAAACTAATAAACTAAACTATACACCAGTTTTGACGAACATTTTTAAACATTTAAAAACACTGCCAGCCAAGGGCGTAGATATATATTTTCTATTTTTCTATGGGGGGTAATACCAAGCAGGGCCGGCCTTTGCATTTCGGCGCCCTGGAGTAAGCTTTCAACTTGGCGCCCCTAACAAAAAAAAAGATTTGTCCCTGACGATTTCTACCAACCAAAACTTGGCACCCCCCCTATCTAGCCAAAAAGAGAAAAAACACCCTCGAAAAAAAAAGCTTTGTCAGATGACTAAAAAAAAAACGCCCCTCGACGGCGCACTCTAGGCTCGCACCCTGTAGCAGGGGGTTCACTTGATTCATAGAAAGGCTGGCTCTGATACCAAGATCTTGGTTATTTTTACCAGGATTAAAAATGATTAAAAGGCAAATTTATATTTTTTCTTAGGATAATGCAATAAAAAACATATTTTTTTGTCCTATGGGAGGGTAATTACCCCCATTACCCCCCTCATCCACCCCGTAGCTGCCAGCAGGTCCGTCGGGGGGTGTTTCATCCCGGGCCCGGAGTTTCTGGGGGGGCCCAGATTTTTTGTGGTGGGCCGGATTTCAATCGAATTCCTAAATCTTTTTTTTTTTAGTCTGAGGGGGGCCGGATGGGGTCGAAGAATTTTTTTTTAGTCATCAAAATTTTTCAGGAGGTAAAAAAATTGGGGGGCGGATTTTTTGTGGAGGGACCGGGTGGGGGTCCGTAGGTTACTATCCCCCGGGCCCCGATTTTTTCTCTACGGCCCAGACTGTCAGATAAAAAAATACAATTTTTACCACCGGGCCTGGAGATGGATTTTTTACTATTAGAATCAGTTTCAGCGACCTCGAAAACCCTAATATTCCTATTTTTACAAAAACATTGTAAATATTTAAACATTATTTCCCCCTACCCCAAGGGGTTCACCCAACAGCCAAACCATGGTTAGAAATTTTTTATTATCAGATTCAGTTTTATCGACCTCAAAAACCCCAATATAATAATTTTCACCATGATTTAAAAATAGTTACCCCGGGTGGTTTTAGCAAAAAAATGTATCTAATTCGCTTTCAGCGACCTCAAAAACCACTATATACCCATTTTCACGAAAATTTTGTGAATACTTAAAATAACTAGCCCCCACTCCCGAAGGGTATAATTAGAAAAATATTATTATATACCCATTTTCACAAAAACATTTTAAACATTTAAAAATAATTACCTTCCGCCCCTCGGGGGTGGGGATAGATTTGTAATCATCAGATTTCGTTTAAGCGACCTCAAAAACCCTATATACCAATTTTCACGAAAATGTAAACGATTAAAAATAATCACCCCCGGGAGTGCAGTTAAAAATTCAAATTCAGTTTCGTCGAGCTCAAAAACCCTTATGCTAATTTTCCGAAAATATTGAAAACATTTAAAAATACACAGCCCATTAAAAAAAGCTATTCCATTTTTCACTTCCGTGCGTGAAATGGATTTTTTATTATTTTATTTACTTTCAGCAACCTCAAAAACCCTATTATACCAATTTTTACAAACCCACCCCTGTGAAGATAGTAGGGGTTACCCCCACCAACATGCAATGTATATAAACCATGACTTGACTAAATAAACCTCAGTTTCACAACCCCCTCCCCATCCCTTAGGGGTGTATTTATAATAAAAAGTTATTCTGAGTTTTAGTTTTAGCGACCTCAAAAACCCCTATATACCAATTTTCACGAAAATATTGTAAACATTTAAATATAATTACCCCTTACCCCAGCGAGGGTCGAGTTAATTTTTTTTCTATATCAGATTCAGTTTTAGATACCCCAAAAACCCTTATATACAAATTTTCACGAAAATATTGTAAACATTTAAATATAATTACCCCCTTACCCCCGCGGGGATGGAGTTAAATTTTTTTCGTTTTCAGATTAAGTTTTAACTACCCCAAAAACCCCCATATACAAATTTTCACGAAAATATTGTAAACATTTAAATATAATTACCCCCCTTACCCCAGAGGGGGACGAGTTAATTTTTTTTCGTTATCAAATTCAGTTTTAGCTACCCAAATAACCCCTATATACAAATTTTCACAAAAATATTGTAAACATTTAAAAATAATTACCCCCTTACCCCTGCGGGGATGGAGTTAAAATTTTTTCGTTATCAGATCCAGTTTTAGATACCCCAAAAACCCCTATATACAAATTTTCACAAAAATATTGTAAACATTTAAATATAATTACCCCCTTACCCCAGCGAGGGTCGAGTTAATTTTTTTTCGATATCAGATTCAGTTTAAGCTACCCAAAAAACCTCTATATACCAATTTTCACGAAAATATTGTAAACATTTAAAAATAATTACCCCCTTACCCCGGCGGAGGTGGAGTTAAAATTTTTTCGTTTTCAGATTAAGTTTTAACTACCCCAAAAACCCCCATATACAAATTTTCACGTAAATATTGTAAACATTTAAATATAATTACCCCCTTACCCCAAAGGGGGTGGAGTTAAATTTTTTTTCGTTTTCAGATTCAGTTTTAGCTACACCAAAAACCCCTATATACAAATTTTCACAAAAATATTGTAAACATTTAAAAATAATTACCCCCTTACCCCCGCGGGGGTGCAGTTAAATTTTTTTCGTTATAACATTCAGTTTTAGATACCCCAAAAACCCCTACATACAAATTTTCACGAAAATGTTGTAAACATTTAAAAATAATTACCCCCATACCCCCTCGGGGGTGGAATTAATTTTTTTTGTCAACAGATTCACTTTTAGCTACCCTTCTAGCTACCCCTCTATACCAATTTTCACGAAAATATTGTAAACATTTAAATATAATTACCCCCTTACCCCAGCGGGGGTCGAGTTAATTTTTTTTCGTTATCAGATTCAGTTTTAGCTACCCAAATAACCCCTATATACCAATTTTCACGAAAATGTTGTAAACATTTAAATATAATTACCCCCTTACCCCCGCGGGGGTGAAGTTAAAATTTTTTCGTTATCAGATTCAGTTTTAGATACGCCAAAAACTCCTATATACAAATTTTCACGAAAATATTGTAAACATTTAAATATAATTACCCCCTTACCCCAGAGGGGGTCGAGTTAATTTTTTTTCGTTATCAGATTCAGTTTTAGCTACCCAAATAACCCCTATATACAAATTTTCACAAAAATATTGTAAACATTTAAAAATAATTACCCCCTTACCCCCGCGGGGGTGGAGTTAAAATTTTTTCGTTATCAGATTCAGTTTTAGATACCCAAAAAACCCCTCTATACAAATTTTTACGAAAATATTGTAAACATTTAAATATAATTACCCCCTTACCCCAGCGTTGGTCGAGTTAATTTTTTTTCGTTATCAGATTTAGTTTTAGCTACCCAAATAACCCCTATATACCAATTTTCACGAAAATGTTGTAAACATTTAAAAATAATTACCCCCTTACCCCCGCGGGGGTGGAGTTAAAATTTTTTCGTTATCAGATTAAGTTTTAGCTACACCAAAAACCCCTATATACAAATTTTTACGAAAATATTCTAAACATTTAAAAATAATTACCCCCTTACCCCAGAGGGGGTGGAGGTAAATTTTTTTTCGTTTTCAGATTCAGTTTTAGCTACCCCAAAAGCCCTTATATACCAATTATCACGAAAATATTGCAAACATTTAAAAGTAATTGCCCCCTCAGATCAGATTCAATTTCAAAAACTCCCATAGGGTAATTTTCAGATTTTTGTGATTTTTTTTAATTTTCACCATTTGCAAATTTTCCCCCCTTGCCGCACCTCTATTTTCACTAAAAACAATCCCGAGCGAGAACTTTTGGTAACATACAAGTCTTTAGCTTAAAGTGTTCTTAAGTTATCGTAGATAGCAGACCAACCGACCATCCCTTAAACAATTTTTTTTTGTTTAAAGTTGATTTTTATGGACATAAACATAAAGTAGTAGTAAATGTTTATTTCACACCTGGGGGAGGCAAGAGCTATCGACCGAAGTCCTTCTGCTCATATTTTTACAAAATTATCTTATAGTTTATATGATAAGAAACTATCTAATTAATTTGGAAAAATTAAATAATAATAAATAATAATAAATCTACCTAGTTTTAAATGTATACAAAAAAGAAAAAAAAAAGAAAAATACAAGATTGTTAGTCAATGTAACTCCGCATAAGTTCGAACACCATCATGGTTAGAAATCTGTATCTCAGTACATTTAGGTTCCTGGTTTCTGAATAATATTAAAGTTAATCTCTCTTTGGGCAAAGTTGGAGGACAGTTCCACAAGTCTTTCTTCGATGGGGTTTACTTTGATTTTTTCATAGAGCAAGGAATTTGGATTTGGATTTTCAGGATGTTTTATCTTCATGACTGTTCTAAGGCATGTAGTTTCAGCTACTTAGAGTTTTTTTTGTTCCAGCTCTGACATGTGTTTATAATAACATGGCATACTCAAGAAGAGGTCTACATATTAATTTATAGATAGATAGTAGCTGTGCTGGTGTTTATACCCTGATTTTTCTATGTAAGCGATTTAAAGTGTTTTGCTCTTGTAGTTGCTTTTTTTTGTAACTTCTGACACAAAGTAGTTAAAATTAAGTTTAGAGTCAATCTGTAGTCCTAAATATTTTGCATGAGGTCTTCCAGTTAAGAAGTTTTAGAGTAGGTGAAGTTTCAGTAATTTTATGGTAAAATATTATTCGCTGTGACTTATTGGGATTGGGTTTTAATCTCCACTTACTATACCATCTTTACGTCTTTGTCATTAGGGCCTGCAAGCTTGATATTTTCAGGGGTAATATCATAAGTGATACTAGGTTAGATATCGATGGTTTTTTACATAAATTTTACGAATATTAATCCCAATGACGAAAATGCAACGACTGCTTTAGCAGGAGTTGCATTTTCCAAAAATTGGGATTAATATGAGTAAAATTTGAAAAAAAAGCACCGGTACCTAACCTAGTATCACGAATTGATATTTAGGGAGAGAATATAATTTATATTTAATACACATACCTCTTAATTTTAACGTATTAATAAATAAATAAATTATATTTTATAAATTAAAAAGCAAACAATAAGCACCATTTTAGATTAGAGAAAAGAGGGGTAAAAAAATCATCGTAGGGGTAAGGTATTTTCACTTATCAATACAGCATACTACATATATATAAATTGTATTCTCAGTTTAAGATTTTTCTTGTGTACCACCAGTGTAGTATCATCTGCAAATTGAAGCATATATTCTGTTTTGTCAAAGAAATTGTGGTCTTCATGAAGGTAGTTATAAATGTAAATATTATACAAAAGAGGATCCTCGAGGGGTAATCCTAGGTCTGGTATGAATTCTTCGGAGACACTTGTTGACTCTGAACCGTATTTTTCTACCCTGCAGCATGTCTCTAATAATTTGGATAAAGTTTGGACAATCCATAAGCTTTAACTCAACTTAAAAAACAGCAGACCCTTGTGCCAAACACTAACGCAGACTTTGGTATCCACTTGGATGTTTGGTAAACATTAAAAAAAAAAACACAAAAAATAACATTTTTGCACGAATACAAGGCTTTCCCAACAACTTTTGACATAGGAAAATAGTATTTGTTTAGTAAATACTGCAAAAATCTAGAAAGTTAGGTTAGAATCTTCTTCTTTTTGATTAATTAGTGGCCTTTTTTCATAAAAATAATAACCAAAATATGAAATCTCATTATTTTTTTGCCTACTACAAAAGTTGCTCAACCTGTTCGTGATTAACTTCATGTTTATTCAAATTCAATATTGAATTCGAAAACAATGTTGTTTTGTGTGTACATCGGAATAGCAATTATTGTTTACCGAAAACAATATTGTATTGAAACTTCAAGATATTGAAATTGTTGTCAATATTGAATAGAATTTCAATGGTACGTGTGAATAGGCCTGAATGAAGTGAATTTTGAAAGAAAAAAATCTTATTTTTTTTTGAGGTTATCCATTTAATATCCCTTTATCCTTGTGCCCTAAAAAAAATAAGAAAAGTAAAGGAACATAACTTTTTTAAAAATGGCTGTGAGCGACCTCTACATTTTTTTTAATTCTGAAAAAAACAGAGATGATACTCTTACACCAATGTACATATTTGGGCCACAAAACAAATGCTACTATCATTTTGTAAAACAAAGGATATACAAACATTAAAAATATTTAATTAAAACTAATCTGTTCGTGTAAATGTACCTATTGGTTCATATGTACAGTGCGGTCCAACAGTCACCCCCCCCCTTAACTATTAAACGAGTTGAGATATGGATTTCAAATTTAGAACTCTTAAATAAGACAACTTAAACTATCTTTAAGCATATATTTGATTCTTTTATCTCTTAAAATGTGAGCAGGGGGGCATGGGGGGAAATTTTTTTAAATGGAAAGGGGGGTCGTGTGATAAATCATTTTAAAGCCTTTAAAATTCTCTATATAACCATACATTTTTAAAATTTTTAAACATGTTTTTTAAGGTTTTGATTTTTCAGTTTTTTGTGCTAAAAAATAAATTTTTAAGTTTTTTTTTGTTAATTTTTATTTATGTCAACTAAAATTAGTTTAAAAGTATAATTTACTTTTTTTCATTATGAAATTAGGCATTTTTTAAAAATTGTTTGGATTTTTTAGAGAAATTTTGACAAAAATACCCATTTTCAACCCTATTTTAAACCCAAAAAAAATGTTTAAAAAATAAAAAATATACAGTTAAATGGAGAATTTTATAAGCTTTAAAATGATGTATCACACGACCCACCTTTCCATTTAAAAAAATGTCGCCCCATGCCCCCCTGCTCACATTTTAAGAGATAAAAGTATCAAATATATGCTTAAAGATAGTTTAAGTTGTCTTATTTAAGAGTTTAAAATTTGTGGGTATCTAAACTCGTTCAAAAGTTAAGAGGGGGGGGGGTGACTTTTGGACCGCTCTGTATGAAGTTTTTCGTGGAATATATTTTTCTAGTTGTACTAAGAAGAATCAAATGTTTTTTGGAGTTTATTTTGACGCTTCGAAATGTTATTTAATTCACCGATAATAGAACAATTAAACTGGTAATTAATAAACTCTGCGTTTCCAAGTTTAAATAAAAGGGGTCAAATAAGAAATATTATTCATATAACATATAAAATTTCATTTAAAAGTGCTTGAGCATGTTTTCAAATAAACTTTTTTTGTTAAAATACAAATTGGAAAAGGAAAAAGTTTGTGAACATATTTTAAATTTGATTTAGGTGTTACAAAAAAATTTTTAGCATAACATTTATCTCCTAATATAAAACAACAGTCTATATATAATATTATAAGATTACGTAGTCATACACACAGAGAAAAAAAAAATATCTGAAGTATTTGTGATACTTGTTTTAAGTATAAAAATATTAGATATAAATGTATTTAACTAATTTTAAGAAATTCAATAATTATAATTGGTTTCAAGTTTAATTAGTAATTTTTTCCAAGAAATTAGTATTTATTAGTAGTATTCATCTGTTTCACTAATAAAAATAACAGATTAAAAAAATAGGGAACTGGGGTGGTATTTTTAGGCTTATTTTTAACATAATAATTTAGGAACTGTTTAAACTTACAGTCGGTCAAGTAAGAGCGTGTCGCCTATAACGTGTAGTCGGTAAGAGAGAGCCCTACTTTTTTTTTTTGGGGATGTACTTTACTTTCTGACCGACAATGCTTTGTACATAGAGACTTTTTCTGAACTCTATTTTCACGTTTTAAAACATGAGTGCTGCGTATGCATCACGGTTCGAAGCTATCTTCCTCTGTTTGCTCCCGAAAGGTCCGAAAATGACGCCTACAGCGGCTGCAAGGTTTATGGGAAAGTCAAATACATTCGTCGGCTAAGCAAGAAAAAATGATTTTAAACATGTTTTCGCAGAATCCCCAATTAACCCTGTCCCAAGGGGCAAAAAAACTGATGCAGAAAGGTTTGGATATATCACATGAACTGTACTCATCTCCAGGCTCACGTCTTAAAGTGGCGAAGTATTATACTCCCCTGCTAAGACAAGTTATCCTATCTGCAAAAATTCACTTTTTGAGATACGCACACCATTGTATTGCATTACACTAGCCCCATGTGCCTACTAAAAAGAAATGTCCTATCTAAAACCCAAATCCTGAAAATTAGCCTAAGATATTTGCCTGTGTGAAAAATTTTCAATGTTTTCTAAATAAAATTTTCCTAACTAGTCTTTACTAGACAAATAAGTCAGGAATAGGACTAACTTTACAGATCTTAGTAATTTTATTGGACTTTTTAGATCATTTTGTCCTAATTTTCTCATATAGGACAAATGCATTTAGTATGATAATTTAATTTCTGACAAAAAAAATATTTACGTATTTTTGATTTAAAATAAAGCAGAACCCAACGCCATGTTTACTTAAATATGTTTCCAAAAAGTGCTAACAAAAACAATAAAACTGGCCATATCTCAAAACATTTAATTTGCAGATAGGACAACTTGTCTTGGCAGGGCAGAATAAAGAAACCTTTTTTGAGTAAAACACAGCGAGAAAAATGACTCGCGTGGGCCAAGGGAAACATCGTTTGAGACTGGAGCAAGGTTATTTTTACCGATGAAGCTTCCTTTTGGGGTTACGTTATCACACACTGGGCCTGGACATCCTCCACCAATCGATTGGTCCAGCGAACCGTAAAACACCCTGTAAAGATTCATGTTTGGGGGTGTCTCTCGGAAAAAGGTTTTGGATTTTTATTTCTCTTTACCTACAACTTAAACGCTGAAAAAATGGTCGAGAATATATTCTTAAATAAACAATGAGAGACACGCTCTTACTTGACCTACTGTATGATGAAATTTTGAATTAGATTTACTACTAATAAGTGTCAACCTTCTATGACATAACAAAAATAAGTATTCAACCAGGGGTGGACTTATAATTTTTGCAGACATATTAAGGTCACGCAATCACTACGCTCCTGGTCAATACGTTATTTTAACGTTAAATGTTTAAAAATATATATTTTTTATTCTATATTACAGTGAAAATTGAATTCCAATAAGTTAAACTGTTCCTGAGTTTTGAAGTAAGAAAATATTCTAAAAATGCCCTTTGCGGACGAATACATGAATTCATGAAAAATTAAACTCAAAAAAAAAGTTGAAGACGTCAAAAAATATTAATTAAAAATCTCAAAAATATCCAAAAATGGCAATCTACCATAAGGACCACTACACAGAGGGCCAGGGAAAAAAAGTGTTCAAAATTGTGAATTTTTGCATACGGCTAGTTTTGATACCGTTGATTTCGAATAAAATAACAAAGAAATTGAAAAAAAAATCCGCGCCACTAGGGTGTTCCAAAATTTTAGTTTTTTTTCGATCTTCATAAAAATGTGTCAAATGTTTTCTTTGGATTATGTTTATGTGGACCAATGTTCATAACCTAAAAATTCAAAATGGCGGAGTCAATCGGACTCATTGGTTTTTGAACCCTTATTGTATTTGCACGAAATTAGGGCTAATATTTTTTTCAGTCTTCAGTTTTGGAGAAGTACTTATAATTAAAGCATTTAATATGAAAACGATATGATCGAACTTTTTCGGTATCATAAATAGCTGTAAGCAAAAATTCAAAATTATGTCAACTTTTTTTTTCCCTGGCCCTCTGTGCACTGCCGCAAATAGACATTTTTTTTAGTTAAGACGCTAAATATGATAGATTTATTCCATTTTCATGACTATTGTTCACTTCCTAGCCATATATTCGCACATCCAATATTCGAATCTGTTTTGCAAATACTCACTGTGCGATTTTTAATTTACTATATTGCTTGATACAGACCATAACTATGGTCTGTTTCATCAAGCAAGAGAGTAAATTAAAAACCGCACAGTAAATATTTTTACAACAGGTTCGAATAGTATATGTTTGTGTATAGAATATAGTTATGTTTTATAAAATAAACTATGCAGAATATTTGCACATCCAATATTCGAATCTGTTTTAAAAATATTCACTGTGCGATTTTTAATTTACTCTCTTACTTAATGAAACAGACCATAGTAATCATTTCTTTGTGTGTAGTCCTGCTTAAAGATCAGAGAAAATGTGTGTGCGGAAAGGTAATTTGATAAAATTTTATTATTAGGTTTAAAAGGGAAAACGTATTTTCTTTCAAAAGGATAACTTTTACTATTTTTTATACCTAAAATAGGGGTGTGAATAATGAGCCACAGCTGTGCAGGCGGCAAAGTCATGGCAACAAACTAAAATATATAACACTATGTTGTTGTATTAATAACACTATTATTCTGTCAGTGTGAAACATCTATGACCTTTGACCTATTTACTCTGTTATACCTTTTTTATTTTTAAATAGAATAGATGTTAAAACATATCTACTCTTTAACAAATCTTATCTGCGTGAAGTGCTGAAATCGAATACATATATTGCAGAGTAGCCTTGCAAAATAGTAGGTTATAGATGTCGCAGAGTAGAGCAATATAGAAAAAAGATGTACTACCAAATATATTGCCAGGACGTCTTATCTTTTTACTTAAAACAAGGATAAGACTCCAAAATACTTCAATAAACATTTTTTTCACTTCCAAAAACTTACAGGTTTAAAAATAGATAAACATTTCAATTTATTACTTTAAACAGCGATACTTTTTTACAGGTACGTCAAGAGATGTATAAAATTGTAAAAGTAGATATATAACAACTTAGTAGAGATTAAAAGGGTAGAGATGCCACAGAGTAAAGATTGCCATTTATTTCCACCCTAGTAATAGGAATAATAACACACGTACGTGACGGCTGAGAGATAAATTTCAATAAAGTTTTTCTTCTTTCAGATACGGCGGAGTTGAACGAACTGGTTGCATATTGTTATGGCCCGACAATAAAATCGTAGGGTCAAAATTTGATTTTGCGTAAGTATATTTTCTATACATTTGAAAACGGGATGTTCCATTTAAAACTATCCTTGAATAACTACATAAAATATCGAAATTATATAATCATATATAATCATATATAATCATATTATGATATAGGTTAATTTGGTCTTTCAAAAGGGGGACACGAATCTGGGGCTCGAGTGGCTTAAAATAACATTGATAATTAAGGGGATAAGTCCCCTTTGATAAAATTCAACCAACCAATTATTACTAAATAATAATTGTTATTGGAAGCCCCTTAAAAGAATAAGATACTACTTATAATACATGGTTTAATTTAAAATGAAATGTAATTTAGATAAAAATTGGGGTGGGAAGTGCTATTTAAAAATCAGAGGTGGTTACAAGTGAGTAAATAAGCAATGAGGGAGGGGGGTTTGAATAAGTCAATAAAATCTTCTTTGGCTCCCATTTAACGCTATTTTTTACAAAAAATTTACCTTTTCAAATAACGGATCACTGTGTACTATAGTGGTACCACTATGCCAAGTTTGGTCAAAATATAAGACATTGAGGTCAAACCAAGTATGTTAGCGTAATATATCAAGGATTTTTTTCTAAAGAACACATTTTTTTCAAAAACGGCTCTAACGATTTTTAAAATTTTGGTCTTATTTTTTTAATTAGAGCTCATATAACAAATTCCAAAAAGAAAAAAAATGAACACCGTGTCCTTCTTTAAATATTAAGCTAATTAAGAGTACAATTGTTAAACACGCAATTTTCAGCTTTTAGTCCGTGTTTTGTATTTGGTGCAATAATAATTCCATATTGTTTTTACGGAATAATCTTTGTAATCTTGCCCATTAATTTCCTCATATTTATAGCCCATGTTTTTAGTATTGATGTTATTTCGTCGATTGGAGTTGTGCGGTCCAATAAATAACCTTTTTCCTCGGAAAAATTCAGTGAACTGTTTCATAGAGAATTTTTCGTCCTCACAGTGCTATCCGGCATAGCTGATTTTAAAATTATTTCAGAAATACTAGCAAATCTATAGCCCATTTTTAAAAATGTAATACGAAGACGCGGAAATACTATGGTCTCTTTCATCAAGCAAGAGATTTAATTAAAAATCGCACGTGAATATTTTCAAAACAGATTCGAATATTGGATGTGCGAATATACTGCGTAGTTTAATTTATAAAACATAACTATATTCTATACACAAACATTTACTATTCAAACCTGTTGTAAAAATATTTACTGTGCGATTTTTAATTTACTCTCTTGCTTGATGAAACAGACTATAATTCACAAACCATTTTGACAGTACTTTTCATAGATGCTATGATAATATAGTTCAAATATTATTTCCTTAGTTATTCGCAACAAAAATACATAGGGTAGATACCCCAGTTATAGCCACCTTAAGAAAAATTCTGTTTTTATTTCTTTTTATTATGTTCCATTATAATGTTAAGGTTGCAAGTTTTGTTTTTTCTGAAACTTACAATATATCTCTACTATAAAATAAATGTTTAAACAATATAACTTCAGCTGATATGTTATAAAATAAAAAAAAAAAACAAAATAATACTAATTCTCTAGTTTTAGCCACCCAAGCACTGGTTTTAGCCATAAAAATTCACCAGATATAGTCACCATTAAAAGAACTAAAAAGATGTTAAAAATAAATTATTTATATTTTTTTAACAGTTTTCGAACATTTACAATTTATAGTTTTTTAAAAATATATACTTCTTAATCAATATTTAAAATGATTTCATTTTTTATTACATTTTTTCTTACATACATCTTTTCTTGGATAATTATCCGATAATTATAAATATTTATTAATTTTATTTATTTTTTATTTATTTTTTTAGAGTCTTTTTGGGATCTAAACCAGTTGGTAGTTTATACCATATTCGACACTATAAGTTTTACAAAAAACTTTACATGTATGTTACAATTTCACATTGTGACATGTTTAGTTTTCAGCTTCAGTTTTGAATCATTTGACTCATTTTGATGGCCCGTTCTTGACTATATTTTGTATAATACTCCTTTTTTAATTTAAATGTATTATTGGCTAATATTTAAAGGGGGTTTTCGCTAAAATCTTTATTATTTGTACAGTAATTTTGACATATTGATATTTTTTGACATTGGTCTACTTAGGTTCCAGTTTTAGCCAAGAGAAGCATATTAGTATCCCAGTTATCGCCATGCAAATTTAAGAATAAATTCTGCAAAATATGTATTAAAATATTAATAAAGTAACTGTTTAATGACTTACCTTTAATTTGATATAAATGTTTTACGAATTTAATTTTACCTAAATTAGATATTTAAAATTATTTTTCTGGCGGTTTATTAAGAAAAGTCATAAGAAATTACATTTTTTTCAAAATCAAAATTTTAAATAGGCGCTGTATTCGTTTCGCTACAGTTAAAACTTATTTAACATATTTTTTGTCCCAACTTTTATCATTCAAATCGGATTTAAACGATAATTTGATCTAATGTCTCCTATTTCTTAGCTATACTCAAAACTACTCTGACTGGCTAAAACCGGCGCAGTGGCTAAAACCGGTGATCCTACCCTATGGTCTGTTTTCAAGCAAGATAGTAAATTAAAAATCGCACAGTAAATATTTTTACAACAGGTTTGAATAGTATATGTTTGTTTATGGAATATAGTTACGTTTTATAAAATAAACTACGCAGTATATTCGCATATCCAATATTCGAATCTGTTTTAAAAATATTCACTGTGCGATTTTTAATTTACTATCTTGCTTGAAAAACAGACCATAGTAATGTAAAAAAAACTTAAAACCCGGGATTTCTTCGATTTGATGGAATCTATAATTTATTTGAGGCGTATTTACAGTATTATTAATTTGAGCCATTTCGCCTCAATGATTATTTATATCGATAAAAAATCTAAAATAGAAAATAAAATTAAAATGTTCTTAGCAGGCGCACCTATTTCTATATGTGCTGGTAAGGTATTGCATTTAAAATAATACTTATCTGCTATATCTTCTTTACCTAAAAAATATTATTAGACAATACCTTATCAAAGTTTAAAAATTTTGCCTAAATAAAGAATTGTTAATAAAATTCTTGATAAATCGTTAAAATCATTAAAAAAGAACGAAAAACTGAATAAAAGTTAACTTCCAACGTTTCGGGATATAATCTGATCCCTTTTTCAAAGAAAATTGTTAGTTTTTGAAAAAAATTGTGCAATATTTGGTATTATCAATCAAAATATGACAAATGTCAAATTGTGTCATTTCGAGGTAATTTCATTTCATTTCATTTATTTGTTTATTGTCGTTTTGAGACCTACTAATAGGTAGTTTATATCATAATAGACAGTTTATAAAATAAAAACAAAGACAATATATATTTACAGTATTATTAATTTGATCCATTTTGCCTTAATGATTATTAATAAATAAATATAAATATATTGATTATTATTAATATTATTATATTATATTATTATTATTATAATATTAATAATAATCAATATATTTATATTTATAAAAAATCCTAACTTTTTTTAATTGTTGATTTACGTCGGTTTTTTTCCCAGTTTTAGTGTTTTTCATGCTTATAGGGATGGCACAGCCCCCATTTAAACAGGGAAAATACATTTCTAACAAAAAACATACGTTAAAATCTTTAAAATTACACTGTGTACAGCGCTAATAATACACACAATGTATACGCTTAGTCGAATCCTTCAGAAAACTTAAAATTACAACGAGATTATACAACTATTTCTATTTATTTAAGCCCTGTCTAATAAATCATGTTAGATTTTTTTAATCTAGAGATTCCGAAGAAATATACGCGTATAAATTTAACCACTTTTCTCGAATGTGTCTGTTACAAAAAACTGGTCTATATTTTTAGAGAACGTCTATTTGGCAAAGGTCAAGGCACAATAAAAAAGGCATCTAAAAAAGATTTCAGGAAGAAATAATTCAGTTATTCTTTCTTGTGTGCAGTAAAATATTTTGTCAAATATAAGTATATAATATATGTAGGTATAGCTTAATTTGATATTCATCTAATAAAGACCTCTTTTATTATAGAAAAAGGCTTACTGAGCCTGGCTCAGGAATTTACATTTCCTAATGGGATATTTTTGTTTATCACAATATTTTAAACATGCATAATATTTTTGTATGCTACACTGAAAGAAATTGTTTTGAAAAAAGTAATTTTACATTTCAGTAGAAGAGCTGACTATAAAATATATCAATTTTTTTTTTAAAATAAATAAGTCTTCTAATTTTTTAAAAGCACTCGTTTTATAAGACGTTTTTAGCGCACTAGTACAAGTTTTATAAAACGAGCCGCTTGCTTTCTAAAACTAACTAAAAAACTATAGCCGTCGCAATTACTATAGACTTCTCACTTTCTCGCATCCTGCCTTTAATATGCATCCTTTAATATTCTTACAATGATTTCCTTATGGATGGCGATATTTCCGACAGTGTTGTCAATATAGTTAAGTTTGACTTTTTTAAATAAACCCAAAAAATATATATTTTTATAATTCTTTACTTTTTGTCAAAAATTAATAAAATTTTGCAAGCTTATCTTAAAAGGGTGTATCTAATTTATGTGCCAAAAATAAAATGTTTTAAACAGGGCGTTCAAAACAAATTTTCAAACTTTTGGATTTTCAAACATAAAAAAACTCATTTTTTTTAAATGGAATGCTATTTTTTTATTTGCTCATTAAATGTAGAACAAAATTCTACATTTAATAAATAGCATTCCATAAAAAAAAATCAATTTTTTTAAATGGAATGCTATATTTTTTATTTAGTCATTAAATTTATTTTATTTAATTTATTTAATGAGCAAATAAAAAATATAGCATTCCATTTAAAAAAACTGAGTTTTTCATATTTGAAAATCCAAAAGTTTGATAATTATTTTAAAAGCCCTGTATAAAATATTTTATGTTTTGCACATAAAGTAATTAGATACATTCTTTTAAGATAAGCGTGCAAATTTTTATTAACTATTGTCAAAAATAAAAAAATGCATTTTTTCTCAAAAAAAAATGATATCCCAAAAACTATAAATAATATATAAAAACAAAGGCATTTTAATGAGAAATAAGACGGCATAATATAAAAATATACCATTCTATTTTAAAAAATTAAGTCAGATGTTATGTATATTTCAAAATATTTTTAAAATGTGCCTTTTTTAAAACCATATAACTTTTCCTCTTAAAGTTTTTCTCTAAACTGGATACTTTACTATATATGAGCCAAATCGGCTTCGTTGAGACACCCTGTATATTTATATATCGGGTGTCCCAGCTAAGACAGAAGAATGCTTTTTAGACGTTATTATTAAAGCTATTGAAATAAAATTTATGTCAGGCACACTGTGCCTAAACAAAAGTTTTCTACTAGTTTTCTGAAATACAGTTTTTTTAACTGTCGTTTTAAATATATTTAATAATATATATTATTTAAAAAAATGATTCTTCAATTTATTGAAACTAAACAAATCATATTAATATTAAGGTGAAATTCCAAGGTTCAAAGACGAAAAATTAAATACTAAAATGTTGAAAACCAAAATTTTAATGATGCAGGGCGAATGTACATTAAACAGTAAGAAAAAAACCTTATATACAGGTACTTCCAAAAATCAATCCTAATGGAGCTATGGTCTCCTAAATATGCACCATTTTTAAAGGGCTATGGTAGCTTTAAAAGCGTTTTTTCGACCTACATGTATGGAAACTTTTTTTTCTTAGTTTTTGATGTAGAATAACATTGCATCATTAAAATTTTGGTTTTCGACATTTTAGTATTTAATTTTTCGTCCTCGAATCGTGAAATTTCACATTCAAATGAACTTTTCTCGAAAACGGTTAATCCTACAGTATTACAACAAGAGTACCTTTTTTATGTATTTTGACCTGAGAAATCATATTTCAAAAATAAAATTGCAAAAAAGTTACACAGAAAAAAGTTTGGGACAAAAAACTGATAAGGCCCCCCCGTTTCGCACACCCCTGGTTTAAATAAGTACGTGAAAATCACATACAAAGATGGGCCTTATTAGTATTAATTCACGTGCAAAACCTCGTTAACATATCTCAAAGGGTTCCTGAGTTATTAAATAAAAACCCATTTTTTTAGCCAATTTCAAAGGGGCGTAGCTCCCTTATGACGCATTTTTAGACATATGTTTATAGAAACTTTTTGTCATATTTTATCATGTAGAATCACCTGTTAAAATTTCCTACGCTATTTCAAATACACCCTGTACATATTCATATGTATGTGTTTTGGTCTAACATAAAAAAATCACAAAGCTTAGCATGGCGTTATTGTATGCACTTACGTAAGGTTATAAAAGTTAATTTATTTCACTATTTTTTCAAGTGCGTCATAAATTTCGCAGATTTTTTTCCTAACTTACTTTACGGTTATTCACCCCCAAGTTAACAGAATAAACTGCTGACTAGCATATTTCTGTGTTTTAAATTGAAACAAATGGCCACACGTTTCGTCTGTCTTGTTTATTTTTTACGCTAGCAAATTTACAACTTGCACTTTATAGTCCGAGAGTTGGTTAATATGTTCAACAAGTTAGTTTTTCCCAGCTGAATTTTATATTTTATATTTTATATTTTGTATGTATATCTTAAAGTACATTTTAATTAAGCCATTCCCAAATCTCCAGGTTCCGATTCAGGTGCCTTTGGGTGCTAAAATCCCAAACAGGTGCTAAAAGAGGTATTCTTAATTAATATTCATATAAAATCAATAACTGGCATGCCAAAATTTAAGAGCTTATTCTATATCCAAAAAGATTAAAAAAAACTTTTATAAGGGTTGGTCCGGCAATGAGCCCTAAGGGAGCTACGGCCCTTTAAAACTGTAATAAAAATAAGGTTTTTAATTAATAACTCTGGTACCCTTTAGACGAGAGCGACGAGCTTTTGCATGAATACTAGTAATAATAAGGGCAATAAGTTTATGTTAATGATATTTTTTGAATTTATCCAGGGGCGTGCCTAGACAGACAAAATATGTGAGCCTTAACACATTTTTGTCCCAAACTTTTTTATGTATTTGATTTTTGGATTTTTTGTAAAAAATATAGATTCTTTGAGCAAAAATACATAAAAAATGTCTATGGTAGGATAAACCGTTTTAAAAAAAATGCAATTAAAGGGAAGTAACATTTTGTGCCAGCAAAAACGTTACTTTTTAAAAGGCTATTACTCCTTTAATATTAAATTTAGGTGTTTTGGTGAAGAATACTTTTTTATCAGTTTTAAATAAAGAATCACCCTGTAATATTTAAATTTTATTAATGCTTTTTTTTTGTTTCCTATTCAATATGTCATCTTCGAAGGGCCGTAGCTCCCTTAGGGCTCATTTCCGGACCAAATTTTATAGACACTTTTTTCATATTTTTGGATGTAGAATCACCTCTTAAATTTTTGTATGGCAGTTACTGATCACCCTGTATATAAATTGAATTTATTAGGCACATTCCGATTAGGATATTTTCATAGTTGCATACAATAATTCTGGGCACTTTTTAAAGAGTGTATGTACTTGCCCAGAATTATTGAAGGTAACCATAAAATAGCTTAATCTGAATCAGAATATATCTACACATATTGTTAAATATATTCTGATCTGAATGTAATAAATGACATTGTATATGTTTATTATTCGATAGGTTCGATAGTATATTACATACCGAGGTGGAAAGTTTTTCATTTCCTGAAGGAAAGTTAGCACACCAAGGAGCGTAGCTCGGAGGGCTGCTAATTCCCGAAGGACAAATGAAATGTTAAACCGAGGTTTGTGTACTATTTTATACACAACCACACATGTTTATTTACAACTACAAAAACTATTTGGATTTTTACGCCATATGAAAAAGTTTAATTGCAGTGAAGTTTATTAAAAATGTTGCTTTTTGAATATAGAATAATAAATTAAATAGAAATCAATAAAATAAATTTTGTTTCTTGTTAATTAACTATCTTTAAACATTTATAAATTAAGTAATACATTTAAATGTATATCTCTAAAAACTAGTACAAATGAAACACCTACGTTACTTCGTTAGTTTAGCACCTGTTTTTCTTTTTCTATTTTGTGACAGCTGACGTTTATCGAGACATGATTAAGTTAATAAATAATCTATTTATTTATAGTTTTCGTTGTAAAATATAAAGAAAGGAAATTTATACACTAGCTAAAGCTTAATGAAAATTTTGATTATAGTAGGCATATACCAAAGAAATACACTGAAATCAGCAAATGATTGGCTACCAAGGTAAATAAAATTCTTGAATTTATCTTACTTTAAAACTGTTTTTGGTTATTTTTTATATCAAGTTATAACTTATGCCTATAGGTACCTTATACTGAAATACATTTTTTTAAACTAAAGTTTATCACGTTTAACTAAACCCCAAAATAGTAATGTAATAACCTATAAACTTGTTTTATTTTTCACAAATGCCAAAAAAATATAACAAATTTATATGTGATGATATTTTATAAAAATAAATCATGAATAAATAAATAAATAACAAAATAAATGTATTTAAAACTGTTTTCTCATAAAATTCAAGTCAATAAATTAAATTTTTTGATAAATGACATTCGTGAAGTTAGCTACAAGAGCCTTTTCGACCAAGGAAGGAAAATGAGGTGTTTCTAACTTTGTAGGAAGTTGCAGTTAATAATAATTAGTTTTTCAGCTTTTATGTATGTATGTAATTATCCAATTACTAAATGGTTGTGAATATAATAAGTTTTTAGGTTAACTCATATTACCACCTTTTTCGGAATTGTAGTACAAAGGAACCGGATCCAGAACAAAGCGATTGGGAAATCGCTAAATTGGAACGTACTTTAAGACATGTGTAATATACTGCCGGGAGAAAATAAATTATTGAAAATTTTCGTTTTTGGATTATTACTCTTTGTCTGGTTTTCAGTCTTACACGTTTAAACAATATATTAGGTTTGTTTACTTTCATGCAATCACACACCTATCTAGAGCTTAACTATAGACACGTTACAAAGAATTTAGGGGAGAGGGAGGGAATACTGCGCAACGGGTAATTCCGTGCGTTTCAATATCTAAAATATTATAAGTTATTTTAAAAAATAATTTTTTTTGCACCATATTATAATACAATTGTGAACAACCGTTCGCCGTTTAGTTGAGATTGCAACCTGCATTGGATTTTAGTTAGCTTTTATACCGCCTATCTAATTAAATAGCTTCTAAAATAAGCAGTAACTTAATTAGTTTTAAACTTTTTTGTTGAATTTTTACAACAATTTTTTCCTTTACAACCGACTTTCAAAAAGGAGGAGGTTATCAATTCGACGTGTGACTTTGTTTTTTTATTCTTGATCCCGCATAACTTTAAAACGGAATTGAATGAAACTTTTTGCAACTTAAAGAGGGCATTCCTGAGGTGGTCCCGTTTTAATTTGACCTTCGGATAATGCAGGGTAAGCCAGATAATTAACATAAATCTAATAATTTTAATGCAATTTTACTTAAAAACGGCTTAATTTGGTTCGAATATCAACCAAATTTTTAGAGAAATATCGGATAACTCGGATAGGCCGGATAACCTGATTAAGGAGTCATTCAAATATTACGGCAGGATAAAAATCTTTTAAATACCGCTAAACTTAATTCTGTGGACCTGTAATATTAAAATACCAAGAGAAAATTATAATTTTTTTGATTATACCATAAGGCGTTATTTAATTAATACTTAACGCTCAAAGTTTAACAAAGATTTTCTTTAGTACTTAAAATAAGGTTGGTTTTTCATTTTGTAGAAAATTATCTTAGTGCGTTATGATGTCAGCAGCTTGCCGAGATGGAAGGATAACTATAATTTAGCTTAGATGGCTTTACAAATGTACAAGTTCTGTATCTCTAAAAAGTAAAATATGAAAACTTTTAACAAAAAAAAATGAACCGACTTTTATGTCTCTAAAAAGTATAAAATTAAAAATAAGTCAGTACCAATTTCACAGCAAACAATTTAAAAACAAAAATAATGTTTACTATTTAATTAAGGGAATTAAAAAAAGATTAATAGATTAATAAAAGATTAATTTATTTGTAACAGTTTAGGGCAATTTAAATGCAGCTATGCAAATACGATTTTTGTTAAGTTTTTTATTTACGGACAGAGATTTGGTTGCTGATTCACTTAAGATATGTAAGAAAGCCTGAACTTTTAGCTAGCTTCTGGAGCAAAAACCCGTACCCCGTTTTGCCCCCATTTTGAAAAAAAAATAAAAAACTGCATTTTTTGAACAATTTTTTTAACAAAAATCATTAAGAAGTGAGAAAAATCCCAAAAATAACTTCAAAATAGCTCAAAAATGATTTAACCACGAACTATATGATTAAATACTATAAACTGGCATGGGTTTTATACGTTTTCCAACACTAGTTTTTTGATTTTAATTTAATAAGATATTGTTTTATTATTTTCAATATTAGTATTGCAAGTGGGTGATTCTGTGCTAAATAGGACCCAAGGAAAACTTTGACTTCTTTGATTTGGCCTATTTTTGGCTCAAGTGTGCTATATTTGTCCAAAAAGGACCTGATTTTTTTTCAGATTTTTTTGACATTTATTTTTGGAGTTATGGCCTTTTAAAGATGAAAAAAATTACCAATTTTTCTAAAACGTATAATTTTTAAACGGCTGTATCTCTATAACGGTAAGATATAGAGACTTCAGACAAAGTGTATTTTAAAGTTTGTTAGTTGGCAGTTATTTTGATAATAAAGTAAATTTAAGTTTGGTGATTTTGGTGATAGTCACCAAAGTAACCAATTTTTGGTGACATTTTACTCAAAATACGTTATCTTCGATTTAAAAAAAAAATATATGTTAAACTACAGACATTTCTCTAACAGTTACCCAAATTTTAAGATGGGACCGCCATATATTCGTCTTTGGTAAATTTTTAAAAATATAGTAGCAACCCAATTTTTTATTTATTGGTAATATTATGACCACAGTTTGATGTATGTTGTATGTTAACTTTACCTCAATCAAATTTAAACTAAAATTATCTTTTTTGCAAACGGAATTATAAGTTAATTGATTAATTTTTTTAATATAACTAGCCAAGACACCCGTTTTTTTTAGATTTTTATTAAAATTAGGCAAGGTATTATTTTTGCATTTTACAGAATGTTTTAGACATTCATAATATTCTATAATTTATTTCAATAAGCAATTAATTATAACTAGCCATATTTTGTAAAGCCTACTATGTTTACTAAACATTGTTTAATGTCAAAATAATCTAAAAAAGGCAAATTCTCATTAAGCATGCATAGCATACGTACTTATGCCAAAAATCAGACAAATCGAAGAAGTCTGTGTTTAAAATTGAATATTTTGTGTTTCATTTGCCATGGAATGAGCCCAAACGTTTTCAGCTGGAATTGTTTTTGGTTTGGACCGACATAGAGATTTCTATTGGTAAACTATTGTTTTTTTTATATTAAACGACGAGAAAATAAAAAAAAAATACTAACGCAGAAGAGGAAAGTAAAATTTAATATAGATTTCCCATGCGAAGATTGGGTATCACAGCTAGTACATATGTATATAAACTCAATTTAAGGTTTTTCAAAACATATTAACTAAGTATCTATCTATTATTACATTAAAAGAACTGATGTTAGTTTGATTAATTCCTAAAACCAAATTCCCGTGCGAAAAAAGTCCACTGCTAGTATATATGTATACCAGACGTAGTAAAAAATGTTGCAGATAAATATAAAATAGTTATTAAATATATCAGCATTTAGATTTCAAAAATACAGGGTAGTATTAGTAAACTCTGCGTTAAAAAGTGGTTGGGAAATGAAATTTTGCTGACATTTATATCTTTAATATTTTGCCCAAAGCAATCCCATGGTCGTCCCATTATGAATTTTGGTATATGGTTAAAGAAAGATCTACAGATTATTATATCTTTTTATTAAAAAAATCAAAGATGGCGTATTCTGAGATAATCGTCACCAAACATTGGCGACTTTGGTGACCATCACCAAAATCACCAAATTTGACATATCTTTAAAATATATTAAAACACAACAAAATGGCTTTAAAATATATTTTTCTTTAAATCTGTATCTTTTAGCGTTACTGAGATAGAGCTGTTTAAAAACAGGCTGTTTTAGTGACTTTTGCTATTTTGGCCAATTTCAAAAGGCCGTAACTCCATAAATAATGGCCAAAAAAATCTGAAAATTATATAAGTTCTTGTTAAGCTTACTTAGAGCAAGTATACCAAAAATGATTAAAATCGAAGGTCGATGTCCAAAATTGCCCTTTTTGGGTCCTATTTGGCGTGGAATGAGCCAAGTGTTTTGGAGAAAAAAAGTGTTTTCATACAAATAAATAATCAGTTATTAACTCTGCATTTATTATACTATTCAGAGCCAGAATAGTATAACACGGTAGTTTCGAATTTCCCAAAATCACCATCCGCCATTTTCTAGGAAAAAAAAAATTATTTTCATAATCAGCGACCTCAAAAATCCCATATTCATAATTTTAAACAAATTTTCTCTAACTTTTGACATTTAAGTCCGCCATATTGGATCCTCCATTTCCTTTTAAACAATAACTATATCATTTTCTTAATGAAATACCTCAAAATTTGCATATTCGTAATTTTACTTTTTTTACTTTCGACATTTATGTCCGCCATATTGGATCCGCCATTTACTTGAAAAAAAAATATATATACATATATCATTTTCATATTTATCTACCTCTAAAATCCCAATGTTGAATTTTGGCCAGCTTTTTGGAAGATTCCGCCACCGTGTAGCGACCACAAAAGATTTATGAGGTACTACTAAACCAAATTGTCTAAAGCTTGTTCGAGAACGTCTTTTGATGAAATTGAACTATATTATATTGTGGTTTCATAATTCTATTTTATATAATCGCATTGTTATAGAGCTTAGTCAAAATAGTTATATCTTCTGTTATCTACCTATTCAATGAAGACTCAGCTCTACGAGTGTAAAGTTAATAAAGTTTTAATCCTGTTTCTGCATTTGAGCACAAATTAATATTTAATTTGAAATTGTACTAAAATTATTCTTTAAAAACAAGCTGTAAGGACATGTAATTCTTCACATGCCATTATAAAACTTTGCACTGGATAGTATATTGCGTTTTCTATCGATATACATCCCAATATAACATTTATTTGATCCGTGCGCGTACTTTATTTTTTAATATGTACACTTGGTTTCAAAAATAATGGAAAAGTGGGGTTAACTAAAATGTCATGTATACCATAAAATTTAGTTGTGTGAATGTGGATTATATAAATGAAGTTATGTCTGTTTGACATTTATAAAAATAAAGTTACTTAACCATGTCAAAAATCATATGTTCTATGCATTTTTTAGAATACTATTTGGATTTTGAAGCGTATTTGTGTTTATTTTAAAGGGATCGAAGAAATTAAAGAAACTGCCAGATCTTTATTTTTAATGACTGTATTTCTATTCTAAAATATCCCTAGGTAAGTGTCGCACACTTCGTGTCCTTATTCGTTTATCTTACCTAGTTGGTAGTGAAAAAAATATTTTTCCTAAAAATTTCGAGTTGATCAGATTATTCGTTCTTAAGTTATAGTGCTTCCAAAAAATATGACATCGGACGGACGTTCAGATAGACGCACATTTTAAAAGTTTCTTATTTTTTCATGGAACACATTCATACACAATAATTTTTCGTCTGGGATATTTTTGGCAATTTTGGAAAGTTTAAAACCACCGTATTGTACTCTTCTAGCTCTTGCGTACTGTGAAAAGTATAATACGGAGAAGAAAAAATCTTTCAACAAACTAAAAGATTTCCCATATGGAAAAATACAGAAAATCTTTTAGTATGTTAAAAGATATATTTTCTACTTATTTTCAAATTTTAATCTTTTGATGTTATTTATTTAATTCGCACACATTATACGTATAATCAAGGAGGCCTTGGTATAATGTGTAATATTATTACACATTATTGCACACATTATTACACGAATTATTACACATTAAATGTGTAAATATACATGCAATATATGTATATATACAATGCATATTATACAAATATTACATATATATATATATATATATATATTTATTTAAAAATTATTTTATTTAAATTTTACACGGAGCAACATTTCGCGAAATACTAGGAAAGAAACCAATGTTTTTTTATCACGGATTTGAAACAAGTAAACGAGATTTTATGCAATCTATCTTTTTCCCTATCTTGAAATCGTTTTAAAATGTTGGCAAGAATTTTAAAGCAAGATGCTATCCGGGTTTTGAAAGTATACACATTGAATATGGCTTTTCTTTTCAATTTGTAGATATTATACAGTTTTCCTTAACTTTATTAAATTTTAAAACTTTGTCGAACATTCTTCCGGAAGAATATGTATCAAAGTTGAATGACGCGTTTCTTGAAAATTTTTTACTATAATAAACATAAGTAACTCTTATATTAAACAACTTCGTGCATGAAGTTTTTTAATACAACAGTACATTTGTTCATTCGTTCGTTGGTTTGTTCGTTCGTTCGTTCCTTCGTTCGTTCGTTTATTCGTTTGTTCGTTCGTTCGTTCTTTCGTTAGTTCGTTAGTTTGTTAGTTCGTTAGTTCGTTAGTTCGTTATTTCGTTAGTTCGTTAGTTCGTTAGTTCGTTAGTTCGTTAGTTCGTTAGTTCGTTAGTTCGTTAGTTCGTTAGTTCGTTAGTTCGTTAGTTCGATAGTTCTTTCGTTCGTTCGTTCGTTCGTTTGTTCGTACGTCCGTCAGTCCGTCCATTCGTTCGTTCTTTCGTTCGTTCGTTCGTTCTTTCGTTCGTTTTTTCGTTCGTTCGTTCGTTCGTTGGTTCGTTCGTTCGTTCGTTCGTTCGTTCGTTCGTTCGTTCGTTCGTTCGTTCGTTCGTTCGTTCGTTCGTTCGTTCGTTCGTTCGTTCGTTCGTTCGTTCGTTCGTTCGTTCGTTCGTTCGTTCCTTCGTTCGTTCATTCGTTCATTCGTTCCTTCGTTCGTTCGTTCGTTCGTTCGTTCGTTCGTTCGTTCATTTATTCGTTCGTTCGTTCGTAATTATTCTTACATATTATTTTGTGCTGAAAACGAGTTTGACAGTGAAAACCTCGCTGGCCCCAAAACTTTTCAAAGTCGAATCCAGAATTTAACTAAATCGGACCGAAATGACATTTTCATAAGGCCGGTGCAGCGCGGATTTCAAGATTTCAATGTGCTCTAGCACTACTATTAATTTTCGGGAGTCGTACCCTTATTAACTTTTTTAGAATATCGAGAACTATTGTAAAGCTGTATCTTCGTTATATGAAAAGATAGAAATTTTTGCAAAAAATAACATTTAATTGGAGCCATTGAACATTTTATTGACGTATCCAAAACTACCCCTTGCTTACCCACCCCCTTAACACCACCCCCAACTTCTGTTTTTCAAATAGCACCCACACAAAAAGAATATAAAAATACATTTCATTGTGAATTCAACCATGTATGAAAGCACTGAAATTTATTGTAAATGATAACACTCCGTGGTATTGGGTCCCCGAAGAGTATAAACAAATAAATAAAATAAAATAAACAATGTTTATTAAACATATTACAGGTGGTATCTTATCATTAAGGGGTTCCAAATAACAATTATTATTTATTAATAATAGGGTGGTATTTAGAACAAAGTTGCAGGTGGTTCTAGGAGAGTGGGTTATTAAGGGTAGTTTTTGGATACATTAATCAGTTCTGTTTTGGATATAATCTAACGTGAGTTTTGGAAAAAAAATTGATAAAAAATATTGCTTGTGCATTGAAGGGGTTGTACTTTGGAGCCCCTTAAAAAAGAAGATATTACTTGTAATACATGGTTGAATTTAGAATGAAATGTGCTTTCATATTCTTTAGTAAAAATAGGGGGGTTCTATTAAAAAAAACAAAAGTTTTGGGTGGTTCCAAGAAGGTGGGGAAGTAAGGGGTAGTTTTGCATAAGTCAGTAAATTCTACTTTGACTCGCACTTAATTTTCTTTTTTTTTTTTCAAAAAAAAAAATATTTTTTTTTAAATAACGGAGATATAAAACCTGGTGGAACAGTATTAGATATTAATAAATAATAGTTGTTATTAGAGCCCCTTTAAGAAATAAGATACCACTTATAATACATAGTTAAATTAAAAATGAAATTTACTTTCATATTCTTTGATAAAAATGGTGCTATTTGAAAAAGAGAAGTTGGGTATCAAGGGTAAGCTAGGGGTGGTTTTGGATGCCTAAATAAAAACTTCAATGGCTCTCATTTAACGCCATTTTTCGCAAAAAAATCTATTTTTTTTTCAAAAAGCGGAGACGTAGCTTGACAAGAACCTGGTGGGACACCCGGTATAATGTGGTTAATAGTAATTGAACTTAATTTTTTTTTTGGGCCTGACGTCATCTCAAAATAGTACCAAAATACCAACGTATCATACATTTTACCATAGTATTTTTTTGTATTACGGATCATCCACAGCATTACTATTAATGGTAAAATGAGTGAAATGCAAAATAGGATACTACTTTTTTACAAGCCCCGTGTGCAGATATGCGAAAGAGAACGAACCGTACCACCTTATACGTGAATGTCCTTCGCTGACAAATCTAAGATAAAATTACCTCGTGGACGACTCACTGGAACCGAACGAGATCATGAACACTCCTTTAAAACCTTAACTGAAAAAAAAAACGGGGACCGGTCTTTACCTCGAAAAACTTTACCTCGCACGGACAATACATCGCATAAACATTAGCTCAAAAGGACATTACCTCGAAACATTTTATCTCGAACGGGTTTTACCTCGAAAAGCGTAGTTTTTAATTTTCTATCCGTTTCTTTGCGATTATTGTATCTTGTAGTTTTTTTGCTCATATTTAATCATTTATTGATTAAATTTAAAGTTAATACGGGCAATTATTTGCTTTTAGTTTTAGTACACATTTCAAAATGAATCGGTTAACCTATATCGAGGGTTCGGTGTTTAAAAACTTTGTGCATTATAAAGATCGTGTGTATAGTTTGAGGCACAGATTTGTGGCTACGGAAAATATATTTGGAATGTGTGTGCAAGTGGGAGGTCCGTTGTAGGCACGCACGCCTTATAACGCTCTTGACGGAAAGAAGAGAGCGGTAATGATTCCTCCCCCTTTCGTCGGAGACTTTCTTTCATTCGGAGAACTATACAAACATATTTTTTTTATTTTGGAAATGTGTTGAATATGATTAAACTGCTGACAAATAAAAAACGTTTATAGTGTTTAGTTTTTTAATTTATTTTTATAAAAATTTTGCTGTGGGGTTATTCCAGCAAATCGTGACATGACTGGCTTTAAATAAAATACAGATTATTATTAGCTAGCTTAGGGCGTTTATAAGTTATCGTTCCCACAAGATTTTTCAGGCAGAACTACCCACAAAAATAAATTGACCTATCGATCGACCGAGCGAGCGACCGACCGATCGACCAAAAGATCGACCGACGGATTCACCGACCAAAAAAAAAAAATTGGTCTAAATTGATTTCTATGTACATAAACGTCATAATACGAAAAAGCACACAAAAACAAATTGAAATTTTTTGCATGAATACAAGGTTTTTCTAAAAATTTGAAAACATTAAAATAGGAAAGCAATACATGGGATAAAAACTGAAAGTGTACCAGTCAATGTACACTCTCGGTATTGCAATACATTGTTAAGATAGTCAGTTTATAATCCAAAAAATATAGGAACTTTTAATGTAACAAATTCCCTTATAACGTAAGCAATAGATATTTCATCTTTTAATACATAACTTAGCAATTTTTAAAGATTTAAAACATTCTAGACTGATTTCTTAAACATTTTTAAATACACATTTAGTTTTAAAATAATTTTATATTAAGGACAGAAATTTTTAATTTTAAACAAAATTATAAAAATATTAATTTATTATTCCATCAATCTATTTTCTAATCATCGTACAGTGTGATATTGGTAGACTGACAGTTTCGGGCTGCTGGCCCTCTTCAGTACCAAGAGTAAAGTCTAAAAACGTTTTCTTAATCAGCGTGCAGAGTTGACTCTTGGTACTGAAGAGGACCAGCAGCCCGAAACTGTCAGTCTACCAATATCACTCTGTACGATGATTAGAAAATAGATTGATGGAATAATTTTATATTGTGGAATAGAACAAAAATTTAAAGATACATTTACTTAAGTTAAAATCTATGTTACAAAATGTAACGTAAGTAACATTACATAAAATTATAAATTTATCACACATTAAACTTATTATACTAATTATAAATATATGTTTTGTTACTTTGTTATTTACTAAAAATAAATATTGTATTTAAATAATATGTCTTTTAATATAATTGACAAATTTATCATTTTAAAGTTAAATACAGCGCAAGATGTAACGTAAGCAACGTTGGAATTACCCTGTGAATTTATTGGCAGCTTTTGCTTTCCCATTTTGAAAATTTTCAAAATTTCGGAAAGCCTTGTATTCGTGCAAAAAATTTCAATTTTTTTTTTTGCGAATTTTTGCGTTTTATGACGTTTTATGTCGATATAAATCAATTTCAAGCAAAAAAAAAAATTGTCGGTCGATTGGTCGATCGGTCGATTGGTCGATCGGTCGATTGGTCTATCGGTCGATCGGTCGGTCGATCGATGGGGAAAAATACATTTTTTTTAGAAAAAAATTAAAATTGCTATATAGAGGTTTTTAAGGTTGCTGAAATTGAATCTGATAATAAAATTTCTCTAACTAAACCCCCGAGGGGGTGAAGGGGTAAATATTTTGAAATGTTTTCCAAATTTTCGTGAAAATTTGTAGCTAGGGGTTTTTGAGGTTGATAAAAATTAATCTTGAAATATATTTTTTGAAACCCACCCCCTTAGGGGTGGGGGTGATTTTTGTAAAAATTGGTATATTGACGTTTTTGAGGTTGCTGGAAGTGAATCTGATAATAAAAATGGTCTAACTCTACCCCTACCCCCAGGGGGTGGGGGGTGATTTTCTGAAAGTTGGTGTATAGGGGTTTTCAAGGTTGCTGAAACTAAATATGATAATAAAACACTGCTCAGTAAAAGAGCTTTCCCATTTTTCACCTCCGCGCGTGAAATTGATTTTTATTATCACATTTTTTTTTCCTAATTTCACCCTTGAGGGGTGGGGAGTAGTTTTCGTGAAAACTGGAGGTTTGGAGGTTGCTGAAAGTGAATCTGATAATAAAAATATTCTAAATCCACCCCCTGAGGGGTGAGGGGTAGTTTTCGTGAAAATTGGTATATTGGACTTTTTGAGGTTCTTGAAAGGGAATCTGATTATAACAAAATTCTAACTTCACCCCCAAAGGGGCAGAGGGTAGTTTTCGTGAAAATTGGTATATTAAGGTTTTTATGGTTGCTGAAAGTGAATCTGATAATAAAAAAATCCATTTTACGCGCGGAGGTGTAAAATGGGAAAGCTCTTTTACTGGGCAGTGTATTTGATTATTTGTGAATATATCAATATTATTGGTATAAATAACTAAGTTTATGACTGTTAAATTTTCCTTCTTTTTCCAAACAAAAAAATGTTGTTTTGGTTTTGCGAGGTATTTTTTTCGAGGTAATTGCTTTAGACGTAAATTTTTTCGAGGTATCCTATCCTATCCGAAAAAAAACAAGATAATTTGAAGAGGTTTATGCCGATAACTCAAAGATCCTTAGGGGGTCATTTGGCTTCGAATAAGAGTGACCTGGTTCACGCTATCTGTTTCTCTCTTTAAATTTTAAAGGGGGAAGAGGAAGCATTCACCGGGTCACTCGTGTGCGAAGCTAAACGACCCTTAGGGATGGGTGTTAAGGGGTATGAGCACCGCAGTGACTAAATTAAACTATTTTGTAAACTAAACTAAACTAAACTAAACTATTACTAACTATTAAACTATTTTGTAAAGGCCCCTTCTTGACAATTAAATAATATTTTGTTTATTGTTTCAGATATCAAATGATATTCCTGATAGTCACCTATGTTATTCCGATTTTTCTGATGACTTTGTGTTACAGTGTAATGGGAAAAGTTTTATGGGGTTCCCGGTCCATTGGAGAAATGACACAACGACAAATCGACTCTATTCGATCGAAACGAAAAGTAAGTTTTTTAAAATAAATTATGACATTGTACATTTTTAATGTATTTTCTTATATGAAAAAACAAAAGCAATTATTAAAAAAAAAACTTTTAATCAGACAAACTTGAAGATCGTTGGGTCTTTGTTTTTTATTTCAAAATCTCTATATTATTAAGGCCAAAAATTACTTCTCGCAAGATACTTATAAGCCATTAGGTTTAAATTCGTTAGTTGCAATTTTTAAACTTAAAATAAAGTACTTGCAAGTTTGGAAATAGGTTTTTTCTATTTTGCGACTCTTATAAGCTCATAATCACACGCATTTTGCGTGTTCTTTTAGGCCCATAAGAGGTCTGTACTTTTTGTTCTTTTGGGTTGGGAACAGACCTGGCCTATCGCTTGACGTTTTCCGTGCAAATGTCAATGTCGCTTTAAAGTTGAATTTTCTACAAAATTTTGTGTTTAGTTTATTTTTACCATGTTAAAATTGTAGCTTGGTTAATTACAGTAAAAAAGAGAAGAGATGACTATAAAATATATCAAAATATAATTTGTTCTTAGAATTTTAAACATGGTGTAAACTGTAATGCCAATCCAAAACAAAAATCCCTAAATCAGTCAATCAATCAATTTAAATGTGTTTTTTTTTAAATTTTAGAGCAAAATGGAAAAAATTGCATAAAGCACTCGTTTCATAACACGTTTTTAGCGCACTAGTACTTTAGAAAACTTATGTATCTTTGTATGTTATGAAACTAGTACTTTAATATACTATTTTATTTTAGGTGGAATAATAAATTAATTAATAACAGTTATATATAGTTACTATTTTCAAACCAATTTTTATAGCAACCTTTTTTTTATATAAAAAATACGCTTTATTAAAAAATAAATATTTAACTAATTTCGTCTGTCTGTTTGTCTGTTAGTCTGCTTGTCTGTAAAGCTGAGATTAACTTATAATGAAAAAAGTTTTAGGGGTTTACGGTCCACTGGAAAAGTGACACAGTAAAATCGACTATTCTTGATCAAAAAGAAAAGTTTTTTGAAATAAATACGTATATTTTCAATTATTTTTTACACGAAAAAAAAAGCAATTATAAAACTTTTGTTAGGGAAAATTTGTAGATTGTTGGGCCTATATTGCCTAGTTTAAATTTTGTTTCAAACGCTTTAATATTAACGCCAAAAGATACTAATTTTTCTTGATTAGCTATCTTTTATTAAGTTTGAATTTATTGCTTTCAAATAATTTATTTAATCTTGATTAGGTTTAGAAATATTAAGCTAGACTAAACTCAAAGTATATATATATATATATATATAGATGTTTAATGTCAAAGTGACGCCCATTATAATTGACGTACTTGTCACTCCCATCTGTATATTATAAAATGTGCTATTGTCACACCACGATAACTTGTGCTAATTACACACCCAAAGTGTATGTATGAGAGAACAGTGTTGCCAGATCAACTTAGCTAATTTGTATTAAATTTTAATTTGAGATCGTGATATTGAGGTAGGACATTTTTAGTGGATTAGTCGAAGCAATTTAGACGAAAAAACCACGAATAGAAGAAATAATTTATAAAGTTTTGAAATTTTGGTTGTGAACTCCCAGTAGGAACCCAAATACAGATCCGACGAGTTACCACCTTCCCGGGGGGAGCTTCATCCCCTTTTGCTGAAAAAACCACCCCCAAACGTGACTTCCTGGCGCTTTTCTGCGTTTATCTCGTAAACCGTTACTCCAACGAGAAAATGTTAAAGAACTAATTATATTTTCCATTAAATTCTACATAAAATTATTTTATTAGGTCTTTGTGTATCTTTCACCCAACGCTCACAAATGACGTTCGAAAATAAGCATCACGCTCAGCTCGAAGATAAGAATGAGTCCAGCCCCGTTTTGTATATTGGAGTTTTAGAGGTTGCTGAAAGTAACTGTTAGTGCTTTTACAACCTGTTATTTAACTTGCAATGTTTGTTTATTTATTTATTTATTTGTTTATTGCAAATCTGCCAAAGGCTTTTTCGACCACTTAGAAACTAACTAGAAGGGTAAAATTTGGTAAACTTGCTTAACTCGGCTAACATTACAATTTTGTATAAAACTTACCCCCCAACCCCCCACCCCTAAAATTTCAAAAATCCATTTTTTACCCCCACAAGATAATTTAAAACTAAAATTAGGTTGCATACTCACCTAGTGATAATAAAATTTTATAATAAATTTTACATTCCCCCTCGTCTCCCCATCACCCCATCACAAGATAATTTAAAACTAAAATTAGGTTGCATACTCACCTAGTGATAATAAAATTTTATAATAAATTTTACATTCCCCCTCGTCTCCCCATCACCCCCCGTACGCGTATAAGTCTAAGTTAACCTCCCTCTTTCACCCACTTAGAATAGGGTCTACCTAATTTGATGATCACACTCAAAATAATTAAAAAAAATTATTATTTGGTGAATATCAAATCAATTGAGTGCGGTCACTCAGGGTAGGTGCGGTCACATGTGCTCTACTGAATAGAATACTTTGAGTCAAAATACCCCAGCGCCGCCCTCACACCCAACAAATTTTGCAAATATGGGACTATTTGGTGCGGTCACTCAGGGTAGGTGTGGTCACTCATCCTCTTCACGACAAAGTGGTTTTGGTTGTTGCATCGCCCCCACTGCCGCCCCCAGAAATAATAAACGTGATAAAAAATGCAAGTATGGGGCAATTTTGTGCGGTGACTCCGGGTAGGTGCGGTCACTCGTCCTCTTCAGGATATATTGGTTTTGGATGTTGTACCGCCCCCAATGCCACCCCCAGAAACAATAAACGTGATAAAAAAATGCAAATATGGGGCAATTTGGTGCGGTCACTTAGGGTAGGTGCGGTCACTCGTCCTCTTCAAGACAGAGTGGTTTTGGTAATTGTACCGCCCCCAATGCCGCCCCCAGAAACAAAAAACGTGATAAAAAATTCAAATATGGGGCAATTTTGCACGGTCACTTAGGGTAGTTGCGGTCACTCGACTTCTTCACGTATAAGTGGTTATGGTTATTGTACCGCCCCCAATGTCGCCCCCAGAAACAATAAACGTGATAAAAATTCATATAGGGGTAATTTGGTGCGGTCACTCAGGGTGGGTGCGGTCACTCATCCTCTTCAAGACAAAGTGGTTTAGGTTTATGTAACGCCCTCAATGCCGCCCCCTAAAACAATAAACGTGATAAAAAATTCACATATGGGGCAATTTCGTGCGGTCACTCAGGGTAGGTGCGGTCACTGGTCCTCTTTAGCACAAAGTAATTTTGGATGTTGTACAGCCCCCAATTCATGTTATCATGTTAATTGTTTCTGGGGGCGGCAGTGGGGGCGTTGCAACAACCAAAACAACTTTGTCGTGAAGAGGACGAGTGACCGCACCTACCCTTACTGACCAAACAAAATTGACCCCTATTTGCATTTTTTATCACGTTTATTGTCTCTGGGGGCGAAATTGGGGGCGGTACAACATCGAAAATTACTTTGTGCTAAAGAGGACCAGTGACCGCACCTACCCTGAGTGACCGCACGAAATTGCGCCCTATTTGCATTTTTATCACGCTTATTGTTTTTTGGGGTGGCATTGAGGGCGTTACAACAACCTAAACCACTTTGTCTTAAAGAGGATAAGTGACCGCACCCACCCTGAGTGACCGCACGAAATTGCCCCATATTTGCATTTTTTATAACGCTTATTGTTTCTGGGAGCGGCATTGGGGGCGGCATTGGGGGCGGTAAAATAACCAAAGCCACTTTGTCTTGAAGAGGACGAGTGACCGCACCTACCCTGAGTGACTGCACCAAATTGCCCCATATTTGCATTTTTTATCACGTTTATTGTTTCTGGGGACGGCATTGGGGGCGGTACAATAACCAAAACCACTTTTTCGTGAAGAAGACGAGTGACCGTAACTACACTAAGTGAACGCACAAAATTGCCCCATATTTGCATTTTTTATCACGTTTATTGTGTCTGGGGGCGGCATTGGGGGCGATACAACATCCAAACAAATTAGTCCTGAAGAGGACGAGTGACCGCACCTACTTTGAGTGACCGCACCTACTTTGAGTGACCGCACCAAATTTCCCCATATTTGCATTTTTTATCACGTTTATTGTTTCTGGAGGCGGCATTGAGGGCGTTACAACAACCTAAACCACTGTCGTGAAGAGGATGACTGACCGCACCCACCCTGAGTGACTGCACGAAATTGCCCCATATTTGCATTTTTTATCAGGTTTATTGTTTCTGGGGGTGGCATTGGGGGCGGTAAAATAGCCAAAACCACTTTGTCTTGAAGAGGACGAGTGACCGCACCTACCCTGAGTGACCGCACCAAATTGCCCCATATTTACATTTTTTATCACCTTTATTGTTTCTGGGGGCGGCATTGGGGGCGATACAACATCCAAAATTAATTTGTCCTGAAGAGGAAGAGTGACTGCACCTACCCTGAGTCACCGTAAAAAATTGCCCCATACTTGCTTTTTTATCACGTTTATTGTTTCTGGGGGCGGCATTGGGGGCGTTACAACAATCAAAATCACTTTATCGTAAAGAGGACCAGTGACCTCTCATACTCAGAGAGACCGCACAAAATTGCCCCATATGGGCATTTTTTATCACGTTTATTGTTTTTGGGGGCGGCATTGAGGGCGTTACAACAACCTAAACCACTTTGTCTTGAAGAAGATGAGTGACCGCACCCACCCTGAGTGACCGCACCAAATTGCCCCATATTTGTATTTTTTATCACGTTTATTGTTTCTGGGGGCGGCATTGGGGGCGGTACAATAACCAAAACGACTTTTTCGTGAAGAAGACGAGTGACCGCAACTACCCTAAGTGACCGCACAAAATTGCCCCATATTTGCATTTATCACGTTTATTATGTCTGGGGGCGGCATTGGGGGCGTTACAACATCCAAAACCAATTTTTCCTGAAGAGGACGAGTGACCGCACCCACTCTGAGTGACCGAACGTAATTGCCCCATATTTGCATTTTTTATCACGCTTATTGTTTCTGGGGGCGGCATTGAGGGCGTTACAACAACCTAAACCACTTTGTCGTGAAGAGGACGAGTGACCGGACCCACCCTGAGTGACCGCACGAAATTGCCCCATATTTGCATTTTTTATCACGTTTATTGTTTCTGGGGGCGGCATTGGGGCGGTACAAGATGAAAAACCTATTTTTCCAACAACCTAAACCACTTTGTCGTGAAGAGGACGAGTGACCGCACCTACTCTCTGAGTGACAGCACGAAATTGCCGCATATTTGCATTTTTTATCACGTTTATTGTTTCTGGGGGCGGCAGTGGGGGCGTTGCAACAACCAAAACAACTTTGTCGTGAAGAGGACGAGTGACCGCACCTACCCTGAGTGACCGCACCAAATACTCCCATATTTGCAATATTTGTTGGGTGTGGGGGCGGCACTGGAGGCGGTATTTTGACTCAAAGTATTCTATTCAGTAGAGCACATGTGACCGCACCTACCCTGAGTGACCTCACTTAATTGATTTAATTATCACCGAATAATATTTTTTTTAAATTATTTTGTGTGTGATCATCAAATTAGACTTTCCCCTTAGAATATACTTAGAAAGCTAAAATTTGCTACACATGCTTAACTTGGCCGACAGTACAATTTTATATAATACCCACTCCCAACCCCCGACCCTAAAATTAAAAAAAAAATAATTTTACCCACACAAGATTATTTAAAACTAAAATTAGGTTACATACTCATTTAATGATAATAAAATTTTACAATAAATTTTACATTCCCCCTCGTCTCCCCATCACCCCCCATACGCGTATAAGGCTAAGTTAACACCCCTTTCTTTTTTACCCACTTAGAATATACTTAAAAAGCTAAAATTTGGTGCACATGCTTAACTCGGCTGACAATATCATTTTATATAATACTTACCCCCAACCCCCGCCCCCGCAGATAACTTTGATTTGACAATTACCCCTTGGTGAAGTCTCTTTGTTAAAGAATTGTCCCATTACGTAATGTTACCAAATCTAAAATTATAATTTTATTCAAATAGCTATACCTAAGCAATACTTTAAGGTAAATATATCCTTTCCGATAAGAATTCATATATTTAATATTTTACTTACTTTTTGGTTCCCCATTTTATTAAAATATAGAAATTTTGCAAGTTTTTTTATTTTGGAAACTTGCTAAACAATGAAAAACGGCCATTGTTTAAAACCAGTATTGGTCCATATGGATCTTATTTAGGGCTGAAAACAGAATTTTATTGGTAGTAATCCCATATAATAAAATATAAAAAAAATATATTTGAGGTTATGTTCTTAAATATACTTACCAAATGTATTTTCTTATATTCTCATTTACATTAAGCTATGCATACTTTAAAATAAAACACAAATATATTTTCATAATGTAAACATTACCATTCCTATTAATAATTATTTTAATGGTACGTTAGTCATAGAAATACGTCTTTGAATATGACATTTGGCTAATCTCGCCAAAATGATTTTTTAAATACATTATTGCCAGTTTTTGGGCGTCTCTTTGACGTGTATTATACATTTTGGGCGTCACAACGGTGTAGATACACTGGGTGTGAGTTTAACGTGTATTATGTAAAGTGTATTATACATTTGCTGCAACAGCGCCACCTGGTGGCCACTTGAATGAACCCCTTTTGTATCTAGCTAGATAAACACCTATCAAAGTGACGCCAAAAAATATTTTTTGTTAGGACCTGTACTACACTCTAACCATCCAGAGAAGTCGATTGCGCGCATTAAACGGACTGACACCCAAAGTCGGGCGTCACAACGTAAATTTGGGTGTCTGATTGACGTCAATTATACGATTTGGGCGTGTATATGACAGAAAATATATATATATATATATATATATATATATATATATATAAAGCCTAGGGTGGGTCAAAAAAACCGACTATTTTTTTTTACTTTATACTCTGAAAAATCGGTTGCTAGACAACTCTAGAAAATTCTCATCAAATATGAGCTCTTAATTTTGATAAAAAGGTTCTTCGCTTTACAATTTTCCATTTTTTCCTCAGTATTAGAAACAAAAATTCATATCTCTTTGACAACTGTTCGTTAAAAAGTACCTCTTCTTATATTCTTGTAGGAAATCGAACGCTCTACAAAAAAGGTCTCTTACAATTTTTTCGTGAACCTCACCGTTTAAAAGATATCAAAGGTTAAAGTTTGATTATTTTAGTAGACATTTCTGTTTTGCTTTTGAATTTTATAACTCGCTTAAATTGTTATGAATTGCGCAATTCATAGTTTTGTAGGAAATTAACTGCTCTACAAAAATAGCCACTTATGATTTGTCGATTAAATTAAGCGTTTAAAAGATATTCATCGTCGCACTTCAATGCTTACTAATTTTAATTGTTTTTGATGAATAATTTAAAAAATTTCAATTTAATTTATGAGTTTCACGAAAATTTATACAAATTTGAGTTTCTATCGTAAGAGTAACTCTTATAGAAGTTTCCCTTTATTTGAAACTTTTTTATTTTAGTAATATTTTCATAAAATTTATCTTTATAATAACTTATTATATTATTATTATTTTTTTCAAAATTTAATAAATCATTGACTCTGAGTTAGAAATAATGCACTAATTTTTTTTTCTATTTAACCAAACATACGTAGGACCAAAAAAAACGAGACAAATAGTTTAAAACATTTCTCTTTTCATAAGAACTCAAATTTGTATAAATTTTCGTGAAACTCATAAATTAAATTGAAAATTTTCGAATAATTCATAAAAAACAATTAAAATTAGTATGCATTGAAGTTTGACAATGAATATCTTTTAAACGCTTAATTTAATCGACAAATCATAAGAGACCATTTTTGTAGAGCAGTTAATTTCCTACAAAACTGTGAATTGCGCAATTCATTACAATTTTTTGTAAGCGAGTTATAAAATTCATAAGCAAAACAGAAATGTCTCTTAAAATAATCAAACTTTAACCTTTGATATCTTTTAAACGGTAAGGTTTACTAAAAAATTGTAAGAGCTCATATTTGGTGAGAATTTTCTAGAGGTGTCTAGCAACCGATTATTCAGAGTATAAAGTAAAGAAAAATAGTCGGTTTTTTTGACCCACCCTAATATAGCCACATTTTAATTTTTATGAAAGATGGTGCCTTATGTACAAGAAAATTCCACAATGTTTTTTTAATAATATAACTGAAACATTTAGCTAAAATTACCATATAGTCAATTTTAAACAAAACAAAAATAAAGGAAACAACTGACGTTAAATGAAAAGTGAAACAATTAGCCCCGGTATCCCAATATTTTCTGTTGACAAATTATATTATTATTTTTTTATACGTATTTTTTATATATATATTTTAAGGATGACAAATATTGTTAGAATTAAACATGGTTACGTGAATTAACAGGATTACGTTTTTATATGTATGATTTTTTTACAGTATATACTTTTAAGACAAATACAGTACTTTCTTAGATCAATAATGTATAATGCTTAGATTTTTTTTATGGAAATAATTTTAAAAATAACTATAATTTAGTTATTTATATTTAATGTAAAAATTTGGAGGGTGTGGGTCATTTAAAATAAAATTTGTTTTAATATAACCTTAAAAACATTTCCTATATGCTGAGAAATCTTACTATCTATACTCAAAGTAGGTAAATTATCTTACATAATTTAGTTATTTATATTTAATGTAAAAATTTGGAGGGTGTGGGTCATTTAAAATAAAATTTGTTTTAATATAACCTTAAAAACATTTCCTATATGCTGAGAAATCTTACTATCTATACTCAAAGTAGGTAAATTATCTTACATGGGACGGGGCTCTGAAAATCCCTAAAAATAATCTTACGTAATTTGTGCACAATATATATAATATACTTGTATAATTTAGCTTTTTTTTATAAACTTACTAGTACCGGAGGGAGACATCGAGACACAAGGCTACTTAATACTTAACTTTACAGAGTAAATCCATAAAAAAATGATTTGTTGAATTGTCACACATATAAATGTCAAAAATATTATTAATAAAATAAGATTTTAACTCCTTGGTAGTGAGAAAAACGTTATGCGCTACTCGTAGGTAACTATTTTTTTCTATCTCACATAGAAAATTCACTTACCTCTACTAGGAGCGCAAATAACTATTTCTCAGTACCAACTACGTAAGTTGATATTACTTAATCGAAAAGTCAACAGTAATGTAAAGTACTATTTCTAGCACACTTAGTGATAGATAAAATCATTAATAATAATAATAATAATAATAATCACTTTATTGAGTAGGAAGAATCCTAATAAAACATACAGAATTTAAGTACATACATTAAATCACATTAAAAAAACTTAAGATTAGTATCACAAGATGTAATTAAAATTAAAATAAATAAATTTATGTTTCAATTATGCCTTAAGAAAAGTTTAAGTTTAGATTTAAACCCCCCAATACTTTCAGCATTTATTAAATGAGGAGGCAACCTATTAAAAAAGATCAAACCCTTTACAAATAAAGATTTTGATGCACTAGCTGATTTTACAACTTCAATATGAAATTTACCATTAGACCTTGTGGGATACCCATGCACCTCATTATTAAATATGGCAAACTCATCAAAATATGAGGGAAGCAATCCTTTTTTAAGTTTAAAAATAAAAACCATTGTAAGAAAAGTTAATCTATTTGACACTGACAGCCACTGAAGTGTTTCCTGCATTTCATTAATAGGTGTGTATCTATTAACACGTAAAATAGTGCGCATTCCCCTATTGTGCAGTATCTGCAGCTGATCAGTGCTATTTTTGTCCATCAAGTACAGAATACTAGCGCAGTAATCAAAATGAGGTTGGATGATAGCATTAAAAACCTTAATTCTGTAATTGAGAGACAAACAGCTTGAAACTCTATTGGAGAAAAAAAGTTTTTTGGAAATTTTTCTGTGAACAAAGTCAAAGTGGCTTTTAAATACAAACAAAGCCGTAACTAAAAACAAAAAAAAAAAACGATTAACGGCGCAAGAATTCTAGACACAAGACTACTATTTTTAATTTTATACAGTGATTCCTTAATAATAATTTTTTTTTTGAATTGTCACACACATAACTGTCAAAAATATTAATAATAAAATAAGATTTTAACTTCTTGGGAGTGAGAAAAACGTAATGCGCTACTCGTAGGTAGGTTTTTTTCTGTCTTCGGTCGTGTTTATGGACCTCAGATCCACTCCGGTCTACAAAATACGACCCCACACAGAAAAATTTACTTACCTCTACGGGGAGCACAAATAACTACATAGAAAAAACGGATTCCTTGAACCAAGGACATGTGTCTTTGTATATTTAAAGCCATATTCTCTTGTTTCAAGGCTGGCATTTTCTTGAACCAAAGTCCTTGAATGAAGAGCACGGGTTTTGGAATAAAAATCCGCGCTCCTTATTCAAGGGCATTGACTTTGGTTTAAGAAAATGCCAGCCTTGAAACAAGAGAATATGGCTTTGAACATATCCAAAGACACGTGTCCTTGGTTCAAGGAATCCGTTTTCTCTATGTATTCTTTAAAAAGATCTCAAATTACTTTGTGAAACTCGGGTAAAATTATAAATTGTAATATTAACAAACCAATTTAAAATATACCAAAAGCTTAACATTTTACCTTGTTTTCTTATAAAAAGAAGCACCACAAGCGATTCTTAATTAGAGCAAGTCGTGAATATTCTTCGCATATTTTAGTAAACTTCTCGCAAACGAGTAAAATATATTTGTGGCAAATATATTTTTAATCATCACAAAAATTATAACAAAACAGAGGACAAGAGTACAATTTAATCTCCAGAAATAAACTCGTTTTTTTTTTAACTAATTATACTGGTGGTAAATAAAATATTTTTAATTTTTTTTTAATTATTAATTTTTATTATGTTAAACATTGTTAATTTTAATAATTATAAAGTTTAATTTTAAAAATTAAGATTATTAATTACCTTAATTAATTACCTTAATTAGGGTTAATTATAATCTATTTGCTTTAAATATTCTAGAAAAAGCATACGAAGGCGTAGAAAGGACATAATAATTACTTTTTTAAATAAGATTTAATTCTGTAATACTAACTCAGAGTAAACATTTAATTCGTTGTTACTAACACCGAATTAAATGTTTTTTCTGCGATAATATTGCAGAATAAATTAATTTTCTCTGTCTTAGTAACACAGAATTAAAGAAAGATTTAATTCTGTGATACTAAGACAGAATTAAATATTTTCTCTGTGTTACTATCACAGAAATAAATATTTTTCTATTTATTCTGTAATACTAATACAGAATTGAATATTTTCTCTGTATTACTAACACAGAAAAAAATCTTTTTCTCTGTGTTACTATCACAGAATTAAGTAATTTTGCTGTGTTACTAACACAGAAATAAATAATTTTCTCTGTGTTACTATCACAGAATTAAATAATTTTCGCTGTGTTACTAACACAGAGAAAATATTTAATTCTGTATAAGTATTACAGAATAAATAGAAAATTATTTATTTCTGTGATAACAACACAGAGAAAATATTTAATTCACAGAATTAAATCTTTCTTTAATTCTGTGTTACTAAGACAGAGAAAATGAATTTATTCTGCAATATTATCGCAGAAAAAACATTTAATTCGGTGTTAGTAACAACGAATTAAATGTTTACTCAGAGTTAGTATTACAGAATTAAATCTCATTTAAAAAAGTAATTATTATGTCCCTTCCACGCCTTCGTATATTTATTAGCCTTTAATAATTGATTTTTTTATAAATGGTAGCATTTTTTTTTCTGTTTTAAAAAGTTGCTCCTTAAGCAAAACTTTTTTGTTTTATGAGGGATTTTTTTTATTAGGTGCGATTGGTCGTTCAATTAAAAGTAATTTTTCTTCTAGTATTTTCGATTTTTTAAAAAAAAATTTTTATTATTTTTGGTAGAATTATTTTCATTTTTAATCGGATTAGCAAGATTGATTTTTTTAGAAAATATGAAATCGATCCGATATTTCTTTCTTAGGTTTTCGCGCGGACAAGAGAACGGACATAGGGACAAACAAACAGACAGACAGACATTTTTAAAAGTTGTTTAGAGTTGTATATAACGCCCAATGGAACATTTTTTTAAATTTTAGACAGAAAAAAAATCGGAACCAAATTTAATATAAAATATTCCTTTGCCGTGAAGCTTCAGCTAACTGCGAGGAGTATAACAAGGTATCTATAATAACTAGAGATTAATTAAAAGAAGCACGAAAATAAAATACCTCTGCCAACAAAATAATTCTTTCCCCTATTATAGGCCTAAAATAGGCCTAGGTTTATTAAAATCAAAAACGAAAAAAAAAACGTAAAAAAATAAAAAATAAAAAAATAAATAAAAAAAAATAATTAAATATTTTAGAAGTTTTCTGTTTTTTAGGTTTGTTTAATTGTTTTAAACCTATAAAACACACAAAAGAAATCAAATCTGATTTTTTCCACAAATTTCTATTTTTTTACCATCACGCGTCCGGACATGGAGATAATACCTTTTTATGATTTGATATCCCATATTTGTACTATGTTTTAAAATTTAAAAAATAGAGCCCTAAACAAAATTAAGTGTAAGTTATTATATATGCAATGTGCCACTTAAATTTATTTTTTTACCCAAGTTCGCAAAAATTTTCCAAAAATATTGAGGACACTTTAAGGTTTATAAATATTCAACATTCGACACTTCATGAATTTTTTCCGTTTTTTTTTTGTTGGGATTTTTTACCTGTGTGTGGCCCTGGTCATAACCTTACTTTTACGCGCCAATTCTCCGAAACGGTGGAAGAAATTACCCCGTCTCCAGAAATAAGTTAAATTTTTATTGGTGCAATTTTTAGTTCCTTTTTTTGATGCGCAGAATGTTAAATACTCAAAAACGGTTGGCCCTACGGTGTTAAACAAAGAGTACTTTTTTATGTATTTTTAATTAAAGATTAATATGTTGTTGAGAAAATGTAAAAACATCTACAGATAAAAAAGTTTGGGGCAAAAAAGTGACATCATCCAGCCATTTTGCATGGCCCTGTTTAAAATTACCAAATTAAATAAAATGACAACCTTTATCAATCTTAAGGCATGTGCAAAAATTTGTTAATTAGGTTTATAGGGTTCCAGAGATATTAAATAAAAACTACTTTTCAGATGTACCCTTGGGAGGGTCGTATCTCCCTTTACTTAGGACTCATTTCGGGACCAAGCTTTATAGAAACTTTTTTTTATTTTTTTTTGGACCTAGAATCGCCCCTTAAAATTGTGTAACTTATTTCTGAATCACTCTGTATAATATGTTTCACTAAAGTATCCAAATTAGTACTTTGAAGATTTTGATTTAATTTTTTTAGTGTTGGTGAAAAAATTTGACTTGAATAAACTAACGAACTTCAACCATTATCAAAAAAGGTTTTTAAATATTTGTTTTAATTTAATTTTGACTGGTTATGGTATTTTAAATTTAATGAAAATATACTGTAAAATAATGGATTATCCATTACGGATATATAATATTTTTTTTAATAAATTTTAAAATTAGAATTTATAATTTTATGTTCTAGCAATATTAAAATATGGCACGACAGCTAACCAATTTTTATATTAAAATTAGTTTTGTTAAAATTTATAAGGTAGGCACAAAAAATGTCAACCTTCATAATATTAGTTACCTATCATATAATTTTACACCTTTCTTTTACAGTTAAGAACAATAGTAATTATATACCAAGGTAGAGAAGACAGTTTTTATAGCCGAGCGTATTAAATCCCGAGCTGTGTAGCAAGCAGGGATTTAAGAGTGCGAGGCTATAATAGTCGTCTCTACCGTAGTTTATATATTAGTTTTTTCACTACTAGCACTATTTTACTATTTTAATTCAAATAATAAAATAAACTATTAACAGAAATGATATTTCTTGAAATTTTCATAAAAATCAAGTAGCCTTTAATAATGACATTTGGTCAAATAAATACTTTGTACTAACATTTAAAAATTTAGTTTTTTTTTTTTAATTTTTTTCGTATTAGCTAATTATTGGTTGTATTAATTGGTAATTATTATCATTAATTATATTTAATAAATAAACAGTTATTTAAAGCTATTTTCGTTTGGACTTTTTTAATTAGTAAACATTGCACAAAGAACTGAAACATCTAAAGTGACAGATAGCAATTGTTTATTTACTCCTACTAGGAGAGAAAAAATTATTATTGCTATATGTGAAGAAAATTGATTTCACAGTCTGAAAACATGATAAATAATGGTATGTTCTAAAGCTAGTAGTGAAAAAAGGTCATTATGTTAAGCAACATCCTTAGTAGTTAACTAGTTTATTAAAAATAGGAAATCCTGATCGATGTCCCGAAAACCTTCAAAACAAAAAAAAACACGCTTCTTGTAATGATAAAATCACTGATATTGAGAATCTCAAAGAAAAAAAGCGCTTGAGTAAATTATGACGTTTTACCATGAAATTTTAACACACAATTGTGAGCCCATGGACTTAAATGGATATCCCTTTGAGTACATACTATAAACTTTTCAGTATTTTAACACCTATTTTAACTGATATATTTTTTATTTTCAGGTGGTGAAAATGTTTATTCTGGTAGTATTAATATTTGGAATATGTTGGTTGCCGTATCATGGCTACTTCATATACGTCTTCTATGACACGAACATAATTTACCGAAAATACACCCAACACATTTATCTGGGGTTCTATTGGTTTGCTATGTCCAACGCCATGGTTAACCCCCTTATTTACTATTGGATGAATGCAAGGTAACTATAATTTTTCTACTACCTGATAAGTGCTAGCTTATACTAGTAGTTATAATATCACTCACGGCGTGCCTTAAACAAAGTTAAATGAAAAGTCAAACCACCCCGGATTTTTTGATTGTAGGTTGTTTTTGGGACATTTACAAACAGTTTTTGACAAAACTCGAAATTGCTCACGAAGCCGTTTTTAAATAAAGACATTTTTCTTCTTCTTCTTCTTCAAGTTTTTCCTGAAATCACAATACGGAGTTTTTTCTGTGACACCCTATAGCATAGTTACTACCCATGATACTCAATATAAACACGACCATTCACACACCTACTTTGTTAATGCCCAAAATAATAAATAATAATTCTCTACAAAAATATGTATACAAATATATATTTTTTATTTTGCGTAGTTTGTTCCTAAAACGTAAATAAATGAAAAAGCAAGTATACTTTTCTTATCAAATTAAATAGCGCAGAATCCGAATTTGACCAAAATCCAAAACATCTTATTATTTTAATTTTTACTAAGAATAATTTATAAAAAACAATATTGCTTATTTTTTTTATGATTTAGAACAAAAGAGGGCTAAAATAATGATTTTTTACCACTTTTGTCTAATTTTTCTTAGAAATCGAAGGTAGTGGAAAGGCCATATTCGGTCTTAGTGACCCAAAATTAGTCAAAAAATGTATGACTGCATCAAGACAAGAAACCGTATTGCCTAGTGTACCTGTTTGTAGAGCTGGTGACCATTTTCATTTAATTATTTTCTTCAGGTTGTTTTTTTATACAGGGTGATCACTAACTGCCATGCCAAAATTTAAGAGGTGATTCTACATCCAAATAAATGAAAAAAAGTTTTCATAAAGGTTGGTCAGGAAATGAGCCCTAAGGGAGCTACGGCCCTTCGAAGATGACAAATTGAATTGGGAACAAAAAAAAGCATTAATAAAATTTTAATGCTGCAGGGTGATTATTTAAATCTGAGCAAAAAAGTATTATTTACCAAAACACCTAAATTTAATATTAAAGGAGTAATAGCCTTTTAAAAAGTAACGTTTTTGGTGGCACAAAATGTTGCTTCCTCTTAATTGTATTTTTTTTTGAAAACGGTTACTCCTATAGTATTATAATATATGATATTTTTTATGTATTTTTACTCAAGGAATCTGTATTTTTTACAATAAATCCAAAAAACATACACATAAAAAAGTTTGGGGCAAAAATGTGTTAAGCCTTACATATTTTATCCGTCTAGGCACGTATCTGGATAAATTAAAAATTTATTACAATTTTATAGGGCCGTATATGCTTTTTTTTAATGGAACACCCTGTAATTTTTAAATTCAGCCGAAAATTCTATGTATAAAACACATTGTTTTTTTTACTTTTTTTTTTGGTTTTTATTGTATAAAAACGAGATACCAGAAGTGAAACCAGAAGTGAAACAAAAAAAATAAAGCCGCCATTTTATAGCCAATGTAAAATTATATAAATCACCAAAGTTTAGTTTTTATAGAATGAAGAGTAATCTTAATTTTTGGGTGGGCATAAATAAAACTCATCCGGTATGACATTAGGTACGCAAAATACCAAATAATATAATCATATTTTATGACTCGTATAGTAATTAAAAAAAAAAAAGATCAGTCAGAAGAGTGTGTACCTACTTATTTAAATAAAAAAAAAGACTAGAAACCTGTAGCCAATTCGTATGGCACGGTTCCGGTCGATATCATATGAAATCACCCTCTTTTTTTGCTTGTGGATGAAAGTCGGCTCTTTTCCCGTCAATATTTTTACCTAATGTTATAAAAACGTAAGAACGTTATTAGATTTTTTTTTAAAACAGTTACTAGAGTTAAATATAACTCTAACAGTTTGTATATAATATATTTAAACTTTAACATTTTAGTCACGTAGTGTCTACTGATATTTTTAATAAAAAAGTCCAACTAGTTAAAACAAAACAAATTATTTTAATTAGGGTTTTCATATTTCAATTAGGAAAATGAGTAAAAAGTTTTTTAATAAGCCTTTTTTTACTTCATACAAACTGTATATAAAAATATATTTTTCTGCCATTCCAAGAATTTGAAGAAAATAAACATTTCTCGGTAAAATCCAATCCAATCCAATGAAGAGCAGTCCTATACGTTAGGCAACATAAATTTAGGTCTTCAATACCAAACCAAAAAGAAAATTCCCTAAAAATATTATATTTGGATTTTAACACAGTGTACCAAAAAATGTGCATGATATGCAAAATTATTAAAGAATACATAAAACAGCTTATTAAGCACAAAAACAAGTACAAAATCTTCACACACAACAGGGTATTATCAATGACTGTCAAATTAAGGAATAGGTCATAAGTTCCCTGGGAAACTTTAGACCTACTGTACACATAGCTCTGTTATAAAAACTTAAAAGAAAATAGTTTTTTACTTAAAAAAAAAACAAATAATTTGCCTTCATATAATTTGACATATAATCTAAAATGTTATTTTTACCTATAATATGCATAATTTTATTTTAAAACAATAATAATTATACTTTTATCTCTTTCTGTAGAACTTCTTTCTTTATCTAATCTAAATAGGCGGCATTCCATTGCAAAGGATAGTTTGCCAACTCGATCTACTATTATATACGGCCTACACAAAACCGTCTCACTTTGTAGTGATGTTTGCGCAGGCGCCAACTTATAAAACATCTTTGAAATTCATGAAAAGTTATCCACGTGTACAACGAAATAAATTGAATTTAAATTTAACATCATATATTAATAATCACGACTCACTTAAAACTTTACAATTAAACGAACACTTTCACGACATTACATAAAATAAAAAATAAAATTAATCAAGTCCTGTGCATATCAATGATTGCAATTCTAATGCTGGAGTAAATCCGCCAAAGCGGTCACATCCGTCCCTTACAAAGACCACGCTGCGACTGCGGTAAAATTTTAGTTAGGCTATCTATTAGATAAACTCCATTCAACGAAAGACTGCCACTCTGATGTCACAGCGTGTAGATCAAAATGCACTCCTGTAGTGAGACCGGACTTTTTTATAGAGAAAAATTTCCAATCAAAAATAATTTATTAAGGCTTTTCATCACAATGCAAACGCTGTAACCTTACAGTTACATTCTTTGGTGCTTAGCTACTACGAAAACACCAATAAAATTCTGTAACGCTAACCGACGAGTCGGTTAGGCGTCGGGACGCCCCACCTGTAACATGTTATAGTACAATAAAAAAAACCGGCAAAATATAATTTTTTTATAAAGTTTTTTGCTTTACTAACATAAATACAGCCATATTCTTGTAGCATTACGAACTGGAAAAGTACGTTGTGTATTACTGGTACACTTCTGCTGTCATAATATGACAGATAGAAGCTTAGAGCAGTTAGAATAATCTTGGTTATCCTGGATAAAAGACTTGCTATAACTGATGATTTCCATGGCATGCCGATACCTCTATGAATTTGGATGTGACATTTTTTTGTATATTCTGAGTACCTTTTTAGAAGGCCGCGAACAAAAGCTTGAATAAAAGAGTTTTCTTGAGGGTGGGGCTCTATAGAAGATTACTGGCTTTAGGGTCTGGTTGTAGAGAAGAAGTTTGTTTTTAATGGATAGAGGCCTTTTCTTCCTGTTATGTAGTAGAGTTTGAAGGGATAGCCATTAATTATTTAAAGGGGTTTTTGTCGTGCTGATCCCACTTAATGTTTTAGGATAGAGTAAAGCCAAGATATTTAACATGGTTTTTCCATTTTCATCATTTATCTAAATAGGTTGGGGTGGGGCTTTTCATTTCTGCAGATTAAGAATCCTTTCGTTTTGTTAGTGTTTAACTGGATTTTCTATTTGGAAAAAAATTGCGTAAGGGAGTCTATTTGACGCCGATTTTCTTCATCTTTTTGCTTATAGCCTTCATTTTATTCCCGCGCATTCTGTACGATCAAAAATCTCCCCCACTGTCTATGTCTATGAATTAAACCATTAAACTAAACTATAAAAATAAATTTATGGTTTAGCACGCGTTTAAATTAATTGAATAATAACAATAAATCTTATTGAACTACTATTTGTTAAATTAAAACTAGCATTTTCATATACTTACAAAAGAAAAAGATCCATATTAATACAGTAGATCCATAGAAAAAATGGAAGATTTTAATATCAGTGCAACATATTTCTAAATAAATATTGTAAGGTACAGTAAAAATTTCGGATTTTTTTTTTCGCATTTACTTCTATTTAGTCCGTCCAATTTTGCAAGATAGTAGTTTAAAATTCCCGCGATTTTTGAGCTACATCATTGGTTAAAAACTCGTATTTTTTAACATATAAAATATTGTGACATTTTTTATCTACGATCATGATTGAAGGTCGTTAAAGCTAATAAAAGAAGAGAAAGTTGCATAAAAAAATGGTTATACCTAAAGTTATTTTCTATGGTATTGAAAAAGATACTTTTTGGTTTATTCTTCATACAGTCACACTAAATTAGCATATTCTACATATTGTACAAACGTAAATTATATTGAACACGTCAAATTTTTAGGTTAAAATTACAACTTAAGGCCTATCCAGAGGCTCGCATAACAACCATTATAAGATACATGACGACACATCAAGCCAATCCTGGCATCGCATTCTTATGGATGGCTCTTTCCAGGAAAACAGTACCTACATCTGTTAAATTTTTGATACACTACGATTTATGCATAATTATGCTATTTATGCGTTCTGTGATGTAAAACGGGCCGCGTCCCTTACTATCTCACATAACCGGACGGAGTATAGTAGACGTTATCCACTTGGCCACGTTAAAAAAACTTAGTTTATCTCAAATTTACTAGAGTTCAACGGTAACATATTGAGACTGATATACAATTTAATAGGTTATTTACAGGAAACGTTTTACTTTAAAATTAGTGCAGTATCCCCTTTGTTTTTGACAAAAAAATGTAAAAGTACAAACAAAATGTTCTAAGTATTTTCATTTAAAGCATTAATTAAAAATACTTTACTAGAAATTCAATAAAGCCTGCAGTGACTCAGTTGCGAATGTGTGGTAAAAGCGAAGATCATACCAGTTCGGGTGCGACTCGCGTAATTTCGTCGAAGCTACGCAGCAGAGGTATGAGTCACTGCAGCTTTTATTGAATTTCCAGTATAGGAATAATTAAATTTGAGTCTGTTTATTATTAATTTAAAATGAATAATTACAGCGACAACATTTTAGTTTCCTCAATAAAAAGTTTTCATTGAATAATAAGACACAACGTTTTTTTTGTTACTCTCATTCATGTACGTGGTGGGCCTTTTTTTTTGTCTAAAGTTTTTTATTTAGGTGAACTAGAAAATTCGGAAAATAGGTTCTAAGAGCTGTAGTTTTTGTACATGTGACAAATTTAAACGTCTAACAAAGCATAAAAAAAGTGTATAAAAGGTCCTTTTACGTTTAAAAAGGGTCTTTTTGCGTGTAAAAAAATATTAAAAATAATCTATATCTGTATACTATTCTAAATTAACTTAAAGAGTATTTATAACAAAAACAAAATGAGCCAAGTGCCAAAAAAATCTCCTAAACAAAAGTCCCTGTTCCTAAACTATTGTAAAGCAGTCGAGACATTTATCGTGAATCTTGATATTGTGATAATTTTTGTTTTTGATTTTAATTCATAGCTGAAAATATAAAGGTATTTTTGGACGCTAAAATTTTTAAAATTACTGAAAAAGTCTCTAAAAATGGCTTGTAATTTTCATATAAATAATAAATGTTAGTACTTAAATAATAACTAGACGGTACTTTTCGAAAAAAAAGAGTTCGGAATTCCTAGTATTAATACTACATTTTGTTCTAATAACTGTAATTCTGGATGTTTTCTAGTAAACCAATATGAAGAGAATTTCACCATCCTGGAAGTGGTTCATCCTGCCATTGGTTAATGTAATAAAACACTTGCAAATTATCAATGTTTAATTTTCGTGTACATTTTATACGTTTTCCATTTTCTCTTCTAAAGGCAATCCTTCTAATGGTGGGCGAACCAGTAGGTGAAGTGGCGTTAATTTGTGCAATACAATATCCACTTCTCGATGTTCCGAAGGGGCTTAATTTATTTATGTAACAGGTGTACGCCTCCTTAACACTCATCATCTACGATCCGCCTATTACTTGCATATCTAGCGTCGGTTCCTGATGGTCCTCAGGCAGAATTATATTAGTAATATTATTATTTTTCTTTTTAAATAAGAGTGAATTATTTTTTGTCAATTTGTTCTCCAATACCTATTTTTTTAATATTTATTATTATTATTATTATTACTAGTATTAGTATTATTAATATTATTAGTATTAGGATTATTATAGAATTCACAGCGCCTGCGCTAGAATAATATTATATGGTAGTTTGGAATTTCCCAAAATCGCCAAAAAGTCCAAAGGTCCTAAATATAAAATTCTTGGACTCATATTTAATGTGTTTTATGAAAAAATAAGATACTTTAATGTTCGTCCGTCTGTCCTTCCGTCCGTCTGTCCGTCCGTCTGTCCATCCGTCTGTCCGTCCGTCTGTCCGTCCGTCTGTCCGTCCGTCCGTCCGTCCGTCCGTCCGTCCGTCCGTCTGTCCGTCCGTCTGTCCGTCCGTCCGTCTATCCGTCTGTCTGTCCGTCCGTCTGTCTGTCCGTCCGTCTGTCCGTCTGGTGTCACGTTTTTTGTGGACACGAACTCAAGAACCAATTATCCGATCGAATCAAAATTTTCAGGAAAAATCAAGTACTTTAAGTTCTTTAAAGTAAACCCCCCAAAAAACAAAAAAGTTATATAATGGAATGCGTAGCATTACATATCTTCAAAGCTTGTTATTATTTATATTAGTTGTATTAATATAATTTATACGTTTAATGTATATACTTTATGTTGGAAAAGAGATAATAAATCTTTTTTGGCATATATGAGTTATTACAGTTAATTATTAAGGTGGTTCAAAAAACATTTTTATTGAAAATGAAGAAAACATCCTAAATTATCAAATTTTAGCCAAATGGATTAAGGTTTTGATTATGTGGCAGGCACTCAAATTCTTTAATTTTCAGGAAATAATATTATAATTTTTTTAAAAATTTTCGTCTTAGAATGCATTTTCTTGAAAAATTTACATTTTTCGTGTGGAATATCACATTATTTACTTAGTTTTGTTTATATCAAACTTAAATTAAAACTTTATTTTAAAATTGTCCCAAGATTTAATATTTAAAACATATAGTATTATCTTGTGAAATATCACATATCACAGTTTTTTTTTCTATATCAAAGGATGATAATTTTTTTAATATAATATCGGAGCAAAATTTTATTATTAAAATATATATACATGGTTTTAATTTTTTGTAATCAAAAGTAAAACGAATCATGATATTTTAAAAATGGAAACCGTTTGCCGCAGTGTCAAGCTGCTAATAAATTTGGCTTAAATTTGATATTTTATGATATTTTTTCCATTGGCAAGATGCGAACAGCGAAGAAACACTTCTCAAAAATTTTTTTTTGCACCACCTTATCAATTATGTAAAGGAAAAAATCTAAAATGCCGAACAAGTGGTATTAGGTATAATAACACGCATAAATCATCTCTGACAATAAAAGCATTACTCAAAAATATTATGTTACCTAAATATATGACAAAAACTAGAAAAAAATTGCATAATCTTTTATTTTTACGGGTAGCAACACTTTACTCTGATCCTGAACACAAATAAAGTTTAAGTGATTTGCCAACTCAAGCCAGTAGTTAATCATTTTAATAGAAGGTCTACATTTTATAAAACTAACACCAGTAAAATCTTAGCTGCTAAATTTCTGAAAATAATGGACTTGATTTTTCAGAAATTACCATATATGGTAATTATCAGGTATTATTAGGTATCAGACTTAAATATTATTTATAGTTCTTTTAGTTTTGATGTTTATTTTCTATGATTATGAGTAAAATAAAAACTTATATTTTGTATATTTTTGAGATCATATCTTATAAAAAAAATCCGTTTATAAAATTACCCTTCCCCGTTAAAAACAAAATGAAGGACTTGCCAAAGAAATATCAAAAACATTTTTTATGATAACTTTAACATAAAAGGGTTTTTTTCTGACGGGGATTCACATTTAGGCTTCTAAAAGACTTTTCGTACGACCTAGTGTACACGAAATAAAGAAAAATGCATGTTTACTATATATTCTCTTTGAGTAAAATTATTTAAGAACAGCCACACTTGACATCGACCCCCTCTGATTTGGCTGATTTTTGGTGGGCATGTTACCCACCTAGAGAGTAGTCAAAAGCCAAAATATTAGGTCCAGCAAAATTTTATTGGGTAAACTGTAGCCATTTTTCTTTTTTTTTTTTTTCAAATTTTTGACTTGAATTTGGGTATTTTTGATTACGCAGGTGTTTTTTGTACTAAAAGGCTGAAATTTGGGTTTTTAATGTAAAATTGACCAAGGAACAATAACATGGTCTCAGATTTGATCTACGACAAATATCTCCAAAAATATGGGTCAAAAATCTCAAAATTTACCAAAAAAGGAAATGGTCAAAAAATGTTTTCTTTTACTATCCGAGTCAGGCGTCCTATAGAGAAAGAATCAACGAATCCAATGAGCATTCGCACATATTTTTTGGACGAACCGTTTAAAAACTGCGCGGATTCAAATTTTAGGGTTTTTGTTTTTTTTTTTTTTCAAAAATCTCAATTTTTTGGCAGACTAACATCTCTACTCTAAATTTCTCTACTCCATAACATCCCTACTCCAGAACAGCCCTACTCCATAACAACTCTACTCCGTAACATCTCTACTCCATAACATCTCTACCCCGTACCAACTCTACTCCACACTATATGCACTTTATTAACCACTTCAGTGGAATTAAATTTATTTTTATTTGAAAAATAAATAATATGAGCCTTTAATGAGGCCTTGTCAAAATTCTCAAAGTGTACATTTTGTCAAGATCCGAGGAAGTCAAATATATTTTGTTAGACTTCTCATCAAGTGCTACTTCACAAAGCACATGTGGGAGTGGAATTGTTGTAGTTTTTTTTTTTTTGGCCAATTTAGCTCCTTGGGTGGAAGCCTTGGCATCAGAAGTGACACATCTACTTCTGATTCGTCGCTGTAGATGTCAGTGACCATTGCAACATATTTGCTTTTTGCCAACCTAACAACAACATACATTCCACCAAAAATACTTAAAGTTTCGGATGGTCTGGGGGCCTTGGTAAGGGCATGATTTAAAGAAGGCTCATCATACTTTTCATTTGAAATCTTCCAGAAAGCTACTGAATTGTCTAAAAAGAGAAAGGAAAACATACATAAAAGCCTAGAAAACAAAACAAAGATAGTTACATTAATTAATATTTGGTTATCTTACATGTGATTGGCTTTATAAAATGAAATGTTCTTGTTCCAGGTACTGTTTCAAGATGAGGCATAATTTCTACGTACATTTTTCTCAAATCTTCTACCTCAGTTTTTGAAACAAACTGAAATAGAAATTTGCTGCTCATCTCTGAACTACAAAATTCAAATAAGTCATGGGCTTTAATGATTTGGTTGTCTAGTGGCCTCTGAAAGCTGGCTCGTCTTGCCTTCCTCTTGACTAAAACACCATTGGCATCACATTGTGATTTCCCATGACTTGTTGCAAAATAAGTATGCGACACTTTAAGCTTCAACTCTGATTTCTGACTGCAAAGGTTTTTAAAATACACTTGGGTATTTTAAATACCTTTGCAGTCAGAAATCAGAGTTTAAGCTTAAAGTGTCACATACTTATTTTGCAACAAGTCAACAATACCCTTGGGTATTTTAAAAACCTTAGCAGTCAGAAATCAGAGTTTAAGCTTAAAGTGTCGCATACTTATTTTGCAACAAGTCAACAATAACCTTGGGTATTTTAAAACCCTTTGCAGTCAGAAATCAGAGTTTAAGCTTAAAGTGTCGCATACTTATTTTACAAGTCAAGAGGAAGGCAAGACGGGCCAGCTTGCAGAGGCCACTAGACAACCAAATCATTAAAGCCCATATGTTACCAGCAAAGACAGTGGTAAATTTACTTTACGGTACTGTAAATTCACAAAATGTGAATTTTTATTTTGGTAATTTTACTGCTACGGGCTCTTTTAATTTTCGGGACTGTCTGTAAAAGTGCCGGGTTTTTGGACTACATGCATGAATTTTAATAGAAAATTATTGTACCGACAGGAAAAGAGCTGAGATTATACTAAACCAAGTAATATTGAGGTTAATTTAATAAATATTGTAAATTCACATTGCAATACAGTGCAACAGTACTGTATGAATACTTGCGATATAGCCACAGACAGCTGACGGAAAATTCTGTCGGTGGCAATCGACCAAGAACGAGCGCGACGGAAATTTCCGTCAGTGGCAGTGAACGTATTAATTCTACAACTGGTTGTTGTATCGTATAACATACTAATAAAATATTTCAAAATATGGTTGGCTCCTATATTACAACAACATTTCTATCAGTGTACTTATATCACCTATTAATAATGGGCTAGTTGATTAATATTTTTGTATTTTTTACAGTCATGAGATAAAAGAATAATGTAGATAATATTGCACAATAATTCTTGAGAATATTTATTATAAGGAATAAATCTTTTGAGTTATTGGTGTTCCATGCTAAAATTTTCTAATACACTTCTTATAATAATTTATATAATTCAAAGGGTAAGGTTCAAATTACATCGCTTAGATTACACAAGAGTGATTTTTAGTTGGAAAAATTGTAATGTTTTATCATATGAAGGATACAGGGGAAAACCCCCGACGGTACTATAGAATGGTAAAGGAATTTCAGGGTTTCGAAAAAAACAAAAAATAACCCCAAAAAAACACCTTGTATATGTATATATCTTTATCTGTTTATCAAAACATTTATGTTACATATAAGTAAAATTATCTCTCGCATTAAAAGTATTATTCAGATTATGACTACATGGCAGATAAACACATAAATTTAATGCATATTGTTGACTTATTTAAGTTCAAATACCATTGTATTTAAAATAGGGTCCGAAATTTTAAGGGGTGATTCTACATTATCATAAAATATGACAAAAACTTTCTATAAACATATGTCTAAAAATGCGTCGTAAGCTTATAAGGGAGCTACCCCCTTTGAAAGTGGATAAAAATTTCGTTTTTTTTTATAACGGTTTTACACGTGAACTAATCTTTTCAGGTAAATCGTTGTATGCTATTTTTTTGTACTTATTTTAACCAGGACTGTGCAAAACGGGAGGGCCTTATTAGTTTTTTGTCACATACTTTTTCTGTTTAATTTTTTTTTTAATTTTAACCTGGTGAAAATAACATATGAAGCCCTATCAAGGTTATTTCATGTGCAAAACCTCGTTGCTATATCTCAAAGGGTTCCTGAGTTATTATTTAATTTTATTTAAAAACCGAATTTTTTAGTCAGATCCGAAGGGGCTTAGCTCCCACACGACGCATTTTTAGGTATAATACGTTTATAGGAATATTTTTCTCACATTTTATGATATAGAATAACCCCTTAACATTTCGGACCCTATTTTAAATACACCGTGTATAATATTTAAATAAATACTGGCTTTGTAAGCTCTACAATAATAAAATCTAAAATTCAAATTTATATAAAATTGAATATTCTATAGGTATTGTAAAATTACATGTAAAATACAGAGCGGTCCAAAAGTCACACCCTTTTCTTAACTTTTGAACCAGTTGAGATATCGACTTCAAATTTGGAACTTTTAAATAAGACAACTTAAACTATCTTTTAGCATATATTAATTACTTTCAGCTCTTAAAATGTTGGCAGGGGGGCATGGGGCACATTTTTTTAAATGGAAAGGGGGGTCGTGTAATACATCATTTTAAAGCTTATAAAATTCTCCATTTAACTCAATATTTTTAAATTAAAAAAAAATTGTGGGTTTAAAATGGGGTTGAAAATGGGTATTAATGTCAAAATTCCTCTAAAAAAAAAACAAATAATTTTTTAAAAATACCTAATTTCATCATAAAAAAATGTTAATTATACTTTTAAATTAATTTAAGTTGACATAAATAAAAATTTGTAAAAAAAAACTTAAAAAATCGAATGTTTTAGCACAAAAAATTGAAAAATCAAAACCTTAAAAAACATTTTTAAAAAATTTAATAATATTAGGTTAAATAGAGAATTTTATAAGCTTTAAAATGGTGTATCACACGACCCCTCTTTCCATTTAAAAAAATGTCCCCCCATGTGCCCCTGCCCACATTTTAAGTGCTGAAAATATCAAATATATGCAAAAGATATCTTAAGTTGTCTTATTTAAGAGTTTCAAATTTGAAGTCGATATCTCCACTCGTTCAAAAGTTAAAAGGGGGGGGTGACTTTTGGACTGCACTGTATAATTTTTCTATATTTTCTTCGTAAAAGCACAAAAGATTCAAAATGTAATATTTACGTGTAAATAATAAATAAAATTTCAGATTTGATGTAATTTTACAAATTTTATTTACCTTTAAAACGTAAACTTCACATTTCCAATTTTTTATTTTATCAGTGTACTGATTGTGGGGGATAGATTGAATAAAAAGTAAATTGCAAGTATTTTTGGTCACAAAAATTGGATCTACGGGTATTAAGGGTAGCTTTTTGTTTCCTTTTTAATAGTTAAAATATTTTTAAAAAAATCTATGATACCTATTCCAATATTTTTAGGAAAAAGTTGTTTTGATTATCCGAGACAGATATTTTCTTTTTAATTATAACAATTAATTTATTATCCACCTATATTTTTTTAGTTCCCATTTTTATATTTTTTTGTAGGTGTACACTATACAAACTTTTCAAACTTTAATCGTATTATTTCGTGTAAATTATTCAAAAAGGTTATGAGCTGCGAAAGTTTATTGTCTTATTTTCTTCTTGAAGTATAAATATTGCCTAAATTTGTTATTCTTGGAAAGGTTTTACATAATTTGATGTTTTCCGGAATTTATTGCATCATTTGTTTCTAAATTGTTTATCTATTCAGCGACAAACTAAAAACAAGCCGTGGAGATATTTATTTTCACAGTATACTCCTCACATTTTTTTTTCTTTTTTTATTTTATTTTTGTTTCTGAATGAAAACGTCAGCAGGGGTTTGTGCACCATTTATACCCCCGCAGACTCGTCATTTTCAACAGGGAAGACTTGTATTGTTTAACCTACACAGTCCCTGCAGTATTATAAAATAATAAATGTTATTTTAATAACACGCTGGTGTGTAAAATACCCATGATGTGGGTCCCTATAATATATAGGTAAATATAAATAAACAATGGTATAGGTAAATATAAATAAACAATGGTAAGGGAATTTCTATCAAGAATTTTTCTTCAATTTTTAATAATTTTTTGAAAAGTAGCACCCTACTATAAGATTTTTGTTTATGAATAGATTGTTTTTGGTATGAATATTTTTAACAAGGTAATGCCTTATAAAGTTCATATAAGTCCTATCCCACTGAGCATGCAACCTTGCCAACGTCCCTGTAAGCTTACATTTGCAAGCTTTTAAAAACGTTTGTAAAAAAAGGTTACGTCGAGCTTTATATTCCTAACTTACGCAAGGTTTCAAATTAAAGCGTTAAGAAAGCTTTAATATAAACTTTCAGAAAGGTTACTTATGAAACGTTGCTGTAAGCTTAAATTTACAAGCTTATAAAAACGTTTGTAAAAAAAAGGTTACGTCAAGCTTTATATTCCTAACTTACGCAACGTTACAAATTAAAGCTTTAAGAAAGCTGTAATATAAACTTTCAGAAAGGTTACTTTTGAAACTTTACGTTAAGCTTTAGTTTTGCTAACTTATTAAAGGTTTCAAATGAATGCTTTAAGAAAGCTTTCATTTTAACTTTAAATTCTAGAATATAAGAATATAAGCTTATAGACAACATGTCTTAAGTCATGAGAATTCCCCTATAATTATGAAAGTACACCCAGGGCCGGACATAAGGGGGGTATGGGGGCGGTGTCCCCCACTCCAAAGTTTTTCAATTCGGCAAATATTTGGATTCATTAGGCAAATTTTTAATTTATTCGACAAAATCCCAGGGATGTAATTTTTTTTAACTGTTTTCAGAGCCCCTTTTTTAGTCATCAATCAAAACATGCGTCAGGGGTTCAGGGGGTAAAGATTTTTTTTTTAGTACGAATTTTTTCGCCAGGACAAAGCTTTTTAGAAGCGAGTTTTTTTTTGTCATCAAAATTTTCGTCAGATACATTTAATTTTTTTTTTAATTTTCGTCAGGAAAAAAGCGAGGTAAGACCTTTTTTTTCTTTTGTTCTTTAAAATTTCCGTCATTTTATTTTTTCTTATTTCAACATTATCTCCAGTTTTCCTAAACCTTAGAAAAGTAAGATTTCCTATTGCCCTCTCTAAAATTAACCCACTCCGCCTCCACTCATTGTTAATTTTTTTTTCGTAACCTGTATATTAAACTTTAAAATAAGCTTATGGTAACCTTCTGTGAAGCTTACTCTAAACATTACCTCAAGCTTGCCTGAACCTTACGAAACTTACAAACTTACCCATGCAAGCTTTAAAAAGTCTTTTACAAGGTCTATACAAGCTTACTGCAAGCTTACTTTAAACTTTCTTCCTAGCTTACACATCCCAAAGAAAGCTTGCGGTCAGCTTCTAGTAAGGTTATTTTGCTTAGTGGGATTATAGGAAAATATAAGGAAAAATCCTATAATAGGACTTTTCCTTATATTTTGAATATTTTTTTAAAAACTAGCACCCACTGTAACTTTTTTAATTATTTCATTAAAGTAGGTAATGTATTTTGAAAATTTGGAGATTATAGAACTTTTTCCTTTATTATATACAGGGCGTGCGCTAGAATACTATCATACGGTAGACAAAAAATTCTTGGCTACAAAAGTCTGTCTGTCTGTCTGCCCGTCCGTCCGATGTCACGTTTTTTGTGAACACGATAACTTAAGAACGAAATCCAATTGACTAGAAATTTTCAGGAAAAATTAAATTTTATGAGTAATTGGAAGTATCCCCCCAAAAAAAAAAAGTTATGGGGGGTTAAACTTAAAAAAAAAAAAGAAAAAACTATAATTATCAATTTTTTTTTTCATTACATTTTTTTCGTTATTTTGCAAAAAAAAATAAAAAAAAATTGTTGTTTTTTTTAATTTTGTTTTTCAAAAAATTTTAAGATAAAAAAATGTTTTTAAAGTATTTGGGAAAATCCAACATACCATTTGTAGTTCGTTCCCCCAAACTTGACATCACTCCAGAAACACTGGGTGTTCGACTTTTATAAACACAAACCTAGCATTACATATCTTCACGGCTTGTTTTTAATAATTTTTTAATTGAAAACTTTCGTATAATACTCTTCTTGTCATGAGACTGCGAAAAGTATAATAAAGACCTATATACATTTGTAAAAGTTATTATTCTTAATGTCCTAATTACATCGGCACTTAGTGCTACTAAGAGTGCCGATGTATTGAAATCTTCGCCGAAAAGTCAAAATCTTTGATCACTTTTTTGACGTTTTAGAACTTTCTGAGTCGAAATCAGTAAAAAAAATTCCGTCTGTCTGTCTTTTTGTCTGTCTTTCTCTCTGTAAACTCAATAACTCCATTTTTAAATAAGATATCGACAAGCGTTTTTTTGCATATTGTTTCTTATCGTATTTTGAAGATTTTGGGGGTAAACGATCAGGGGTCAGGGAGTAAGAATGGGGTAAAACTCCTATTTTTAGCGTTTTTTGGTTATAATTAAGGCAATTATTAATTTAGCACATATAAAAGATAATTTTAAACTGGTCAAAAAATGTTACAAACTATTTTTTCCTAAAATGCATTGTTTTCGAGATATTGGCGTTTAAAGCAGTAAAACGTTTTTTAGCATTTCTCACTTATTTATAACCCGATTTCAAAAAATTATTACTATTATTTTAAATGAAAGCTGTTTTTAAGCCCTATAAAAAATGTTATATACAGTTTTTTGCTAGAATATAACGTTTTGGAGATACAGACTTTCAAACTTTAATAAATTATGCATGTGTATTAATGGTTGCCTATTCACATGATTACACAACTTTCCTTTTCATAACGTTTCAAATTAGTGCCTAGTGCCGATGTTTTGACAAGGCGCTTGCAACTGTTCAGCTGGTTATTAATTTGTTTTCGTATCAACTCTATTCGGAAAGATAAATATTTTCTTAACTTTAGTAAATGAGAACATAATTTTCATTTTAGTTATCTATTAATGAGAAAAAGCTTTTAGATTTTATTTGTAACCTCCTTTTTTTATGAAAAAATTAATCATTAAGAATGAACTTTTATTGAAGTTCATAATATTGATACTTTAAGCTAATTTTTCATAAGATCTATTAGTAAATAATAGTCTCCTAATAGAAAAATCCATTCAACTGTTTATATTTTGCGCTCGTTATTATGGTAAACAAATACTAATAACAAGCAAAAAACATTTTTCCTTTTGCTACCATGGCAGTTTATATATTTTAATGAAGACTGTTTGTATTTTTACTGGATTGTAGGAAAAATATTATTTGTATTTCGAGCGCAAAATAATTTTTAATTGTTTTTGAGGATATGTTTTTATCTCTTACCGCGAAAATCATTACCGCACTGACATTACCACGCCACTGTTATTACCACGCCACTGTTATTACCATGCGGTTATTTTTACAGCGCAAACCACTTTCGCTCAAATCATTTCAGCGCAAGGTTGTTACAGCTTGCTTCTTTGAGCAAAGTTTTATCTAAAAACATAAATTTATAATGAGCCAGTTTGACACTTTGTGACAAGGAATAGAACCTCAAAAATGACAAAAAAAGGGTAATATGCTTTGTGAACGTCCCGTCTAAAAAATACATTGCCACTGGAACTGGAAACTTAATTTTTGCAAAAGAGTCTTTTAATTATTTCTTTGGTAAACTTTTTTTTTCTGTTTTTACATAATATACTATTTATTAATTTTTTACTTTCACACCTTTTGTGTGTCACAATAGTCAAATTTTTCCTATATCTCCAAAATTTTGCAATAATTTGAATTATTTGCAATTTTGGCGAAGGCGCATACATTAGTTATTTGAAATAACTTCCATATTTTTTAATTATTATTAACAAAGGCGCCGATTTCGGGGGGACGACAGAGGCCTCCTCTTAATATATTGTCTAATTTTAAAAATTATAAAAGCTTTACCGTTTTTAAATATATTTTCAGTTTTTTGTTCATTTAATAAAAATTTATATCTGCACTTTTAAATGACATGACAACTTCCATTTTTTTTTCTTTTTGGAATTTGTTATATGAGTTCTAATTAAAAAAATAAGTCCAAAATTTTAAAAATCGTTAGAGCCGTTTTTGAAAAATACGTGTTTTTTGGGAAATATCTCTTATATTTCAGGCTAACATACTCGGTTTGCCCTCGATGTCTCCGATGTTGACCATACTTGGCATAGTGGTACCACTATGGTACCTAAGCACTCCATCTAAATTTTTTTCAAAACGGTCCATCCGTTCACTATACTGGGTGTCCCACCAAATTCTTGAAATAGCTTATCTCCGTTATTTGAAAAGGTATTAAAATTTGCAAAAATAGCATTAAATCAAAGCCAAAGAAGATTTTACTGACTTATTCAAAACAGCCCCTTGCTTACCCACTCCCTTGAAACTATCCCCAACTTCTGTTTTTCAAATAACACCCCCTAATTCTTATTAAAAACTATGAAAGTGCGCTTTATTCCGAATTCAACCATTTATTATAAGTGGTATCTTAAATTTTAAGGGGCTCTAAATAACAATTATTATTTATTAATAGAAGGGTGGTATTTAAAACAAAATTGCGGGTAGTTCTAGGAAACTGGGTTGTTATGAGTTGGTTTTGAATATATAAATCAATTTTCTTTTGGGTACAATTTAACGTAAGTTTTTGGAAAATTTTCTGGTTAAATTTAAAATGAAATGTGCTTTTATATTCTTTAGTAAAATAGGGAAGTGCTATTTAAAAAACTAGTTGGAGGTGGTTCCAAGAGGGTGGGTTAATAAGGAGTAGTTTTGCATATGTCAGTAAATTCTACTTTGACTCCAATTTAATTTAATTTTTTTTTTAACTTTTTTATATTTTTAAATAACGGAGATATATCCCGTCTAAAACCTGGTGGGACATTATTATTACTAAATAATAATTGTTATTGGAAGCCCCTTAAAAGAATAAGATACTATTTATAATACATGGTGTAATTCAAAATGAAATGTAATTTCATATCCTTAGATAAAAATCGGGGTGGAAGGTGTTATTTAAAAATCAGAGGGAGTGAGTAAAACAATGGATGGGGGGTTGAATAAGTCAATAAAATCTTTTTTGGCTCCCATTTAACGCTATTTTTTACAAAAAAATACCTTTTCAAGAACCTGGTTGGTGGGACACCCGGTATCGTGAACAGATGGAGTGCTTAGGTACCATAGTGGTACCACTATGCCAAGTTTGGTCAAAATCCGAGATATCGAGGGCAAACCGAGTATGTTAGCGTAAAATATCAGAGATATTTTCTAAAAAACACATTTTTTTCAAAAACGGCTCTAACGATTTTTAAAATTTTGGTCTTATTTTTTTAATTAGAGCTCATATAACAAATTCCAAAAAGAAAAAAAATGGAAGTTGTCATGTCATTTAAAAGTTCTTCTAGAACAGCGTGTCTGCAGTTAGAACTTTTTTTATTATCAGTTTCTCTTTCAGAAAGCTTAAAAACCCCAATACACCAATTTTCACAAAAACTACCCCCTCAGAGGGTGACATTAAAAAATTTTTATTAAAAGATTCAGTTTTAGCGACCTCAAAAACTCCAATATATAAATTTTCAAGGGGCGGAGTAAGAATTTTTTTATAATCAGATTCACTTTCAGCAACCTCAAAAAGCACAATATAGCAATTTTCAAGGAAACTACCCCCTGCCCCTCAGGGGTGAAGTAAGAATTTTTTTATTATCAGATTCGTTTTCAGTGACCTGAAACCCCAATATATCAATTTTCACGAAAACTAGTTAGTATTTTTTATATTCAGATTTACTTTCAGCAACCTCAAAAACCCTATATACCAATTTTGACGAAAATATTGAAAATATTTAAAAATATTAACCCCCTCAGAAAAAAAAATTTAGCAGATTTAATTTCAGCAACCTCAAAAACTTCTATATAGCAATATTCAAATTTGTCTAAAAAAAATGTATTTTTCCCCATTTGCCCCTTGCCTCACCCCAATGTTCACTAAAAACAATTCCGAGCTAGAACTTTTGGTAACATACCTGTATATTAAATTTTAAGTCTCTAGCTTAAAGCGTTCTTAAGTTATCGTGCCCACAAGGTTTCCCGGACAGACCGATCGACCGACCGACCGACAATTTTTTTTTTGCTTAAAATTGATTTATGTCGACATTAAACATCATAAAACGCGAAAATACGCAAAAAAAAATTGAAAATTTTTAAACGAATACAAGGCTTTCAGAAAATTTAAAAATTTTCAAAATGGAAAAGCAAAAATGAGCCCATGAGTTGACTTTTTTATAGCATCATAAAATACATAAGAATAGGTGGGTCTCAATCCCAGCACAGACAACTTTTTTATTTTTGTGGGCCTGTGTAATTAATGAAACATATTAAAACAAATAAAATTTATTTTTTAAGATTTCCAAATTTTCCAGATATTCAGATTTTTTTTCCCAAAAACGAAACCTAGTTAAAAGCTTTTCTCTTACCTAAAAATAGCTGCTTGCCAAATTATATCATTTCAAGAAAAATATGATGTCCGGCTTACGGCCCGCTTCTTTCCAGAAGACCCCAGACCTCAAAGAAATGATAATACCTATCGAGAGAAAACGCAATCCACTGCAATGAATTTACTACAGAATGCAAACCATTATTCTATAACATGTTAAAAGTAATAAAACTGGTCATTTGCAGTATGGTCATATTCCCTGAATAATAAATTTAATTTATTGTACATTTATGACATTTTAGTTCGAGCTGAAAATATATTTAGGATAATATTATGACTAAGGCATCGAAATATGTTTTGCATATACGCTGCCTTCCTAAGCTGAAAGGTCCTATGTAGATAGGACCTTTCAGCTTAGCACGGCAGTACGGTGATCAATTACTGACATGCCATTTAAAGAGGTGATTCTACATCCAAAAATATGAAAAAAAGTTCATATAAAGGCCCTTCGAAGATGGACATATTTACAAAAACAAGCACCAATAATATTTTAATGCTGCAGGGTAATTCTTTATTTAAAACTGAGCAATAAAGTTTTCTTCACCGAAACACCTAAATCTAATATTGGCCTTTTTAAAAAGTAACATTCTTGGTGGCACAAAATTTTACTTCTTCTTAATTGCGTTTTTATTAAATCGGTTGCTCCTTTAGTGTTACACTATATGACATTTTTTATGTATTTTTAGTTAAGGGATATATTTTTTTACAAAAAATCTAAAAAAAATACACAGAAAAGTTTGGAGCAAAAATGTGTTAAGCCTCACATATTTTTCCGTCTAGGCACGCCTCTGGATAAATTCAAAAAAATAAATTAATATAAACTAATTTCCCTTACTAATACTAGTATACATGCAAAACCTCGTTGCTCTAGCTTAAAGGGTACCAGAGTTATTAATTAAAAACCTTATTTTTAGTACAATTTTACAGGGTCGTAGCTCCCGTAGGGCTCATTTCCAGACCAACCTTAATAGAAATTTTTTTGTTATTTTTGGATGTAGAATCACGTCTTAAATTTTGGAACGCCAGTAACTAATTACCCTGTATGTATATATTGTACACAGAAAAATTAAATTCTGTTTTTAACAACATTTGCTAATATATATATTTTTAGTTCATAAAAAAATACTGTTGCCAACAAAATAATCTTTTCCCATATAGGCCCAGGTTCATTAAAACCAAAAACAAAAACAAAATAAATAAAATTTTCAAGTTTTTTTCGTTATTTCTTTTAAATGAAAATTAAACCGAAAAAAATATATTTTTTTAAAATACCCGATTTTACCCCCTTATACTTGTTAATAAATAATATAATCTGAGCGTAGCAATTCTATACTATAGTATAGTTTGACACACGGATCTGTGGCTACGGGAAATATGTTTGGAATGTGTGTGCAAGTGGGAGGCCCGATGTAGGCACGCAGGCCTTGACGGAAAGAAGAGCGCGAATGATTCCTCCCTCTTACGTCGGAGACTTTCTTTCATGCGGAGAACTATACCTATAAGTATAATAGGTATAATTATTTATATATTATATAATATGGTCCTTAACCTTAAATAAAGTTTAATTTTCTTTATCCGCGGCCGTGATTAATAGGGTCTGTAAAAATAAAGCATTTAAAATTTAAAACGACCGTGGATAAAGTATAGAATTCTACTCGCGTATACTAGCTATTAATCATTCGGGTGATTAGGTCACTCGCCTTTCGGCTCGTGTCCCAAAATTCACCCTCATTGATTAATAGCAATTATACGCTCATTGAATAATATACTAATTTCGTACGACCTAGTGTACACGAAATAAAGAAAAATGCATGTTCACTATATATCCTCGTTAGGATATTTTTCTATCGCACGAGTACATAGTGCATATTTGAATGAAATGACAACTATGCACACTCATTTATCCAAACGATTACACATAGCATTCATTTTGACAAAAGGTATTGGACGTTTATAAAATGTTGAAATGTCAAAATTAAATAAAGGTAATTCTTTAAAATATACATTTTTAAAGAGTTTAGACTGAAGATCGAACGAAAAATGTTGTTCGCAACTCGTTTGCGACAAGTCCTTAGTCCACTCGAATGATTTTTTGACTTCGCTTCGCGTCGTCAAAAAACTTCATTTTCGTGCACTAAGGACTAAAGTCGCTTACTCGTTACGAAAACTACTATTAATTAAATAGCTTTAATAGAAGCAATAGTGTATAGTAACTAGTATTTGCTTTCTATAATATTGAAATTATATTTGCCATTATTGCAAATAAAATACCAGGAAAACTGGTAATTGGAAAAAAAATACAAATGGGCGTTTAATATATTATAGCTTTGCAGTCAATTTCTAGAATTCCATTCATTGTTTGTAAACAGCATTATGGTATTACCCATATTTAAAGCTATTAAAATTATGCGCATGAAAACTGAATTTAGATTCCTTTCACGAATGGTAAGTTACTATACAGGGTTATTTAAAATTAAGTTCGAGAAATTGAAGAGGTGATTCTACGATAAAAAATATGAAAAACGTTCGTATAAAGGATGGTCCGGAAATGAGCTGCTCCTAAGAGTACATCTAAAAGGTAGTTTTTATTTAATATTTCTGGAACCCTATAAACCACAGGGACGAATTTTTGCACATGCCTTAACATTTATAAAGGCTATCCTTTTCTGTAATTTTTATTTGGTTATTTTAACCAGGGACGTGTAAAATAGGGGAGCAATGTCCCTTTTTTTGCCTCAAACTTTATCCGTAAATTTGTTGTCATTTTCTCAATAAAATATTAATCTTTAAAAATACATAAAAAAGGTACTCTTTATGTAACACTGTAGGGCCAACCGTTTTCGAGAAAATTATAATTAAAGAGACAATCTCACGTTCTGAGCATCAAAAAAAGGAACTAAAAAATGCACAAAAAAAATATTACTGCAGAGAGATTTTACATTAAAAACTACGAAAAAAAACTTCACATACACAAATCGCTTTCAAGGGAGATACGGTCCCTTAAAAAATGTTACACTTTATAAGGCCGTAATACTCTTAGAAGTGATTTGAACCTAGATGTATACGAGCTTTTTTTCACAGTTTTTAATGTAGAATCACCTTGCAGTATTGAAATTTTTATTGGTACCAAAAAAAGACTGCTTCTTAGACTATAAAGAATTCTTTATAAAGTTTCTACAGAAAGGTTTTTTTTCATTTTCTTTTATATTCTAGGGCGTTTAAATTAGCCTATATTGTCGCAATACATTAATATTAATTAAATTTAATTAAGCCTATTTACCTTAACAAAAGAACAGTGCAAGTGGAAAAGAAGTTAAGTTCCTATTAATTTTAATTTAACTTTTAATAAAGCTTTAAAAATTTTATTTTTTTTCAATTAATTGTTTTTTAAATTAAATTAAAAACACGTAGTTTTTATACAAGGGAACGTTCAAGTGTTTTGTATGTCCGAAAAAGTGGTCACGGGCCTATATCTTTTTTATTTAAAAAGATTTATTTACAAAAATTTTACACAATTACCATAAATATATTTTCTATATGTTGGTAAAATCAAATGTCGAAAAAAAAAGTTAGGGCTGTTCGTTAAAAGGGGCCAAAATCAAAAAATATATTTTTTGTGTCTTTTTTTAAATCTGAATGATAGTTTTGAAGCAAATTAACCTAATAAAAAAATGGAAAAATAAAAATATCAGTTCCGTTGGTTAAAAGGAGCAATAAATAAGTGTTTGACTGATTTTTTTTTCGACAAATATGATTATTTTAGTGTTCTAAGCAAAAAGATTTTTTTTTTAATTTTAATGTGTAACATATATGTAAAAACAAATTTAAAAGATAGGTTCTTATAAAAACATATTTAAATTAGTTTAAAATAAATCACTTTATTTAAATCTCCACTCGATCTCCAACAACTATAAGAAATTTATTTTTACACTTTTTTTTTAATGAAAATGAAAAAGCTTTGGTATAAATATTTTTTTTTATTAGTAAATTTTTAGCTTCAGCTGTTAGTTTAGTTGGCTTATGTTTAAATTAGGTCCTTAAACTAGTAACAAAGAGATCTGAAGAAATAAGGAGCTTATAAATTAAATCCTCATGAGACAATAACCTTGAACATTTTCGGGTATTATTTTCCCTAAACTTTTTAAAATCTTTTTTCCTTGCCTCTTGAGCATCTTCTGATTATACTATTAGGTAAATACTTACTCAAATACTTTACTAGAAATACAAAATTTTTCATAAGGCACTTAATTATTCTTAAAGCTATTATCATTTTGAAAATTTTACGCAAAAAACGCCATGCAACATAACGGTTTTTTGGACATAAAATAATTAGACGCTAAAGGACGCGGCAACCATTTTAGGCCAACATTTTTAAGGTACCAAGGAACACATTAAAAAAATAAAAAGTGCGGCGGCAAGCGGCGATAACAACGAAAGGTCCATTTCAAAAAATATATTTAAAAAATATGTATTACTTTTTTCAGTGTACATTTTTGGTCTGTTAGGAACAACAAAATATGTTAAATTTGGATGAAAATATTAACAAAGGACACAAATTTTAGATAAACATATATATTTGTTTAATAGTTGAAGAGAAAAAAAGTTATGTGCTCTTAAACTAGAACTAGTATTTAGGAAAAAAATGCTATTATGAAAACGCCAGCTTTAAGAGTGTATTTTGCCTACGAATATAATTTTCAATAAAAAAAGTATTATGAATCCTTATAGACTCATCAATATAGAATAGTAAATTATCTTAAAAATAATAAGTTTCCAATTCAGTAAAATACAGCTCTCCGGAGACTCTAAAGAAACAAAAAGTCGAGGAAAAACTAAAAAAGAAGTTGGTTTATTTTTTATTTTTTTTTTCTTCTTTTTAGGCATCGCAAATATTAAAAAAAAAACACAATTACAAACTCGAGCAAAAACTAAAAAAGAAGTTGGTTTATTTTTTATTTTTTTTTTCTTCTTTTTAGGCATAGCAAATATTAAAAAAAAAACACAATTAAATCAAAAAATTATCATTAGTTTAGTCTCGGGAGTGTAAGGGTTATATAGTACCCTAAAAATGTATTAAAACTATTAGACTTTTAATTTTCGTTTCTTGGGCATTTTTCGTTTTACTACTTAAGTCGTGTTTCCCTGTAAATGTTGTTTATCAAAACATATAAAAAATCATATAAAGACCACTTGCACAATGGTTTATCACAAAAAAAAACACATTTTTAACTTAAACTCAGCCAAGATAATCCATGTTTTAACGTTGGTGCAAATGGATCTAATTAGGAATAAGTCAGGCTAACCGTAAAAGCCTGCGCTGCATAGTTAAACTTAACATAAATACATAATATGAAGATATAATCTATGTCTAAAACTAGAACTAGAACATAACGCAGCCACACAAAAAAGTCAAGAACTCTTTCGGAGACCATTGCAATTCAAATATATTGTATTCCTATGAATTTTGAGGCGCTGCATCCAAATTTGAGGTCGAAATAGCACCTCATCTAATTAGTTTTGGAAAAAAACTCAAAAAACTTTATTTTCGAGTATGAAAATAACATATATCTCCAAAACTAATCGGATAATGTGACCTCAAATTTGGATTCAGCGCTTCTAAATACATAGGATTACAATGCGAGACCAGAGTTCATGATCTTTTTTTGTGTGGCTGTGTAATTTGCATCTTATCTGTGTATTACATATCACCCTTTGTAAAGTGCTTTGTATATTTTTGTTTCAGATTTAGACAATACTTTAAAACAGCGATTTGTGGATGGAATTGTGTCTGGAAGAGCTGTTCGGAACCTGGAACGGAATCCCCGCCAGTCATTAAAAGAGTGTATTCATACTCTAGATCAGGTTAGTTTCTATTATATGTTTTTGGGAAGCTGAAGTAAATTTTGTGAAACACAATATGGCTCATTGTGGTACTATAACTGTTAACAGTTATAGTACCATCGCGTCATCATCCCTGCGTGTAAATTTACATGCAGGGATTACGCGAAGGAGGGAGTAGGGGGACGCTACCCCCCCCCCAACCCACGCTCACGTTTGGAAAATCTACTGTCCCCTTGGTAAGATTAAGTGGCAGAGTTTATAAATTTGCAGTACAGTTGGAAGAATGGGAGAATTGACTGGCACAATTGGGAAATTTGGAGAGGCGAGGACCTTTTTTTAGTCATCAAAATTTTTTAGGTTAATGAAAGTTGGAAAATTCTTAAACATTAATTTGGGAAATTTTCGACCTGCCCTTCCCCCCGTAATAAAAATACCACGCATCATCCCTGTTTACACGAGAGCTAACTACCGTAATTATTACTACCGTATTTATTAATAGGGTATTTAACCCTATATTGCACATGATTTAATTTTGCAACAAAAAAAAATATACGCCTTTTGACTTGCAAAAAGTTGCATAATTCATATAACACTTTTTTTCTTCTATTTCAAAAATTTTGTTACATAATATTATTAATATATTTTAATCATTTTTTGCCAATAAATTTTGATTAAAATATAATTATATTGGTATCAATCTTTTAAGAAAAAAAATGTGATTTAATGGTACTACGGTACCATGGTACCAGTACCTTCTGATTAAAAAAAAAGTTTTATTGAAAAAAATTATTTGTCAAGAGCTCCAAATTGGTTAATAATTAAATAAAACGCTGTTTCATATTTTTCCTAAGCCAAAAATAATTTTGCATATCTCAAAGCTAACTAGATTTAAAATTAAAATTTAATTAAAAAATTACATGTTTTGTCAAAAATTGACAAAAATATACCCTCCAAATTTCAAATCGCTACGATTTGTCTTTCGCAAGTTATCGTGTTCACAGACCGACAGACAGACAGACAGACAGATCGACAGACAGACAAAAGGTCTTAAAAACTTTGAAAACGAGGAGAAATGTGAAAAAATAGGAAAAAAAAATTGAAAAAAAAAATGTGTATTTCAATACTTTTAATTTTAGAATTCTAAAATATAAAAGTAAAAAGTTATAGGTGTGTACCGGTATTTTGTCCCACCCGGTATACATAACTTTAGTGATTGGATATATTCCATTTAAAGATAAAAACCCAATTATCCTAAAATACTGGTTGAATTTAATCGAATATATTACGGTTCGGCTTGCGAGTGAAATAACTGATTTTTAGCAATAAAATTATTTGATACAAACATTCATAAAATTTAATAATTTTAACCCTATACTGCACGAATTATCAAGCAGAAATACAAATTTGAAAACGTTTTTAGTAATAGTAAACATAAAAAAACAAATTAAAAAAATAAAGGATGCAAAAACGGGACATGCGATAACTTTACCTAAAAAAAAACATACTCGCGCTTATTTCGGTGCACCCTGTATAAAAAGTATTTTTTAAAATCTTTATCATTGCAGTATAAAGCCAAAATACCATGCCTTTAGTTAAAAGAAAAATTATTTAAAACGGGCTATCGGTCTTTAAAATATAGTGATTAAAAAAATGTATTTTTTTAGTGATCTACTTTATTTGCCGAGTTAGAGGTTAGCCACAACATGACTTTATAAACCAATGTTTGTAAGGTATTCAAAATGCCCAATTTCATTTTTTTATCATTGACTAACTCAATAAGATACACTAATAATCAAGTATATGCAAAATGTTTTAATTTTTGATTAAAATTTACAAGGCTCTAAATCCGGCGTTGAAAGTAACACTATGTAATATAGGGTTAAAGCAATTAGTTAATTACTTTTTTATTTGTATTTGTGTTTAAACTTGGAACATGTAATTTGCAAATTAAAAAATTATATCTAGATTATTTAAAATTTGGGCGAAGGCGCATGTACAGAGTGATTCAACTCTGAGTACACTAGCCAGTAACGGCTAAAGAAATCTCAAAAATTCTTTTTTTGACTTGTATCTTCTTGTCTCTTCTTAAAATGGTGTTATTTTATACACTATGGGCCAGGAGAGCTGCGTTTTTGGCAAAAAGTCTACAAAATTGAGTTTTGAATTTCAAAAAAGTAAATAGGGCAAACGAAAAAGGAATAGTTAGAGCAATTTTTCTCAAAATTTTATTTTTATTATTTATTTTTTTTTATTATTATTTATTTAAAAATTTTACAAAAATAACTATACTAACCGCCTAAACCAAAATGGCTTGTGCTGCGGTGGAAAATAATATGAAATATTAATAAAAAGTTTAACTTATATCTACAAAAAGAAACAAAATAATTTTAGATAATATACGTGATACAGTAACGAGGCAAAACAATAACATACATCGGACACTAGAGGTCAATTACTTTCAAATATAGACCGAATATTTGGAGAACTGACCTACACATACTGAAAGAACCATTATCAGGGACGTATTTAATAATTGATAAAGTATTACTTATATATACACATCATATATACATGTATACTCATATATAACTTATAAGCTGTAAAATTGTGCTATGTCTGACGATATAATAAAAAAAAATTTAATTCTAGCTTGCGCTTGTTTAATTTTAGAGTTTTTATGTTTTTAGGAATTAAATTGAACCATTTGGGGCCATAATAAAAAGCAGTTTTTTGTAATTGGGTATAGTGAAACAATGGAAGACTAACAATATTATTATTTTTAATTCTAGTTGAGTAGTGGTGTTGGGGAGGTTTAAAGTTGAATTTAGAATTATCTGTACACTTGAACATTCATAAACACACTTGCTGTATAAATATTTTTTTCATAGGCAGTTGATTGCTATTTTTGTAAAGGAATTCCGTTGAGAAGGTTCGATTTTTAAAATGTAAAATTCTTAGTATAATAAATTACATTACATTACATTATATTAAATCCTTTTTTTTACATGGGTTTAAACTAGAAAAAACCATATAATTTTTTTAATGTTTTTAGTATTAAAATAAATACTACACTTTTGAATAAGCAATCATTTAAGTTCTGTTTTAAATTAAAATAATTAAAAAATAAATACAACACTTTTAAATAAGCAATCATTTAAGTTCTGTTTTAACTAAAATAGTTAAAAAAGATATAAACTCATTAAATTTCATATTTTATTAATAAAACTTTTTTATTCTTACGATTTGTGTACTTTTAAATTAGCAAAAACCTAATATTTTAATCAAAATTTGCACTTTTAATGTAAAACAACGCTACCGATTTTTAAATACCATAACTCATTTGGTAGCCTACACTAAGTACTTTAATGCCTAGATGCACGTTTTTGTCCGTTTTTTTATATGAGGAAATAAATTGATCTTTTGTGTAGCATTACATAGGTATACGTTTTGAGTAAAACTTCGTTTCTGGCCAAACTCCGCTTTTGGTCGTAATATATTAAAAATTAGTAACAACGGATTTTTGAGGATGCTGGAACAGAATCGTTTTTTAATAATTCAAAATTCAAGATGGCGGATCCATCTGTAAAATTTTGTTATTTAGAAGTATTCCAGGATCCTAAAATCGAATCTGTTTTTAAAAATTCAAAATTAAAAAAGGTGAATCCAATATGGTGGCCAAATCTGTTAGATTTTCTTGGATATTAATGAAAATTGCTATTCAGAGGTTTTAGAGGATGCCGAACCCAATATATTTTTAATAATTTAAAATTTAAAATGGCTTATCTAATATGGAGGCAACATCTGTAAAATTTTATTGGATTCTGATGAGAATTGGTATTCTGTTTTTGAGGATGCTTAAACAGAACCTGTTTTTTAAATTTAATATTCAAAATGGCGGATCCAATAGGGCGGCAAAATGAGTTAAATTTTATTGAATTCGGATGAAAATATGTATTTAAGGGTTTTTGACGATTCTGAAACTGATAACTAAGATGATGTAAATTGATACGAAAATCATTTAAAAACAAATTCGGTTTTAGCATCCTCAAAAACCCTCGAATATCAATTTTCATCGGAAACCAATAAAATCTAACAGATTTGTCCGCCATATTGGATCCACCATTATGAATTAGGAATTTTTATAAACAGATTCGGTTTCAGCATCCTCGAAAACCCCTTGTTACTAATTTTTATGATATTACGGCAAAAGCCGAGTTTTCGCCAAAAACAAAGGTCTCCTGGCCCCTGTGCACTACAAACAATAAAAAATTAAAGTCGCTGCTATAGCAGCTGTTAAAATCAGAATACTAATATTTTAACGCGTTTGTGCCTCTAAGAGGTCCCGAGTTCGAACCCTGTTACCACTTTTTTGTGTTTTAACTCTTTTATTCATTTAAATTTCCTATAAAACAGTAAAAAAATCGGTTTAAATTATATAAATTTTATAATTGATTCTTACTATTACTTTCTAATTGGGAGGATTGGTGTAGTGGACTACCGCGTTGTACTTGACGAGTTTACTACCCAAAATAGCGTGAGTTCGATTCTCACCGGCGCCGATTTTCCCTTTTCAGTTAATTAATAATTGAAATTTGGCGAAGGTGTAAATGAAGCGGACACTCCCTATTAATTGGTTCGAAACTCAATTAAAGCCGGTGGTTCCCTCTACTACTAGCCCACACAAGTCCTGGACTTAGGCATCCCCTAATTAAGTAGAATAGTACGAGGTTAAACAAAAATGTAATGTAATGTAATTTTATCCCAATTTTTTACAGTGTAGGTCACAAGACTTTGCAGCAGTTTTATATATTATTACTTTTAGTTAATTAAGTTGGTTCAGAATATATAAATTTAATAACTCTGTCCAAGTTTTAAGCAGGAAGTTTTCGATTTATATGTTAATTAACATTAATTTAGGTACTGCTGATTGCAAAATGCAAAGTATATTATTCTGTGCCTACCTACGCGTAGCTACGCTTCATCATAAACCTTCATTTGGTTTATTTTATTTGCTAGATTGTGTTCCAAATTTAGAATCATATTTACGCTGCGGTTCAGTGTCGAGATATCGACTTTAAATTTGGAGCACATAAGATAACCCAAACTATCGTTTTAAATAGATTTTATATTTGTAATTTAAAAATTAAGCAGGAGGATTTTCTAAAATGGAAAGGGCGGTCGTGTAATACATAGATCTAAGGCCCAAAAATTTGAGCATATATTTTTTATTTCTTTTTAGATATTTTTTCAAGGTTTTAAAATGGGGTTCAAAATGGGACTTTTTGTCATTTTTTAATTTTAAACCAAACAAGTTTTGCTAAATTATTAATTTCATAATGCAAAAGCGTAAATTATACTTTAAAAACCACATAAAAAAATCAAAAAAAAATAAATATATATATATATATATATATATATATAGTTTTCTTTGAAATTAAGTATCACAAGACTACCCTTTTCTTTTAAGAAAATCCCCCTACGCCCCCTGACCCACTTTAAAAGCTAAAAATATCAAATATGAAAAGAAAGTTTAAATTGTCTTATTTACGTGTTTCAAATTTGAAAACGATATCTCAACTAATTCAAAAGTTAAGAGGATAGGTACAAAAGTCACTGTTTGTATAAATGACAGGTTAAGTTTACTTATTTTTAATAGGGCTTATTTACCCGTATTTTATGTATACCAAAATTTTATCAATTATATTAATATCACTATTTTTATACGCAACTTTATTTTTTTACATATTTTTTACCCCAAATTCACAGGAAAAAATCTTAATTTTAGTTTTAGAGATAATTGATTCTAATGATTTTATTAAGGTTATATTTACAAAAATTGGATTTGGCGGTTTTGAGACCAAAAATAAATATGGTATTAAACAAAATATATCCTCACCCCTTAGTGGGGTAGAACCACCCCTTTTATAAGAGTTGATACTTGCTGAAAACGAATTTAATATTTTGTAGGGACTATTGCTTGTTTTGGCCTTGTGGAGCATCAAACTCTTCTCTGATTGTTGTGTGACTTTACACGTTTTTCTTTTAGGTAAAAAAGAAAAAATGGCACCCCAAGAATTTTCGTTTTTCGATTTTTTTATATGTTATATAAAGTATGCTACACCCTATTCTACAGGGTATATGGGTCATTATACATTATGAGTAAAGACAGTTTTTTTTTTAATATTAAACTCATTTTTAGTGAGACGTAAAACCCCCCTTCTAATTCTTAATAACTTGAAAAATATAAAAAAAAACAGTGTTCAAATATTAAATTCGTTTTTAAAAACCACCATATAGCAATTTTGCACTTGAATTAAAAGTTTGTTTCGGCTCACCGTGAATCAGTAAAACTGTACCATTTTCAATGATTTTTGTTTCAGGTGGCGATGGTACTGTTAAAGTTCAAATACAAAGTCCCCTGGAACCAAGGTACCAAAACGGACATCGTTCATCTGTCAGAAGGTTAAATCGTGAGGATCATATGTGTACACGAAACAGCGCATCAAACAAATGGATACCAGGATCGTTTCGAAGAGAAAGTTACCATACAACGATTAATTTGTAGTCAAATACGAACTGATCAATTTAATGTACAGAGGGAATTAAAAATATAAATTGTTGCCTTTTTCTCCAAAATGGAAACAGAAATCAAAAATAAATACCCAAACGGACATCGATCATCAGTCAGAAGGTTAAATGGCAAATGGATTCCAGGATGATTTCAAAGAAAAAGTTACCATACAACGATTAATTCATGGTCAAATACGAACTGATTAATTTAATGTTTACATAGAGGGAATTAAAAACCTAAATGTTTGCGCTTTTCTCCAAAACGGAAACAGATATCGAAAAGAAATACCATCGATCATCAGTCAGGAGGTTATATCGTAAGGATCATATGTGTGCACGAAATGGCACATCAAACCAATGGATACCAGGATCGTTTCTAAGAGAAAGTTACCATAAAACGATTAATTTGTAGTCAAATACGAATTGATAAATTTAATTTTTACGATCACTTAAGCACAGACGAAATTAAAGATATTAATTGTTGCCTTTTTCTCCAAAAAGGAAATAGATATCGAAAAGAAATAACAAAACGGATATCGATCATCAGTCAGGAGGTTAAATCGTAAGAATCATATGTGTGCACGAGGTGACGCATTAAACAAATAGATACCAGGATCGTTTCGAAGAGAGAGTTACCATACAACGATTAATTTTTCAAATACGAATTGATAAATTTAATGTTTATGGTCACTTAAGCACAGAGGTAATTAAAAATATAAATTGTTGCCTTTTTCTCCAAAACGGAAACAGATATCGAAAAGAAATAACAAAACGGAACTAGATCATCAGTCAGGAGGATAAATCGTAAGAAACATATGTGCGCACGAAATGACGCATGAAACAAATGGATACCAGGATAGTTTCGAAGAGAAAGTTACCATACAACGATTAATTTGTAGTCAAATACTAATTGATAAATTTAATGTTTATGGTCACTTAAGCACAGAGGAAATTAAAAATATAAATTGTTGCCTTTTTCTCCAAAACGGATACATATATCGAAAAGAAATAACAAAACCGATATCGATCATCAGTCAGGAGGTTAAATCGTAAGAATCATATGTGTGCACGAAGTGACGCATTAAAAAAATAGATACCAGGCTCGTTTCGAAGAGAGAGTTACCATACAACGATTATTTTTTCAAATACGAATTGATAAATTTAATGTTTACAGTCACTTAAGCACAGAGGTAATTAAAAATATAAATTGTTGCCTTTTTCTCCAAAACGGAAACAGATATCGAAAAGAAATAACAAAATGGACATAGATCATCAGTCAGCAGGTTAAATCGTAAGAAACATGTGCTCACGAAATGACGCATTAAACAAATGGATACCAGGATAGTTTCGAAGAGACAGTTATCATACAACGATTAATTTGTAGTCAAATACGAAATTTAATGTTTATGGTGACTTAAGCACAGAGGAAATTAAAAATATAAATTGTTGCCTTTTTCTCCAAAACGGAAACAGATATCGAAAAAAAATAACAAAACGGACATCGATCATCAGTCAGGAGGTTAAATCATAAGAATCATATGTGTGCACGAAGTGACGCATCAAACAAATGGATACCAGAATCGTTTCGAAGAGAGAGTTACCATACAACGATTAATTTGTCAAATAAGAACTAATAAATAATACATAATATGTCATAACTTTAGCTGTCGCGACAGCTTAAGTTATGACGCCAAAGGGTTTAACAACAGCTAATACCTAAAATAAATAGTTATTCCAAATATGCATTAAGTTTTAGGGGGAGCTATGTATAAAATTCATAAAAATTAAGAGAAAAAGATGATTTTTAAGTACATAAACCTGAATATTTTTTTTATCAAATTCAAAAATATAGGGGTCTGAAAAGTTTCTAAATGAAAAAAAAAACATAAAAAATGTTGAAAAGTCAAAGACTAACGTATTACGACAAGAGTACCTTTTTTATGTATTTTGACCTGAGGACTTATATTCCAAAAATAAAATTACAAAAATGTTACACAGAAAAAAGTTTGGGACGGAAAACTAATAAAGCCCCCCAGTTTCGCACACCCTGTTTAAAATAAGTACTTAAAAATAGCATACGAAGATGGGCCTTATTAAGGATAGTTTACATTCAAAACCTCGTTGCAGTACCTCAAAGCGTTCCTGAATTATTAAATAAAAACCTAATTTTTTAACCACTTTCAAAGGGACTTAACTCCCTTACGACGCATTTTTAGACATATTTATGGGAACTTTTTTTCATATTTTGCTATGTAGAATCACCCCTTAAAATTCATCATTTACTGGACAGCCTGTATATTATACAGACACCCAGTGAATTGTTGTCATCCACCACCGTCTTTTCTTCCAAGGTGTCTTGATTTTTAGTTTACAGCACAATTGATCAAAATTAGAATAACTATGTGCACAATAAGCTGTAGCAGCTGCAATTTCGATGGCATCCATATTATTCTACTACTGCGCTATTCGTCGAGAATGTAGATATCTAGATGGTACTGCTAGGAATTTCTTGCCTCGCCAAATGTTCGTCGAGACATTCGACGCGGCGCCTCGGGGAAAGTGAAGTGCCGGCATTAAACGAATTCAGACACGTTTAACTCGTATCTAACAAAAAGATTTTTAAGAAATTGTATATCTGATGTTTACCATAACATAAAATATCAGAGACTGAGAAGAAAACGAATCTCTCAAAACAAAACAAAAATATTTTTTTTTTTAGAAAATAATTTTACTTAATTTTTAATTATATTTTTTAACAAAAGGATTTATGTCGTGTACCTATGTCAAAGTCAGTATACCTGAAAGCCGAGTTTGCAATTTAAAATAATTATTTAATGTTTTGTGTTTGCGAACCAAACAAACAATAGTATAATATAGGGGAGACCGGGGTAACAATGCCATGAGAGAAACAGGGCCCTATTAGGTCCTCAAATTTCATCTTTTACAGTTAAATTCGTATGTAATAGGGGTTGTCAAAGTTTTAATCTTGTTTTAAATCGCGTACCAAGTAATCACAAAAGATACCTTTTAGAATACTAATAAAAAGTTAGCAAAGAAAATTTTTAAAAAGGGCTTGTAAAAAAATTATTAAAAATAAGCCAAAAATAAGCACAAAAACATTTTTTTTATAATTTTTATCTATCATGACACTAGTAAAATTAATTTCAATCATAGGTAAAAAAAATTAAGTTATTTTTTTTTCAATAAATTTCTGATAAGCTAAGCTACAAAGAAAAAATAAAAGGAAATGTTCCAAAAATTTTGTAGAATTTATATATTTTGCTTGGTTTCGGAGATATTAAGGGAGGACCATTCGATCCAAATCGAATACAACATATTGATGACTTTTTAACATTTAAAAGCTAAATATAATATTCCAATTTAATCGGAAATTAAAAAATAAGCATGCGTTTGAATAGACAATTTAAATACCTTTCAAATGATGTATCACTCTACCCCCTTTCTATTTAATATTTCAACCCCCAGCGCCCGCCTAGTATTATTGTAAATTTAAAAAATATACACATTAAGGCCAAAGATACTTTATTTTATGTTGTATGTCTGTTCCAAATTTTAAGTCGATATCTTACGCCGCGGTACAGTGCCTCTAACTTTTGAACGGCGCTATATCATTTAAAAGAATAATCCTCTAGACATACCTAACATTAAAAACACGTATTGTTCCAAACATTCGTGGGTGTTCGTCTTTACCACAGGGTGTTCTGAGGTTTCTACCACAAAGCTCCATGATGTGACGACATGTTATTGTATAGTTTGATTTCAAACGTTAAAGGGTAAATGTAATTATATTATAGATAGTAATCAACGATATAACAAGATTGTTTTTAAATTAATAATATTGTTGTTTATATCAACATCGTTTGAAAAACTTGTTTATTGGATGATAGATCGCTTAGTGAATTCACTTAACGATCTATAATGAACAGTAGTCGGCGTAAACTCAGTAATGACTCAACAACGTTGAAAATAAACACAGAAACATAGGCTCACGGAATAATTTTGCCGAATTATGAGGCAAATTTTTATAAAGGTCACTAAATCGAAACATTTACTGATCATCAGTACTCGTCGACTCTAGAGTTGACACGAGGTTTTAAATATTTACATTTTTATTTATTTTTATCTTCATTTTTTTTAATGATTCCATTAAAAACGAGTAAGGTGGGAAAAAAAGTTATCGATAAATAAAAATTAAAAACTGTCGTATTCTTAAAAGATAAAAATCGAATGTCGGTTTTTTCTTTGAAAAACACCGATATGTATACATAGTTATAGTTAATATGTATAGTCAATATTGTTGTGTGTAACAAATTAGTTGTCAAATGTTTCGATTTAGTGACCTTTATAAAAATTTCCCTTGAAAGTCCACAAAATTATTCCGTAAGCCTATGTTTCTGTGTTTACTTTCAACGTTGATGAGTCATAACTGAGTTTACGCCGACTACTGCTGATCATGAACAGGGCTCATGGTTCATGAACAGGGCTCTACAAACAATTCTAAACCATCATGGTTTAATTAAAAAAATATCCTAAATAAATTAAAAAACGCATTGTTATAATTTTATTATAATCGATTAAAAATATTGTAGCATACCTTTTCATAAAAAAAAATCCATTAAAATATTTTGAATTGTTTTGAACTGTTTTGGTTTTTATAGAACCTACTTAAAAATAATAAGTCATTCAATTTAGTGAAATTCTTATTTACAATTATGTTAATATTGAAAAAAAAAAGAATTTTTTAAATAATATACGTTGTAATAAAAACGTTAAAGTACTTAGGTAATTTAATTTTACATTAATTTCTACCACGGTAAATCGTTAAAGATATAACTATAAAATTAAAAGCTTTACGGGCAGATTTACAGCAGCAAGAGAGCCGCAAGAGAGCGTATTTTTATTAAAAACAATTTCTTCAAAAATCGTTTTTGCATGTGTACTTAGCAACCTGGTCCACTACGTCTTTACCTACCAATAATTACATTAATATTCGATATACATTTTATAATAATTATAACGTCGGCTTACAAGTAAAAGGCACTAAGTCACTTTTGCAAAAATGGGATTTTAATGGCACTGTAATTAATTTTTGATGATCCATGTATAGGTAAACCGAACTAACTTCTAGGTGGACTGCCAAGGGAGTTAGCCACTATACAAAATGCACCAATTTGATTTTGATTAAAATTTTATCTGGCAATAGGCACTAAGTCACTTAGTGCACTTAGTGCGTGTTACTTGTAGATTATTTCAATTGTTTGTGCACTAAGCGACTTTCTAAAAAGAGTTAATTTATAAAAATATGATTGCTTGAATCATTTATATGATACAATATCGCGTTATTTATTGTACTGACAAACGAATTCAAATTTTGCTATGTTAAAGTTGATGAAATAGAGACAGAACAGAAATAACAAGAATATAAAAAAAAACTAAAGTTCACGGCAAGTTCAGAAAACAGCCCTTAGAAATGCGCCGTGAAGTGTTTTATCATTAATAATGATTCATTATAATTATTGACTTTAGGAGATGCTTCTTTGCCGGCACAGCCGATGGCCTCTGAAAACTGTCTTAGTTCGTGCATAGTAAGCAGTTTCATATAATTAATACTAATTAATTATTATTATTAATTTTGGAAACGTTCTTTAAACAATCAAAAAGTCCAAACCCTTCTTTTAAAAATCTAGTTTTTGAAAATTTATGTAAATATCTTGTTTTCTACTTTATAGTTATACATTACGTTTAATTAATAGAAGGGTTTTAATTTTAAATAGTTGTTTTTTATATTATTTTACTTGTAAGCCGTCGTCGTGGGCCTACAAGTAAAAGGCACTAAGTCCATGTCTTTTTTCATATTTAGTTGAATTAAACTACTTTAATTTTTCTTTATTTAACTGCAAATGGGACATAATTATGTCCAAACATGTCATTGCAATTTGCGGTAGTTTTTTTTGCAAAAACAATTAGTACAAAAATTAAAAAACAACAATGAAAGTTAAATTTGTCAATATCTCAAAACCATGTTTTTGGACTTAGTGCTCTTTACTTGTAAGACGACGATAATATAGACATGGCCAAAAAAATGTGTTTATGATTTAGTTACCCCTTTTGTTTAATTATCACGTTCTGAAATGAAAAATTTAATCCATTCATTGTACGTTGATCAAATAGTTACTTTTAGGCACATTAAATGGAATTAAATTTTTTTAAATCGAAAAAAATCCACTGCAGGATTATAGCTAGATAACTACTGGATAAAATGTTTTTTTTTTGTAATTTTAACAAACACTTCACACTTATACTAAACCCATTTTAAGTTAAGTGATCATGGCAACGCTCAATATTACTAAATATCATTAGAATAGGGTGCATACATCATAAAATGGTCGTAGTTTATTTTTTAAGCTTAGTTTGATACACTCCCGAACATTTCCCACAAAATTTACAGGACTAAATGTATACAGGGTGTCCTAAATTCAATTATTTAGGATATTTACAAAAATAATTCAACCAAAAAATAAGGCCAAAAGTTTTTGAAATTAAAAACGAAATATTGTATTTCTGAAAAGTATTTATACGTCCCAATTCTATCAGATTCAAAGAACACTTGTCTTATCAAACTGACATATACACTCCCGGACGTTAAATTCCGGCCACCTAAAAAATTGCCATTTTTTAAATTCAAATATTTCGAAAACTAATTAATGAATTTGACTGATTCTTTTTTTGTTTTTTTTTTGGCTTAAATTTCAATATGTTGTAGTTTATGAGTTCTTTATTTAAAGACATCCGGCCAAAACCTTCTAAAATCTTTAGTTTATTAGTTACGGTCCAACTTTCATATTGAATAAAATAATTTTATGGCAGAAATATGTTAAACTATAGTTACTATAGCATAATTATATTCAAATACCATTTAAAAGTGGACATAAGTGTTTATCATGAATATTTTGATGCATTCATGAATACATTATGTTTTGTTTATTTCCTTTTGTATGTCTGTATGTCTGTTCAGGAAAATAAACAATTATTTGAATATTTTCTTTTTCATGCTAAAGAGAAGAATTAGATTTTAGTAAATATCTACGTAGAGTAACCAAATATTTTGTATTTTGTGGCATACGTTTTAAAAATTTTACCATGGGACTTCAAATTGGGTAAGGACATTGCCCTAATTTTTATCGAAATCGAAAGTCCAAACCAAATTAAAATTCTTTAGATTAAATAGTTTCATATAGTATATTCAACTTCAATATGCAGTAAGTGTAAACAAACGCACGCGACAACAATGGATTTATTGACAGGATAGGACTCAAAACAAAATATTTATATATAACGGTCCATTGCAATGCAACGCACGCTTCTTCGCAAGTACTCACGTACTGACCTGATTATTTTTCTACATCCCTACTCTCGCAACGTTCGAGTGTTCTAACCAATGAAACCACGCGCCAGCTGCTGCGTGCGCGACTGTTTTATTTACTTCTACTGCATATTGAAGTTGAATATACTATAGTGACTTCTTAATCACTGAGCATTGTAAGAAAATGCGGAAATGGAAAATTATCACTGTGCCTATACATGCGCCTTCGCCAAAATTGTAAATAATCAGGCACATTTTTTTTTAACTTACCTAATTGTTGGTTTTAACTAATTTTGACCTGCTGATTTCGAGTTTGCTTTCAGGTTTTCTTCACCAAACATAGCAAATTCGGAATCAGAAGGTCGAAATTATTTAAGAACAGCTAAGTAATAACAGTAATAATAGTTAGGTACCTCCTCTGCAACTTAAAAAAAATCTTGTCCCCTGTTTAATTAAAATTGTATATTTTCAGTTTTGGAAAAAACGTCATACTATAAAAAATTGTAAAAAAACAAGGAATTAAGTGAATCTCGTTACCTTCAAATAAATTTATTAGTTTGGTAATCTTGGTAGCATAGCAACCACCAGTGACAAACCAGCATTCGGCACTTATTCTGTCGGTAACGTTAACGGAGACTTTACTTTTAGGTGAACATTATGGCCCTATTTAAATAAAAAAAAACTGTCAAGTTTTAATTAAAATATAGTTATTTATTATACAAAGCCTTCAGGACGCAAACTACAGTTTTTCTGTATGAAGGCGAACGTTGCCGGTCTTGCTACCGGTCATCCGGGAATGAACTGTAAAAAATAAATATGTAATTACATATGATTCTACACGTAAATGTAATTCAATGCAATAACATGTAAAATTTACTAGATTTTACATGTAATTTTACAATTTTACATGTAATTTTAAAATTTGCATATAAAATTGTAAAATAACATGTAAAATTGCATGTAAAATTAGTAAAATATGAATATGTAAATTTACATGCAGAATCATAGGTAATGTGTTGCCATGAGGAGACAAGTAATAGTTACGAGATTCATGTAATTTTACGATCTTTTATGAATATTATATCTATATTACATGTAATGTTCATATAAAATTGTAAAATTACGATTTTATTGGAACATTTTATCTATATTATAGTAGAGTCAACTTAAGAATGAGAATGATACGAATTATCAAGATCAAACTTAATATTATCTATCTCTTTTATTACTACGCGTATAATGAAGCGAGCGACTAAAACGTTGGTTGAAGTAAGAATACAACGTACGTCCATAGGAAATTACGCTGACTCTTTAAAGAAATTCAACAAGAATATCAAGCCAACGCGTTCGATTAGGACGTCGTAACTTAAAATGTGTACATCTCATGTCATTTTATTTATTTTATCCGTGATTTTATAAATATTAGTATGCCACTAGCCGAAACACACTGCAGCCGTTATAACTCGTTATAGGGGAATACTTGATACTAACCGCTCTGACGTCACATTCGCATTCTCAAGTTGAATTTGCTTTACATATAATATTCATATAAAATTGTAAAATTACATGTAAAATCTCTTAAATTTTACTTGTAACTGCATGGCAACACATTGCCTATGATTCTATTTATTTTTTACAGTATAGACTGTAGTTTACGTTCTTGTTTTCTAAATAACTATTTAGCCAATTGCTTTGATAAGTATTTAATTATTAGTAGCGAAAAAAATATTGTATATACCTTAAGGTGGATTTGGATAATAGGGTCTTGACTGCCCTACAAAGGAAGCGATCCTTGGTGCATAAATACCTCAATGGTAATTAAGTATTATTAATGGAAATAATACGTTTATAAGTCAATAGTACCTACTTGAAAATATTTGTAAATAACGAAAATTAAATTATAATAATTGTGATATTTTATTCTAGTCGTAATTCCTATAATAATAATAAAAATAAAATACGTTAGACAGAGTGTTCCATTGTTGTGAATAAAAAATTAAGTATCTACACATTAACAAAAATTCTGTAGTTTCTAATATACACTGCCTGTCAAAAGTCCGCCCCCTTTTGAACTGCAACAGCTCAACTCCTTAAGATATTAAATTGAAATAGACCACGTAAATAAAATAACCCAAATTATTTTTATATTAATTGTTTCAAGGGCACAATGGAGGTAATTTAAATGAAAAGTCAAACCACCCCGGATTTTTTGATTTTAGGTTTTTTTTGGGACATTTCCAAACAGTTTTTGACAAAAATTGAAATCGCTCACGAAGCCATTTTTAAATATTGTCATTCCTTTCTTCTTCAAGTTTTTCCTGACATCACAATACGGGGGTTTTTCTATGATACAACCTATAACATAGTTACTACCCATGATACTCAATATAATCACGACCATTCAGACGCCTACTTTATTAATGTCTAAAATAAGACGACCGTAATTTTGGACATTAACAAAGTTGGCGTGTGAATGATCGTGATTATATTGAGTATCATGCGTACCTATGCTATAAGGTGTGTCGTAGAAAAAACTCCGTATTGCGATGTCAGGAAAAACTCGAAGAAGAAGAAGAATGACTTTATTTAAAAACGTCTTCGTGAACGATTTTAATTTTTGTCAAAAACTGTCCCAAAAACAACCCAAAATCAAAAAATCCGGGGTGGTTTGACTTTTCATTTAAATTTTTTAAGGCTAGCCGTGGGGGTATATTTTATAAAGAAGGAAAGTCGTGTGAAACGTCATTTTAAAGCTTATTTAATTCTCTATTTGACTATATATTTTTATTAAAAAAAAAAACTTATCCCTTCGCTTCCATTATGACCCCTAAAAGTGTCGAATATATACAAAATTAAAAATAATATGGTTTATGTTATTAGATATGTTTGTTCGTTGGTTGCACTTCACAGTTAAACACAGCACTTTGTAATGTTTAAGAATGAAAAAGCAAATACAATACTTATCTGTGCAAAAAGTGCAGTCCTCAACGAACAAACTTATTTACGTGGTCAAAATTTCAAGTTGATATGTTAAGCAGTACAAAAGTTAAGCGGAGCGGACTTCTGACACAATCAATGAGACATGCATTAACCATGGTTGCATTGTATCACTCTGTATAATGTAATTTACATCATTAAATTTCAATATTTATAAGTAAGTATATAATAGGTATGTTATATTTTAATTACATTATAATCATGTAAAATAAGTTTAGTGTAAAAAAAAAACAATAATAACTATATTTGTATATTACATTTCATTTGAATATTAGTAAAGAACGGGTTAAATATAAAGCACTAGGTATGTACGGTAGGTAGGTAGGTAGGTAGGTAGGTATATAATGTATAAAACATACAAATTACGTTGCAACCTTGCCGTAAGAAGTTTTTAAAAAGTTATTTTAAAGTTTTTGAAGTATTTTATTGAATTACAAATTTATTAAGTAATGTTAATAGTTTACAATATAATTACAGATTGATTGAAAGAAAGTAAAAAGCTACATAGGTAAACTATGCTGACAAAACAATATACATTTTATTATATAAACAATAAGTTGCTGAGTAGCATGACTCCGGTCATGTAACTCCTCCCTCCTCAAAATGAAGCATCCCCTGGGAGGTTGAAGTTCTGTCCGGGGGGGAGTGGTTGGAGTTCCTCTTCCTGTGGAATGGGTTCTCTCTTTCTCTCCTGGATTCGGCTTCTGATGAATTTCAGTCCAAAATATGTTAACGCCATGACGATTACCACGTAGAGGGAAATGGTCATGATGCTTGGGGTGAAAATATCTTGTTGATTTTTCTCCATTGGTATAACTGCATTTTCCGAAATTTCGTTTAATTTCAGCGTTTTTAGGTTTATTTTTAAATTTTGTATTTGTCGGTCCTCTATGGCAAGGTTTAAATTATTTACGAGGGCAGGCTTTCCAGATGATTTTTCTTCGAAAAATAGCTTGTTTTGTTTGAAAAAAATTTCGCAGTTTTCTTCTTTTATGAGGTAAATTCCTTGAAGTGACTTAGTTTCGCTTTCTTCGTTGCATTTAATGTGGAGTTTTTCTTCGTTGGGAAATACTCCGAGAAACTGGTTAATTTCCGGGATGACTTCCATATGGTTTTCGGTAATATCAAGTTTTATATACGAGCATGAGTGTGAGTTTTCCTGTAGGATAATATTCTTCTCACAAGTCACATCCTGACTTGCTTGCAAATAGTTTGCGCATTGAAACCTTTTGCCCTTTTTACAAATGTCATTCAATGGTACAAATCCATTTTCTTTTGACTTTAATAAATATTTAGTTTTTGGAATTATCGTCACAAACTCTGATTTGAACAGGGTAGGGATGGGTGTGAGGCGGTATAATTCAAAATCTGTTTCGTAATTTATTGGGAGGGATAGAAAATATGTTATTCTTGTAGGCTCAATTTGACAGTTAATTTGAATAAGGTTTTCAAGTTCTAAAATGTTTTCGTATTTTAACTCCACTGGGAGTTGGTTTTTATAGTGTTCGGCGATTTTTCTAATTTCGAGGAATAATTCATCTGTTTTTATTATGCTAGGGTGCATTGTTTTCAACTTACAAAATGTTATCGAGTTTTCGATATCCGTTAGAATATTTAAAATTGTATTATATATAATTAAAATTTGGACTTTTTCGTTCATGAAGTTATTTAATTGTAAAATTTTATTTTTTAAAATATTTTCATTATGCTGTATTTCTTGTAGAGTATCATTAAAATTTTGTATTAGTTTTTGATTAATAGAGTATTGTTGATTTAATTGCGACTGAAAGTTATCGTTTTTCTTGCGAATGTCGGTTAAAATTTTGTATATTTTTTCACCGTCATTTGCATCTAAATTACCTGTAATGCCCTTAATTATGGTTCCAAAACCATTAATAAGTCCCCGTTTGTTTCTTGTGAAACTTTCATTATACCCTAAATTAATATGATTAATTTTTTCATAAATTTTTCCCTGTGTATAGTTAATAATTTTCTTATAATTATCTAATTCTCTACTATAAAAAGTTTTGTTAATCTTAAGTAAATCTAGCCTATTATATTCTAAGTTAAGTTTTTCGAATTGGTCGAAAAGTGGTTGTAATTCGTAGTAGTGGACAAAAGTATGGTCCGTGCGCTGCAATTTTGCAGGGCCCAAATTTATAGGAAGGATACCAAGGTTTGTTGTTATGTTGCGGATGTCCGCTGCTCGTCCGCATGTGAGCAACCTGGAATAGATAAATCTTGTTGAGTTTTTGAGTTACTGTTTTTTCTAGGGCGTTTTATATTCGAAAGGTGGATTTTATCTATGGTATTAAAATGGGTTGGGTCAATTTTTGCGGTTTTTAATTTCCAGTTTATATTTTTGATTTTTTCTTTTTTGAATTTATTTTTGGTTTTTGACTGTTTTTGTTTATTTTTAACGAATACTTTTTCGGGTATACTTTTGGGAATTTCTTCACGTTTTTCATTTAATTTGTTAATAATTTTTTCTTTCGTCTTTTGTGCGTCTTTGTTTATTTTTTGATATAAAATTTTGGTTTTTTCTTTATGGTTAAATATATAGTTATTCATTAATTGTTTGTTCAATTCTAAGTTAAAGGGTGAATCTGTGCCTAAGTGTCCTGTGATTATTTCTGAAGGTTTTAATTTTGTAGTGCTATGTATTGTATTATTATAGGCCAATATTGCATAATTTATTTTTATCTCAATTGGCTCGCTCTTAAAAATATCTTGGTTATTAAGTAACCTTATGTGCTCGATTAGGGTGGAGTGAAATCTTTCTACTGGAGAATTTGAATCGGGGTGTTGCGAGCTTATGAAGTGGATTTTGATTTTATGGAGTTCTAGTAACTCTTTTAACACACCGCTATTAAACTCACCACCATTATCCGATACGATTTGTTCGGGGATGGAATGGTGCGTAAAATATTTTATGAGATTATTTACTACTTCTATGCTTGAAGCAGCACTTAGTTTATACGCTTGACTATATTTTGAGAAAGTGTCAATTATTGTAAGAAATTTAGATTTTTCTAGGGTGATACTGTCCATGTGTAAAATTTGGAATGGTCTAGTCGCTGTCGGTGTCAAGTTAAATTTTAATTTTAGGGGGTTTCTGTCGTATTTCGTAAGTTGGCAAATTTCACAGTTATTTATGTACGTTTAAATCACACGACGTTGATTCGGAAAATAGTACGACTCTTTTATACGTTTTTCGGTTTCTTCGATTCCCCGGTGGTTCGTTTTTCCCTCGTGAAAATTTTTTATAATTTCTTTTATTTCTACCTCCCCTATTACGTCTGTAAGGTATTTTGTACACCTAATTAAATTTATTTGTCCATTTTTAAAATATGTTTGTAATACAGCACAAAATTGTTCATAGATTGGATCCTCGAAAAATACATAATACTTAATTTTTGGGGCGATATATTCTTTCATAATTTTTATTACATCTTGTTCAAAATTATTTTTTGACAATTGAACAAGCATTCTTTGTTTTGATTTATAGAGGATAACGATTGAGGGGGTTGCAGGGGCAAATTCTACTAGTGAAAGAATAATTTGGTTTTTGCCATAATTGACTGGACAAGTTACTATTGGGACACCAATAATTGGGTTTTCCGCGTTAGAGTGTACTGTATTAAGATCGGTTTCTGTAGGTTGTTCCGCTTGCTTAATATTTTCTTCCCGCTCTAAGTCGTCAAGGTCCCCTGTTTCAACAATTATAGACATATTGTCTGAGTCTTTATTCGCGGAAAAGCTGTCGTTAAACTTTTGCATATAATCTAATAAGGGTTCATTAATATTGTCTGTAATGTCAGGTTCGTCATTTGTCAACTCTTCGCAGAATTCTTCTATAAAGCTGGAAATAGCACTTTTATTATTTTCGTGATTAGTGACGTTAATTTCAACTTTTTGGGGTGGGTCAATATTGTAAATAATTATTTTAATTTTAGAGTTTTGAAATATAATTTTAATTAAATTAAGTATGATATCCCATTTTAGGTTATCTAGGCCGGATCCAATTTTTGGCATAGCTACAGTAAAATCTTGTAGCTCTAAACATAATCTTTTGAGGCTTATCAAGGCGGAAATTATAGTAGTGTAGGTGGGTTTGGTAATTAAATAATAAATATTTCTTGTAGGAAGTTTTAAATATGCAACTTCACCTACAGGTTTGTTTTGTGCTTTTAGTGTGTTTACGCAATTAAATTTTTCCCTGAAATTACGGGCGATTCCTTTTTTCATGCTAAAACACTGGGAGACGCAATGAGCAAGAGATATATTCTCGTCACAATTAAATAGATCATTGTCGATTATTTTTACATTATTATTAATTATATTAAGGTTATTATAAATTATTTGACGAAGAGTTTCATTTTTATAAACGGCGTCTGAAAGTTCATTTAAATTTATTTCGTACGTGGGAATAGATTCGCATATATTGTCATCGTAATCTGATACTTCCTTATCTTTGAAACTCGTACGTGACTTTATGTTATTTTGTAGAGGTGAATTACTTATAGTATTTTTATTGTAATTATTACTTAAAACTTGGGCATAAGTTAAGTCAGTGGCGTTACCGATTTTTTTTATTTGGGGGGGTTCGTTTGTGGGGTTTTGTAGTTGGTCGGGATTTTTGGGAATATCGGTTTCTGGGTTTATTACGATGCGTGACAAGGCATCTGCGTTACTATTAAGGACACCTTTTTTATAAATAATTTCATAATCATATTCTTCTAAGTACAACCGCCACCTACATAATTTGGAATTAGGTTCTTTAAGGGAGAACAACCACTGCAAGGGTTTATGGTCCGATACTATTGTAAATTTTCGGCCATAAAGGTAGGGCCTAAAGTATTTAACAGCCCAAACGATTGCTAGGAGTTCCCTTTCGATAGTACTTAGATTACATTCTGATTCGTTAAGGGTGCGACTTGCGTAAGCTACTGGCAAATCAGAGCCTATTTTCCCTTGTGACAACACCGAACCTAAAGCAAAACTAGAAGAGTCGCAAGTTAGAATGAAGGGTTGATTAAAATCTGGATACTGCAGTAAGGGTTGGTTAATCAACAAATTTTTACAATGGTTAAAACATTTTACATACTCGGGGTCCTTAATATTAATTTTATGATTCTTTTTCAGACAGATAGTCATAGGTTTAGTTATTTTCGCAAGATCTTTTATGAATTTGCGGTAATAACCCAATAGTCCCAAAAAAGCCTTAATTTGTCGTGTAGTTTTAGGAATAGGATAGTTTTGAACAGCTTTAATTTTTTCAGGATTCGGTTTTACGCCCTGGGGTGTCACTATATGACCTAAAAACGCTACTTCTTTTTGCAAAAATTCGCATTTATCGACTTGTAATTTAAGATTAGCAGATCGCAATCTATCAAAAATCTCTTTGAGATTGTTTATATGTTCTTGTAAACTTGTACTAAAACAAATGATATCATCAAGAAATACGCAGCATTTTTTATTTAATATACCCCTTAACAGGTTGTCCATGACCCTCTGGAATGTGGCTGGGGCCGTTTTAAGGCCAAAGGGCATGCGCAGGAATTCATAGTGACCATTTTCTGTGCTGAAAGCAGTTTTTTGAATATCCTCCCTAGCCATTTCCAGCTGGTGATAACCACTGGCTAAATCCATTGTACTAAAGTATAAACAACGTCCCAACTTGTCCAATAAGTCCGTAATGTTCGGCAATGGGTATCGGTCATCAATAGTTTTTTCATTTAATTTACGATAGTCAACTACTATGCGCCATTTGCGTTCAGCAAAAGGGGCACTTTTCTTGGGGACCACCCAAATTGGCGAACTCCACGGGCTATAAGAGGGTCTTATGATTTTTTGTTGTAACATTTTTTTAATTTGTTTATCTACCTCTTGTTTATGGACATTTGGAAAACGATAGGACTTTGTGTACACTGGTATTTCGTCTTTAGTAACTATTTTATGTTTAATTTTATGCGTAAAAGTTAAGGGTTTTCCTTCTGAATGAAAAATATCAGAGTACTCATTTAAAAGATTTAAAATTTCTTGTTTTTCCTCTGCATTCATATGATTTATTTTAATTTTAGACAGATCAATTGGCGAGTTATCGCAATATGTATTAATATTATTAAAATTAGAAGCTGTGTGGTGTTCGTATTCGTCGAACATTTGCACAGTTATTGGGTTTATTTTAGCAGAAATGTCCCTATCTGTAGGGTTAACAATACTACAATAAGTAGAAAAATCTTTTACACTGGCTACGCTTTCTATTATTTCTAGATCACCAGCTTTCATGTGAGGAATTATTACGTCACCATTTTTAACATTTTTAATATTTATTTTAATAATTTGTTCTGTCTTGGCAGGGACGACTATGCTGTCGGCCCCACTAGATAACTCAAGGTAGTGAATTTTGATTCTGCGGGATGGTGTAATTAATACATCATTATGCAGGTCGACAATCGCGTTTAATTTCTTTAGGTTATCTAAGCCTAGTAGACAGTCAAATTGTTTATGAAAGTTGAACATATGAAATTTAAGATTAATGTTATTTTTAAACAATTTGCCACACGGGATCTTTGTACTATACTTTTCCAAGGAAGTACCGTGTGCACTAGATATTAAAAATGGGTCATGTATAATATTCCTAGAAAAAAATTTATTTGCGATGTCATGTTTAACAAACGACTTTGTGCTACCACTATCTAATAAAACTTTTAAATTTAAATCTGGGTAAATTATATAGCACAATTGACTTTTTTCGTTTGTTAAACTCATGATATCTATTTTTCCGAGGCTCAATTCTCTAAAAAAGATGAGTCATCTTGATTTTTATTTAAATTTTCCTCCGGAAACTCTACTTTCGGCGCATTATGCAAGTTGAAAACCTCTTCTATTTGAAAATTAGGCGTTCTAAGTTGATTATTTGAATTATTTCTATTATTAAAATTTTGCCTAGCATGGGACATATTAGTGTTTCGCGTAGAAACACTCATTGGAGTTGGTCTCGGTAACCTTACATTAGGGTTTGGCCTAAACACATCATTTCTGGAGCTAGGCCCTGGCTGATTTTGAAAGTTTGTATTTGTGTTATTATTATTAAAACCATTTGGCCTTGGCTGGAAATTTTGTGGGTAATTTGTTAGTTGCAATTGCCTAATATTTGGCAATTGCTGCCTTCCTTGTGTAAAGTTACGATTATTATTAAAGTTTGGCTTTTGTCTAGGATTTTGGCTATAAGAATTTCTAATTATTAGGTCATTTATTTCTAATTGAAAATCGTTCGTTAGCATATTTAACGCAGAGTTCAGATCTTCTGGATTTTTGGTTCGCATTAAGGATCCTATTGGGTCTCGGAGGCCCCTCAATAAAACCCTTAAGGCGTATTTTCTTAAGTATGCGGTTAAAGTTCCGACCTCTTGTGCATTACCATGATGCACCGTTAAATATGCTATCTGAAGGTTAAGTAGCATAAGTATACTATTGTAAAAATCGAAAACTGACTGTTTGAGCCCTTGCTTTAACTCTGTCATTTCCAATTGCAAGCTGAAAACGTCGCGTTTATCGCTATATGTATTCTGGAGTGCTAATTTTAAGTCATTCCAGTTATTCAGAATGCAAGAGGATATTTTAGTTGCGGCATCGCCCTTTATTTTAGCCAAAATGCTAGACATTAGGTACTCATTCTGAAAGTCCGTCGGGTCATTAAGGTTATAAAATTTATTGACTAATTTTTCACATATATCGATGAATCTAGGAAGGAGTTCTGACTCGCCCCTAAATTCAGGGATCATGTTCAAGTAGTCGGCTTTCAGAACGTTAGCCATGTTTAAATTTAAATTATTTATTTCGGGAATGGGGTTATTTGTTTCTATTATGGTAAGTTCTAGTTCAGAGTTTGTTTCGGACTCGGAACTGGACTCAAAATCGATTAAAGTATTTTGAAAATTGAATCTGCAATCACTAAATGACATACGTACTTACAGGCAAATGGTCGCTGCTATGATGTCCTTCATCTGTGATGTGCACTCACACTCGAAGAAAACTTTTTTTTTTTTTTTGTAATTTCTCTTGTTTGGAAACTACCAGGTTCTATCACCAACAAATCGTCGAAACGAATCAATTTTATGCTAAATTGATTGGTGAAAACTGCCGACTGCGCCAATTACGTTGCAACCTTGCCGTAAGAAGTTTTTAAAAAGTTATTTTAAAGTTTTTGAAGTATTTTATTGAATTACAAATTTATTAAGTAATGTTAATAGTTTACAATATAATTACAGATTGAATGAAAGAAAGTAAAAAGCTACATAGGTAAACTATGCTGACAAAACAATATACATTTTATTATATAAACAATAAGTTGCTGAGTAGCATGACTCCGGTCATGTAACTTACATACATATAAACATACCGGGTGAGTTTTATGTCCACAGCCAAAATTAATTCGATAAAAACCGAAAATTGGGTTTTTTATATAATTTTACATTCGCTATAAAATGGCTGATTTAATTTTTTTGTTTCACTTCCGGTTTCGCCGAAATTGGCATAAATATGTCTTTTGTAAACTAAACACTCTGTATTTTTTTATATTTTTGAATTTAGCCCATAATTCTATGTATAAAAACCTGATTGTTTTTTTTACCTTTTTTTTTCGTTTTTATTTTTATCGTATAAAAACCACATAATTTGCCTTGTTTTTACTTACTTAACACGTTGACTGCCAAGGGGTATTTTGTAAAATCACCCAGGGGGCCAAGTCGTCAAACTGTACCATATAAAAAATAAAATAAATAAACTAAAATTTAAAATTACAGCCACGTTTTTCTATTTATTTACCATAAATTTACAATTTTTTTTTGGCATTGTAAAACCAGCATCTTTCCGTGTCTGGCCCAACCAAGCATAGTACTATGTTCCCCATAGGCCACACCAATAATACTACATAGTTATTCGCCTTTAGCGGCGTTCAGATATGAATGCCGCGACCGCCGAGAGTAAACAGTCCGTCATCCATATATGAATGCCGTGGCCCACAGGGAAACAATACTGGCTTTCATATATGAATGACATGGCAGTTAACGTGTTAAGTTTAAAAAAATATAAAACTAATATTAAAATAAAATTTTTATCAGTGACAGCGGATTAAAGATAAAAAACTGGTTTTGCCCTGAACTCCTATTTTTTTTTTGTCCCTTTAAAACTTTACAAGTATTTTTCCGATATTTTTATAATACCAAATTTATGATTTATTTTGAAGATTAAGCAAGTAATAAGAAGGTAAATTATGTGTATCTTGTTTTTATACGATAAAAATAAAAACGAAAAAAAAATTAAAAAAAAACAATCAGGTTTTTATACATATAATTATTGGCTGAATTCAAAAATGTAAAAAATTACAGGGTGTTCCATTAAAAAAACTATTTATGCAACTTCCTGGCAAAACCGGAAATGAAACAAAAAAAATAAATCCTCCATTTTATAGCCAATGTAAAATTATATAAATCACCCATGTTTCGTTTTTATCGAATGAAGATTGATCTTAATTTTGGAGGTGGACATAAATAAAATTCACCCGCTATACCTACCTATAGAGCTGCTACAATATCTCATGAAAATTCAACCCTGGGTGCGCATTAGCATAACTTCAGCCTGCTTTATCTTAAAAACATTTTTTTATTAAAATTTAATAGCAAATGCACTAAAGTTCAATAAGAATTTTAAAAATTCCTAAGATGAGTCAGGGTGGAGTTATGTTAATGCGCACTTAATGCTCAAGACATTGTAGGTATGAGCTATATTTTAGTAAATTAAATTCTCTTTACTTACCTGCCATATCTAATTGGTGCTTAGTTAATACGTACATAATAAAATATTTGTACTTAATTTGGAGTTTTTTTTTAGAATTAAGTATACCGGCTTATAAAAAGAATAAATCGAATTTATAGCAAAAATTAAAAAAATATTCCCCTTACCCTACAACAATTTTTATGAATCCCTGTCGAGAGTTTTGGATAAGGAACGTATAGGTTTAAAGAAGTTCAAAGAAGTATTTAGCGTTCTGGAGTTATCGTGCTTACAAGATTTCTGGAAAGTCGCAGACAGATAAAAAAAAACAAAAAATAAGATTTTTTTCTTGAAAATTAAAGTTTATTAATGTTTTTTAAAAATTAATTTTGAAAATTTTGCACAAAAACGTTAAAATAATAAATACAAGATGTATTATCATTTTAAGGCTAATAATTTATCATTTTCATGAAAACTTTTTAATATTTTTACCGGATTATACCCAAAATATTGAAAAATTGTATAATTTTAAAGAAAAAAAATCTTCTAAAAATGTTTTAAAAAACTATAGTTACACAGCTAAACGGAAAATTTTAATATCTAAAATGATATCTCACATGACCTATGTAGGCTCTAATTTTTATACGCAACCCAGGTAGCAAAATAACATGACATTCACGTGAAAGCCACGTTAATATGTGACATGTGATGTTAAGATTGTAGTCTCATTTAACAAGAATGTAGCATGGTGGGGATGTCCTAAGTCCGCCCCTAATAACATCACACAATGACATCCCGAAAATAACGTGTTTGTGACATCATAAATCCACATTCCTGTTATATCTAATATCTTATAGATGCCGTTACTGGTATTTTAATATTTAAATAATATCCTAGGATATTAGCTTTTTCTTAATAAAACCATTAAAAACGCTATAACCCTATAAAAAAAATCGGATTTAAAATCAATTGGTAATTGAAACAATCACAGATAGAAACAGATAGATTCTAAATACGAAATTGCAGATTAAGCGGAGAATATATTCCTTTAATCCGTGTCCGTGGTCTTGAGAAGCCCGGCAGAGCCCCCTATCCATTTGAATTCGTATAATGTGTATACAATTTCCTTATAATAATTTACTCTATCAACATCATCTTATATAGATTTTTTTGCTTCGAACGTCGGTGAGAAGCAAAATAACATGACATTCACGTGAAAGCCACGTTAATATGTGACGTGCCATATATTCACAGCGTTGCTAAATATTTGTTATTAAATAACATGGTTGTCACGTCACACGTGTTACGTTGCAAATGTGATGTTAAATACATGTTATTTTTCAATATTATGTGATGTTATGATTTAGTTTAAAAATACACCCAAAAGTGATGTTAATTTCTTGTAATATAACATCCCTTGCTACCTGGGAATATTAACACATATTTGCAGTTTGTAAAAATTAAAAAAGTTTTGGGCTGATCCAGTAACCGAGATTTAACGGGTTTACGGAGGGTTATTAAAAGCAGAATAAATATTTTGGATTATTTAAGGTTTATTTTATATTACTTTTAAAAGTATTAAAATATTTTAAACATGGAGAGTTTTTATAATTTTTTTATTTTGTTTTTATAATAAAATTAATTTATTTTGTTTGCTCTTTCAAAAATAAATAAAATTTTTACGAATTTGAAAGGCTGTACTCCATTTGTAAAAATCCCTGCTTTAGGCCAAAGACTTCAAAGAGCTTAGAAGGGTAAGCATGTAAAAAGTGCCCCACTCCGATATGAGCTGAGTATTTGTGCAAAAGTTAGCTCCTATAGAGGTCATTTGATTCCCAGACTTTCAGCCCCCCGCAACCCCCAGGGAGGTCAGAATTATTTTTCTTACTTCGACACGAATTATTTTTTTCTCCGATTGTGTCTATCCGATTGACTTCAAATTTGGAACTCATAATAAGGACGCCCAGGACAAAAATTCTTTGACACAAATGTGTTTCATGCAAAAATAAGAAATTTTGAAAATGTCCGTCTGTCCGTCCGTCGGTCCATTCGTCTGTCCGTACGATGTCACGTTTTTTGTGGACACGATAATTCAAGAACGAATAATACGGAAAAATTTGGTTCTAGGAGTAAAAGATCCTCATTGTTTTTGAATGTAGTCCCCCAAAAACAAAAAGTTATGGGGGTTAAACTTTTAAAACAGTTGAAAAACTATCTTTTTGAAAAAAAAAATAACATTTAGTTTTGCAAAAAAAAATAATTTTCTTTCTTGAAAAAAACATATTAAATTTTTTTTTCGTATTTCGAAAAAAAATGACTATGTTTTTTTTTTAATGAAATGGGTATACATGGATGTATTGTTTTGTTGGCAGCAATATTTTATTTTGCTTTTTAAATATACCATCCACTGTGAATAGTTTATAATGGAATGCGTAGCATTACATATCGACGGCTTCATAACATATGCCATTTTTTTTCTGAGATTTGGATAGTTTTAGCCCAGACAGCACAAAGATGACTTAAAGAGATCTTAAAGATGTGGTAGCATTCAAGTCTTAAGAACGTCGGTTTTCGCCGTATATGCATCTTCGAGACGTCTTAACGACGTCGTATGTTACAAAAGGTAACGTCTTTAAGACATCTTTTTTAAGACGCCTTACAGACGCCTTGCACAGGCGACTTTTCAACATAATACCACCTCCCATTAACGTTGCTACGGTCGTATTGATATAAAAAGCGTAATAAGAATTAGAATAAGAGGTAATTTGTTTGTCAAAAAAAGATCTTAAAAACACGTGATTTTTTTATTTTTTTTTTCAGTTTTTTTTTAAATGTTTTTTATTTTTTCATTTTTCGTAAAAAGAAAATAAAAAAAAATGAAAACAATTTTTTTTGTTTTTCAAAAAGAGATCTTTAAAAAAATGGTAATTTTTTTAATAGTTAATTTATTTTTAGCGATAAGTATAAGTAAGACGTCTTGTACCGATACTTAAAAGACATCTTATAGACATCATAATCAGATATCTATTAAACATCCCTAAAAAGAAGTCCATAAGATATTCTTTTTTATGTCTTTAGGCGTCCAGACATAATTAAGATCAAAAAAAGACGTCTTTAAGATATCATGTGCTGTTTGGGAGGTAAAGTCCAAACCTAAAACCATAAAAATTAAAAAAAATGGCTTATAAGTTATGAAGCCCTCGATTACTTCACGGCTTGTTATTTTATATGAATAGGTCCAAAAAGAAAAATTGAAAATAAATAACGAAAAATGTTTATTCTAAAAAACCAAACAAAATTAAAATTATATTTAACCGACGCGTGGCGACGATCATAAAAATTAAAGTGTGATTGTAATCAGAATATGATTAAATAATTTTTTTTACGAAAAACGAAAAATTTTGAAAAAATAAATAAATTATAGTTTTTTGATTTTTTTTTATCACCCAATAACTTTTTTGTTTTTTTTGGGGATTTTTTTCAAAAATCATAGGGATTTTTCCCTCATTCAACTTCATTTTTACTGGATATTTCGAGTCGATCGGATAATTCGTTCTTGAGTTATCATGTCCAAACGAAAAACGAAAAATTTTGAAAAAATAAATAAATTATAGTTTTTTGATTTTTTTTTATCACCCAATAACTTTTTTGTTTTTTCTGGGGATTTTTTTCAAAAATCATAGGGATTTTTCCCTCATTCAACTTAATTTTTACTGGATATTTCGAGTCGATCGGATAATTCGTTCTTGAGTTATCATGTCCACAAAAATTGTGACATCGGACGGACGGACGGACGGACATTTTCAAAGTTTTTTATTTTTTCCTGAAGCTCATGTGTAACCAAGAGTTTTTTGTTTAGGACGTTTTTAGTCGATTTTGAGAAATTCGAAAACAAGAGTAAATTCGAGTAAATTACGTAATTGCAAGTAAATCCATGATGTAGAAGTGTTGCCAGATATTTTACTCATGCTTAATAGTTAATTATACTACAAAAGCTACTACGCATAGCACAGTTGGTGGAAAATACGGACCAAAACTTCAAAGAATTCCATAATAATTTATTTTCTTTGAATTATTGCCCAAAAATGCATTGGGAACGCTTCCAAATAGGCAAATGAAGACGTCCTTTGCAGTGTTGCCAGATTTAGTATAATTATGCTTTTTAGCATAATTAGATGACGGAAGTAGCTGTTAGCATATATTTTATCATATTTAAAAATTTTAGCATATTAAGGCTTTTATTTAAATGTTTAAAATTTAAGTATTTTTTTAGAAAGTTGTTAAGTTCTCAAAAAATTTTCAAAAAATAAAAAAAAAAATTTCAACATTTTTTTTTTCAAAGAGAAATCTTTTTCTGTAAAATGAAAAATAAAAAAAAATTCAAAAAACCGAAAAAAATTAAAAAAAAATATATTTGAAAAAGTTAATTTTATTTTTTTTTCAACTTTTTTTTTTTGGGGGATTACTTTTAAAAATAATAGGGATCTTGTCCTCACAGAATTTAATTTTTCCTGAAAAATTTTTGTTGTGGCATATTTAGCATAATTTTACACTATCTTTGGCATTTGGACTTTTTAAAGAATAAAAAAATCTGGCAACACTGAATGAAGTTGTCATTCAGATTTTTCTTAGGTTATGTTTACATTTAAAATTACAAAACGTGCTTTTTAGTTTTATTCCTTTTACGTAGAGATTTTCAATAATACAAATACAGCAATTAGCATGAAGTTTTCTTATAAAGTATGTTAATAAACATAGGAATAGCAGTGATGGTAATTTTTTTATGTTTTAGTTTAGCAACCTTTTGGGGACAGTGTACAGGAAAGGTGATTTATTATTTACCCCAGATGGAAACTCTGTAATAAGTACAGTGGGTAACAAAATAACTATATTTGATGTAAAAAAGTAAGTTACTTAATTAAATAGATATATTTCTAATTAAATTCATTGTGTTGTAATTTGTAATTTCAATAAAAAAAGCTGTGCCATAATCAAACACTATCTAAAGGTAAAGGGAGGAAGTTGAGTCATGAACCATGTTTATATATATCCGCTAACTACCGTAGTTATAAATTCAGTCTGTCTTTAGTCTTTCTCTATCAGGTTGTTTTAGAGAAAGAGAGATTGATACAGGAGTCATAAATATGGTAGTTAGCGGGTATATATAAATTTGGTTTTTGTCATTAAACTTATTAATGTAGCCTTGTCTGGATCAAAAGCACCCTTATATGTTTTGCAAATTGGGGGCAATTATCTCCCTGCCCCCCTGTGAGCCAAATTGGCACAACTTCTTAACCCAAGGGGGAAATCTTTCCTAAAACCTGTGTATGGCTCATAAAATGCCACATTATTATTAAAATTTAGTGACATCACCTTTAAACTTTAATGAAAAAATATTTTTAAGATAGGGCAGGGTGGAGTTGTTAATTCACACTCAGGGTTCAATGTTCATGAGATATTAAAACAGCTTTACAGGTTTTGTAAAATCGGTAAAATTATCTAAAATCTCTCCCTTAAATAATATTTCTATAATATCTTTAAATTTCAATTTTTTTTTAATCCCTTACTACTTTTAAAAATTTAGGAAACCTTCTTTTTTAATGAAGCTGAAGTTTGCAATGTTTTTTTGCATCGAAAATTCAAATAGTATATCAAAGTACTTATTCCATAACACGTTTTTAGCGCAGTAGTACTCGCCGCAAGCGGCTTATTTCCTAAACTTCTACTCATGCGCTAAAAACCTATGTTATGAAACAAGTACTTTAATATACTATTTGGATTTTCATTGCAAACTTCAGCTTCATCTTTCTTAAAGTGCTCTAAGCTTTTAAGTGTTTAATTTATTTAAATTCTAGTAATAAATCAGCTACATTGCCAATAGAAAGTAGGTTCAATTACACTGCTTTAGATATAAGTCCAAATGGTTGTACGTTAATTGCTATTAATGAAGAAGGAGATGCACATATGATAAGTTTAATATCACAAACTGTAGTCCATAAATATAGATTTAAAAGAAAAGTAAGAGCAGTTAAATTTAGTCCAGATGGGAAACATTTTGCTGTTTGCAAAGAAAATAATGGTAGGCAAAAAATTGAAAATCTTTGTATTGTAATATGAATAAATAGAGGCAGAAGGACCTTGGTCAAGAGCCTTTTGGGAATCCAATAAATAAATGTTTATTATTATTATTATTAATAATATAAATAATCTTATGTATGTGACTTATAAGAGGAAACTTCTGGCATGTGACATACTTATCTTACAAATTTAATTGTAATTAAATAATTATTCATATCTATGTTAGTCATGAATGTCACTTAATTTCTAGGAGTCTAAAATAGAATGGTATGGTCTCACAAACCCATAGTACTTAGAGGCTAATAATTATAATTATTATAAGCCTTTAAATCTAATATAGATTTTTATTAAATTTATACAAATCCAAAATTCAAAAAATATTCAAAATTTCTAAAATTTTCTAGTTTCAAAATTTTCCAAAATTGAGGCAGAGAGAACGCAAGTGCTTCTCCCATAATAATATATAATATATTTATATAAGCTATAGCTCTGTAAACATGATAGTTTTTTGAACCTTTGGCAATTTTTTGAGCTTACAATTTTTATCTACTTGAAAATTTTCCTGAATTTAAAAATCGCTTAGACAAATGTGTATAAGTTCAGGGACATTTTAAAGACCACGAAAATTACAAAGTTCAGAAAAAGCTTTGAAAGGTACGCTATAATAACGTATACGTTTATAAACGTGAGCGACTATTATATGATTGCCTGAAGTGATTTTTAAGTTCGGAAAAATATATTTACACGCGTATACGTCAGATACGTCAGCTCTCACATCATGCTACAAAAGTGTGACATTCGATGCTTGCATAATACATGCAGATCGTGCCATTGCACGTCGTGCTACAAAAGTGCGACGCACGATGCTGGCATATTACATGCAGAACATGCGCTCGCACGTCGTGTTACAAAAGTGCGACGCACGCATATTACATGCAGACCGTGCGCTCGCACGTTACTGCCTCTCATATGAGTAGATATTTCACGCACGCGTGAGCTCGCGCGTCGTTCTAGAAACGTGCGACGCACGATTGTTATCTGGGCATGTAATAACCAAAATAAGGCCTTATCAATGTGAGTTCTTAGCAAACCTTGTTGTAGCTCAAAGGGTTCCCGAGTTATTAAATAAAAACACAATTGTTTAGCCTCTTTGAAGAGACATAGCTCCCTTACAACCCATATTTGTTTATGGAAGCATGTTTTGATAGTATTTAATGTCGAATCACGACTTAAAAGGAATGACTAGAAAATGGCTATTCATGAATAACCATGTACATACATATATATGTACATACATATACCGTGCGATTATAAAGTGCCGAACACTTTTTAATGCAAAACTGGCATTAACGATGAGTAAAATGCAAGAAAGCTGTGTGTTTTACTGGCCACCGAGCTGTTGTACATAGCAATCACATGGGCTTGTCGCGCACAACTCTAACAGAGGTGTGGCTTCAAACAAAGAGTATTTTTTTTTCAAACTGTTCGGCACTTTATAATCGCACTGTATATGTACATACATATGTATGTACCTTGTATACAAGTTTATCACAAATCTCTAGAGCTCTGTGGCATATTTTCAATTTGGGACTTGAAGGACATGTCCTGTCCTTGCTTGGTAAGCATATTCATCGATAAACTAATTACATATTATGTGTTTCAGTATTTGTGTTTAAAGCTCCAGGTCCATTTTCTGGTGAATACAATGCATTTATCATGGAAAGAGTATTTCATGGAGCGTATGATGAAACTACATGTTTGGATTGGTCCTTTGATTCCAAAATATTGGCAGTTGGTTCCAAGGATATGGCTACCAAATTATATCCTTTGGATAAGTATGTTTGTTATTTTTGTATTATTATTTATATTTTTTAATAATTTTTCCTTTGATTAAAACCGATACTTTTGTTAAAAATTGTTTCAAATGATACTTTAAAACCTTAATTTTTAATATCCTTATTTTGCCTTCATTTAAGTTTTACCATAAATAAATATTATAATCTGAGCTGAGGATTTCTCAAGTCATATATACAAGGTGTTTGAAGTCTTATATCACATATTAATGGACAGGATTCAAAAGTTTATGCAGAGATTTGGTTTTGTAAATATGGCTTCACACAGTTTCTATTACAGTGTAGCTTTTTTGTATAAATTCCTTCATTATATTATTGATTGCCCATACTTATTAAATAAACGTAAATTTCACGTTCCATCCGTTAGTACCCGGAAGAGGACTTTATTTTACCTAAAAACACCTCTTACCAATATTCTAATGTTTTTGCCTTTATATATCATGTGTTCCAATTATGAACGCATTGGAAGTGTTCTAGATTTATTTTTTACAAATTTTGAATTATAAACCATATTTTCTCATATAATTAAGTTCTAATATTTTATGCATATCTTGTTTTTTTTCTTTTTTATTCATAGTTTATTATAACAACTTTTTAAAAGGGACGTATGTCCTGTTAAGTTGTAAATAAATAAGTAAATACATTAAAAAACATGAAAAACTACTATGGGAACTTAGGTCCGGAAACGAACCCTAAGGGAACCCTTTAAAATTTTACCTTAATAAGGCCCATCTTCTTATGTTATTTTCATGTACTTATTTTAAACAGGGGCGTGCGAAACAGGGGGGCCTTATCAGTTTTTTGACGAAAACTTTTTTCTTTGTAACTTTTTTGTAATTCTGTTATTGGAACATGATTCCTCAGGTCCAAATACATAAAAAAATGTACTTGTATACTGTAGGATTAACGGAGAAAAATTCATTTGAAGGTGCAATTTCATGTTTCAAGGACTAAAAATTAAATACTTAAATGTTGAAAACCTAAATTTTAATTATGCTAGGCGAACGTGCGTCAAAAACTAAGAAAAAAAAACTAATTTACAGCTACTTCCAAAAATTAATCCTAAGGGAGCTATGCATAGCTATGGTCTCCTAAAAATGCACGATTTTTAAAGAACCATAGTAGCTATAAGACCAATTTTTCGACCTACATGTATAGAAACTTTTTTTCTCAGTTTTTGATGTAGAATCATCCGACATCATTGACATTTTGGTTATCAAAATTTTAGTATTTAATTTTTAGTCAAACGTGAAATTGCACCTTCAAATGAATTTTTCTCGAAAACGGTTAATCCTACAATATACAACAGGAGTACCTTTTTTTATGTATTTTGACCTAAGAAATCATGTTACAATAATACAATTACAAAAAAATTACACAGAAAAATGATTTGGGCAAAAAGCTGATAAGGTCCCTCGTTTCGCACGTCATTGGTTAAAATAAGTACATGAAAATAACATACAAAAATGGGCCTTATTATGGTTAGTTTACTTGCAAAACCTCGTCGCTCTATCTAAAAGGGTACCAGAGTTATTAATTAAAACATTTTTATCAATATTTTAAAGGGTCGTAACTCCCTTAGGTCTCGTTTCCGGACTTAAATTCCTCTAGTAGGTTTTCATGTTTTTTCATGTAGAATCATCTTCTTTAGTATGTGACATAAGACTTCAAACACAACTTCAGACACAAGCAGACAGTCATATTTGAATAAGACAATTTAAAAAAAAAACTCTAAACCTGCAGGCATCCTGAATCCTGATAGTTAATAGACACAGGGGCATTTTAAAAACATGTAGTTTTTTAAGTTTCAATCCCTGACATCATGTCATGAAAAATACCATAAAAAAAACTATGTCAAATTTCAGCTCAAAAAAATTAAATTAGGGTATTTAGTTTGAAAATTGGATTTTTTTTATAAGGCACGATGTTTGTTAGAAAATCTTCTGCAAAATTTCTAAATACAAATATATGCCTTTTAAATGACGAAAATTGGCATTCACCTACTTCATTTGAAAATAATAATTTTATTTTTGAAATTATTTTTTAGCTAAAATGGCACAGTATCTTGTTTTCGATTTTAAAAAATTATAACAGAACTTATTCTTTTTTAATGAAGTAGATGCATTTATTTATATATTTGTATTTTGCACGATATGGTATACCAGATATATTCGATCAATTGATTAACAAAAAACGTGCATTATAAAAAAATTATAATTTTTATTTATTTTCTCAATTTTAAAATGAAGTGTGGCGGACCCCAATTTGATTTTTTTTTGAGCCAAAAGGCACATAATTTTTTTATGGTATTTTTACCACATGAGGGAAGGACTTAAAACCTGATGAAAAACGGTTTTTTTGAAATACCCTAATAGACACACTTAAATAGTAGAAATTCATTTATGCTCTTTATTTCAGATTTGCCAATTTTAGAATTTGTTCTTTAGGTAACCATACTGATGGTATAGTAGGTTGCTTTTTTGAAGAAAATAATTATGATATAACTACAGTATCAAGAAACGGACAAGCCTGTATTTGGGAATGTTCCATTGAGGCAGCAGACATGGTTTCTTTAGACAAAAGGCCACCCACAAAGAAAAAGGTATACTAAAAATTTTATCTAATCACTTAATCAATTAAACCATAGAAAAAATGTTATCTCTCCAAAATACAAATTTATTGTCTATTAAACAAACATTACAGCGACAATTGTTTCGAGTTTTTTAACATAAAGTCATTTTCAAGCTACAAATAATGAAAAATTAGGTTGAAAATGGTACAATTCTTTTTGAAAAACTTACTTTTTAAATTTATAAACAAATTAACTTGAGTATACATTATTAGAAATGTCATACTGACCTTAACTATATTATTTTTATAAAATCTTAAAAATTTAAACAAGAAGAAAACTACAATAAGTTAAAATAAATTAATGAAATCTAAAATTTTAAATTGAAGAAAAATCTGGGACATCTATCATAAAATAATCCAAACTATATTTCAAACAGACTAAAGGAATTATCTTTAAACTGCAAAAAAGTAGTTAAACATAAAAAAGGAAAAAGATTAATTTATATTTAACTTGGTAATTGGAATAAAATTGGAGAGGTGGCAGCAAATTCATATCCAAAACTCAAAAAAAAGAACAAAATTTTGGAAAAGTTATTGAACAAAAAATGTTTATTCCAAAGATTAATGCTCTGTAAGGGGACAGGCAAAAATCTTCGGTCTAACATTTAAAACATTATTGTAAACATAAATGTTCAAAAAATCTATTTGTTTATTAACTATTCCTATGAAACTTTTTGTTTTACAAAATGGCAAATTGTTCTAGCAGATCTGTAACTCTATCGTTCCTAGAAATATGCAAAACACTTACTTCATTTTCATAGTTATGGTTGTTGCACAACACATGGTTAGTAAAGTTGGACTTTCAGACCTGCTAGATCAACATTATTTCCATGTAGTAAACGAAAGTGTTCGTTGGTTCTTATACAGATTTTTCTATGGTTTATTTAAATCAACTCCAATATGAGTAAGGATCAAGAATTTCTTAATTTACTTAATTAATTGTTGTGTTTGTTCGGTTTGGACATATATTTCTCTCCAGTAAACAGAGTTACAACTGAGTTAAACTTCATGCAGTCTAAAAAAAATATATTTTGTAGAAAAAGCGCGACGAAACAGAAGAAGATGATATCGACGTCACAAAATCAGTTGAAAGAACCGAAGAAGAAATAACAGCAGCATTAGATAAAATATCTGTAGAAGAACCAGAAACAAATCGAGAAGTAAACAAATTATTTTACAAAAGACTGGCAAGGCATTATCTTTCGGATGAAGTAAGAAAGGATGATAGGGAGGCCGTATTAACAGCTGCTGCTTATCATAGAAAGACGAAAATTTTGGTATCAGGTACAAAGATTAAATTATATTTAGTATGGCAAGATAGATAGATACTTTATTGTTTCTCAAGACTTACACCTTACAACAATTGTTACGTATGTAATATAAAATATTAAAATGAAATAACAAACTTATAAGCTAATCTTAATTAAAATTGAGGCCCTTTATTCGTTAAGGATAAAGGATCTCAGTTTACGAACATTAATTACAAAAAAGTACAACAGTTTAAGTTTTAAGAGGTTTAGGTTACTGTGCAAAGATAAGCCAATTCATATCTCTTAGACTGAGTACATATGGATTTCTGAGAAGTTCATTCAATCAAAAAATATATGTTGTAGATTCAAACTCAGATCTGTTACATATGGTGTACTTTTCCTCTTGGTTAATAGAGTAAGAGTTACGAGAGTAATAGAATTTTAAAAACAGTTTATTAGAGGTTCTTATTTGAGCTATGATTCGAATAAAACCAATATGAATTTTCGTGTGAGGAATTAGTTTTTAGAGACTTATATAAGGGGTAGCAGGTACTAGTGCTTAGTTTTTCTTTAAGTTATGCAAGTAAGTTTGAAATTGACCAAGTAAATATTGCTTATTTAGTTTACGGGCTTCAAGAATTAAGTTTTCCCATAAATTAGGTTGGTTTATCCTGATCAGTATATTTTTATGACTTGACACACAATTATAACGATCTGGTAGGTTTAACTGTTTTTTATTTGTAGTATGGCAATTAATTGTCAGGACTTGATTGACTTTATGTTGCTTTATGCAAATTTCGGTCGCTTGCTTCAAAAATGTCAACTGTTTGGCCATATTAAATATAGTTTTGGAGATACTGAACATTTAAAATCAGGCCATAACATTTTATCTGGTGCCTTGGATTATATTTTCGCTAGTTTTAGATTGAGGTTTAGAGATGCGGTATAGCACAGAGGTTTTTAAACTGATCCAAAATTAAGCTATGCAAGTCTCTAAATCTGCCAATTTCAGCAACAGTAACCCAAATGTACCGAGTTTACTAGTTTTAGTGGAGTTTTTATAGAGCACTTAGGGGTAAATACATAATGGTGAATACATAGTGTTTTTCTTTTCAGGTTTTTCCAATGGTGCATTCTTCATTCATGACTTACCTGAAGTAAATTTAATTCATTCATTAAATATATCAGAACAAAAAATTACTTCAATATGCTTGAATTCAACAGGAGATTGGATTGCTTTGGGATGTTCGGGATTGGGTCAACTTTTAGTTTGGGAATGGCAGAGTAAGTGTTAGAGATTCTCCAACTAAGATTTATTTAATCACACAGTTACAACTGTGGCCACTAAATTTTGGTGTTTTCGATTTTACTGAAAATTTCAGCATATAGTTACTATAATTTAGGCTAATTACAACAAATTTTAACTTAAATTTTTTATATATAATTAATAATAGGTGTAGAGGTGACGGTAAGAAACGGATTATGAGATGAAATGTGGTACCAAAAGTATTTTTTGATTTTTGATGCCTGACTCAAACAGATTGAGTGGCATCACCAACACAACATTTAGCGCCGCAGGCGAAATTTTTTAGAAATCCTAAAGTATCGTATTTTTTAGAATTCCATAAGTAATTATTTTATAAAATCTATTAATTCATACTGTGATATCAAGTTAAGTGCCGCAAGTGATTTTTTTTTAAATTTCACAATTGAAAAAGAAATTTATTTATAAAACTTCTAAGAGCCAGAGAAAACACGTTAGTGAACGTTCAAGTATTACGTAACGCAAATTTTGATCATGTTTTAAAAACCTATTAATTAATATTTATGGCCGGCACTCGGACTCGGCTCGGTAATGTTATTTTTCCGCAGGCGAATACTTTTATAAATCATATTCTAAACACCTCAAAGCAAATTATAATTATTTATAAGATATTTTAAATAGTTTCTTAGGGATTTGCGTTCCGCAACCATTTCCGCAGGCAATTTTTTTAGAAAGAGGACAACACCCTTTAAAATTTTTGATTACAAAACAAAATAATATACATATATCTGAAGGACCAAGGGGGGGCGACGGCCCCCCTTGGCCTCCCTCAGGGCGCCCATGCTGATGCATAGAATCTGTTTAATATATATTTTAGGTGAAACTTACGTAATGAAACAGCAAGGCCACTCAAACAATATGTCATGTGTAGCCTATTCAACTGACGGTCAGTTATTAGCCACTGGTGGAGAGGATGGAAAAGTAAAGTTGTGGAATGTTCATTCGGGCTTTTGTTTTATCACATTCAGTGAACATTCCAATGCTATAACTGCTATAACTTTCAGTGGGAATAGAAAGTTCGTGGTTTCTGCATCTTTAGATGGTTCTGTGAGGGCATATGATGTCATAAGGTAAGCAGTATTATCATCGTTTCTAGAGGATAATTATTGTGGACAAGTATTATCATCGTTTCTACAGGATAGTTATTGTGGACCAGTACGAGGATTTCTTTTAATATTTTTATAGTCCGTCCAATTATGCAAGATAGTAGTTTAAAGTTACGACACATCAAGCCAATCCTGGCATCGCATTCTTATGTACTATGCTTGTTATGCGAGTCTTTGGATAGGCCCTTTCCAGAAAAACAGTACCATTTATGCGCTCTTTGGTGTAAAACGGGCCGCGTCCCTTACTATCTTGCATAACTAGACCGATTATACTACACATTATTGTGAAATATATTGCGTAATGTACCTATGGTCCATCCAGTCATGCATGATAGTAGTTTAAAAATTCCAGCGGTTTTTATTCCATATGATTGGTTAGAGACACGTACCTTTTAGACTATAACATATTCAGATATTTGTTTACATTTTTTCACAATGAGTGGTCGTTAAAACCATTGAAAAAGGTTCTTTTTTGGTTTATTCTTCATACACTTACATATTATACATTTACATATTGTACAAACGCAAATTATATTGAAAACAAGCAAAACGTCAAATTTTTAGGTTACAATGACAACTTAAGGCCTATCCAGAAGCTCGCATAACAAGCATAGTACATAAGAATGCGATGCCGTGATTTGCTTACAAGATACATTACGACACATCAAGCCAATCACGGCACCGCATTCTCATGTACTATGATTGTTATTCGAGTCTCTGGGTGGGTCCTTAGGTAGAATGTGCAGGAAAACAGTACCGACATCTGTTAAATTTTTGATACACTACGATTTATGCAATCTTCTTTATTTCAAGCGTTCTGTTGTGTAAAACGGGCCGCGTCCCTTCCTATCACGCATGACTGAATGGACTATAGTATATTAACTTACCTCCCTTTCCTATCTCCACTGACATACAGGGTGATTTCAACTGTCGCGATCTTTTTATACTAATACTCTCGCTGTTTTTAATTTACACCTTTACAGGGTTTAAATAAATTTCTTATATTTTTAAACTTTTGGTTTTTAATTGAATCGTTGGAGTTTAAAAGGAGGTTATGTCCATAAAAGTTATTTTCGAGAAAACAGCAAAAAATTAATTTGAAAAACATTGCTTTTAACAAAAATTTTTTGTTGTAACGTCAAATTAACAATAATAAGAAACTACAAACCTTCAAAAAGAAACTATTAACTTTTACCATTTTTTTTTGTTATAAAAAAATAACATGCTGGACCCGATTAAGGTATTGTAGGTATATAATATACCTACACCTACTCAATAAAAAATTCACATTAGTAATTTTAAAATAATTTTTATTATAATAATCCTGTTCTCAGTTTGGCTTAAAGCACATAAAAACAATCTTGATATAATAGTTATGATGACAATTTAGTCACCATTTTTAAAATTGAGTATAATAAAAAATACAAGGCGTAATTGGCCATTTTCAATGAAAAATTTTCGTTATGTCATTAAGGCTGAACGGGTAAATTTTGAGTTTGGATCCTGATAGATTAATGAAGTTAAATGTTTTTAAATTAAGCCTTCAGGTTTTGATGGTGATGTTCAAATTAGACGCTTTTCTACGCTACTTTAGTATTAAGTCCTTTTAAAACAATAATTTTTTGTCCCTACGAACGAGATCAAGAATTTTTTCGAGTTCCTCCTAATATTTATTGATGCGTATATTGTGCAAGATACTATGCAGACAGGTCTAGGCAACGGTGTACAATAAATTCGCGGATAAAACTGCGTTACGTGAAATTCATTGCGCGAGGCATAGATTTTGTAAAATATTGAATTCGTCTTAAGCGACGCAAAACCCCAATGTACCAAATGTTGTTAATGATAACATTGATAACTTATCAGGTTAATAAAAAAATGTAAATATGTGTGGTTCTATCACTTTAATTGAAAAAATATAAGTAAGTAAGTAGGGATGGTTCTAAAGGGGGATACAGAATTTTTTAAATATTAAATTCGTTTTCAGCGAGACGAAAAATCCCAGGTACCAATTTTTTTCAGGTTACATAAAAAATATATAAAAAAGGGATGATTCTACCCCATTTAGGGGTACAGATAGATTTTTTTAAATATCAAATTCATTTTTAGTGAGTCTCAAAACCCCCAAATACCATTTTTTGTAAATATTAAACAAATTGTACAAATTTTAACACCTTATCTTACTTGTACACCGTCGCCTGGACCTGTCTGTATACGTTATTAACTCGATTTAACCGAAAATGTTACATAACCCCTTTTAAAACTCTGCGATTAAATTCCACAACGAATTTTAGATTTGTAGTTTAAGGGTTTGGTAAAATTAATTCTGGCTATAGACTTTACAAAGACAAAGACTTTAAAATTCCTCCTTCCTTAATTTTAGTATGCAGTTCTGTTATTAAATAGCCACACCTCTTAGTTTGACTTATTACTGTACTTCACTGCTAAAGAAACCCGAAAAAATATAAATGGTTAAGAGAAACTTTTACTGTGCAGTGCACACGTGCACAGTTTGCACGTGTATTATGATTATGTGATTATGGACATTATTTCTCCTGTCCTGTACTTAAAAGAAATAAAAAAACGATCATATTTTTAGGTACCGAAACTTCAGAACATTTACATCAACAAGGCCAGTACAGTTTTCTTGTGTAGCTATTGACTCAAGTGGGGAATTTGTTGCTGCAGGTGGTCAGGATATTTTTGAAATTTATCTGTGGTCTGTAAAAACTGGTAGGCTTCTAGAGATACTTGCTGGACATGAAGGACCAGTGGTAAGTACACGATTTCGACAATTTAGAACTTATACAGTTACTTCATCCGGAGGCGCACCTCATCTAGATCAGAGATCGACAATTGACTTTTATTGGAAATTATTATTATTAAATTATTATTTTTAATTTAATTATTATTCTAGTCTTCTTTGACATTCTCTCAAACACAAACTAGCACAGTGATGGCCTCAGTTTCATGGGATAAAACACTGAGAATATGGGACCATATAGAGAAAGGATCAGCTTACGAAACCATTGAGTTAACAGCCGATGGTATTTGTGTAACTTTCAGACCAGATGGGCAGGAAGTAGCTGTTGCAACTTTAGATGGACAAATTGCTATTTATGACGTTAAAACTGCTCAGCAAGCAACAAGTATCGAGGGAAGGAACGATCTCGGAAGCGGTAGATCGGATACTGATCTCATAACTGCTAAAAAGAGTTTACAAGCAAAGTAAGTGTAACTAGAAAGACCAAATATGTTGGCCTATCTCTTAGTTTTTAGAGCTACCTAAATCTTCTGTTGTTTTGGCGTTTCTATTGATAATTGGCCTACTCGGTCTGGTCTTCATTTTTTTTTTTCAGTTTTTTTTTACTCTTTTTAAAAATTAAGACCTAATTTTTTACACTTAATTTTACAGTTAATATTTATGTTTTATGTGAAACGTTTTAAGAAATTGCTTTTCCATAAATTTAGCTTTCATTTAGAAGTTCAACTTCGATCCCTAATTAGCAAAACTAGGTCTTAGATATAGTATTCTACTAATATAAGAGTATACTTAAGTATATGTAATAAAATTCCAATGTAAAATTAATTTTAGGGCATTTACCAGTTTATGTTATTCTGCTGATGGCGAATGTTTATTAGCTGGTGGACAATCTAAAAATGTTTGTATTTACAATATAAGAGAAGGCTTGTTACTGAAGAAATTTGAGATTACCCAAAATAGATCTTTGGATGCAGTTGATGTAAGTACTATTTATTATTAAAAACTATAAGTAACTTTTTAATTGAAATTTATTGTTATTCTCTTCCCTCTTGTTCTACAATTGATATTTAAAAACCATGTTGCCATATGATGAGTATAGTAAGTATAATGTTTTTATAATAAGAATCGAGATTATTATTAAGGGAATATTTCAGTGAGTTTACATAAATTATAAAAGTTTCTAATTTTATTCCAAACTAATCGTATAAATTGAACTCTATGTTTATGAATATTCACAATGCGATTATTCAGGGTGATCAATAACTGCCATGCCAAAATTTAAGAGGTGATTCTACATCCAAAAATATAAAAAAAATGTTCCTGTAAAGGTTGGTCCGGCAATGAGCTCTAAGGGAGCTACATCCAAAAATATAAAAAATGTTCCTATAAAGGTTGGTCCGGCAATAAGCCCTAAGGAAGCCACAGCCCTTTAAAATTTTAATAAAAACAACGTTTTTAATTAATAACTCTAGCACTCTTTAAGCTAGAGCGACGAAATTTTGCACGTATACTTGTATTAATAAGGGCAAAAAGTTTGTGTTAATTTAATTTTTTGAATTTATCCAGAGACGTGCCTAGAGGGACAAAATATGTGAGGCTTAATACATTTTTCCACTTTTTTATGTTTGTATTTTTTGGATATTTTGTAAAAAGTATAGATTTCTTGACTAAAAAAATGTCATATAGTGTAACACTGTATAAGCAACCGTTTTCAAAAAAAATGCAACTAACTTTTTATGCCACCAAAAACGTTACTTTTTAAAAAGCTATTACTCCTTTAAAATTAAATTTAGGTGTTTTGGTGAAGGATACTTTTTGCTCAGTTTTAAATGAAGAATCACCCTGCATCATTAAAAATTTATTTATTCCTTTTTTTTTTCTTCCTCATCTTCGAAGGGCCGTAGCTCCTTTTGGGCTCGTTTCCGGACCTACTTTTATAGAAACTTTTTTTCATATTTTTATATGTAGGATCACCTCTATGATATTGGCATGCCAGTTACTGATCACCCTGTATATTTTAGGATTTCATAAATAGAAGAAAACTAACAGAATTCGGCAACATCGCACTTGTAGAAGAAAGAGAAGAACGAGAAGGTGGTAACGTTTCAATTAAACTTCCTGGAGTCAAAAAAGGTGACATGGCAAGCAGAGTTTTTAAACCAGAAGTCAGAGTATTTTCATTGCAATTTTCGCCCACCGGTCAACAATGGGCTGCTGCGACCACAGAAGGGTTGTTAATTTATTCACTGTGTTCGGGATTGGTGTTTGATCCTTGGGATTTGCAAATTGGTATAACTCCTACCGCTGTAAGAGAGGCGATTGCAGAAGATGATCACACAAATGGTAAGAAATTAAATTTATGTATTTTTTTAATACAATACTATTCACGGTGCTTTTTTGGGATATTTTTTGTTTGTTTTGAAACCCTGAAATTCCTTTACCATTTAATAGTACCGTCCATTTATATGATTTTCAGCAAAAATTAAAAAAATCTACTTCGTTTTTTTTTTTTAAATAAAATAAATGCTGAACGAGCTGCGAAGAGTATAACAAGCCGTGAAGATATTTTATGCTACGTATTTCATTATATACTATTCACAGTAAATGGGTGCATTTTCCAATTATTAAAAAAAAAATAAAAAACTTAAAAAAAAATCTACAATTTTTCTATTTTTTTCCTTTTTTTGCAAAAAGGAAATAAAAAAAAAATTTAATTTTTTTTTATATTTGGGAAATTGCAATATACCATTTACTGTGAATGATTTTTTTAATTTTCGCTGTAAATCATATTAATGGACGGTATTATCGAATGGTAAAGGAATTTCAGGGTTTCCAAAAAACAAAAAACAAAAAATACCCCCAAAAAAGCACCGTGTATTATTATTATTAAAAACGTTTGTGCTGTTTCTGAAATTTTCAAAATTTTAAATTTATGTTCCAGGTTTGATAATGGCAATGAAACTTAATGAAGCTAATTTAATTCAAGAGGTTATTGAAAATATCCCTCTTAAAGACGGTAAGTTTTTATGGTTTTTAGTTATTTTTAAATTTCAAACATATACATATTATTCACTATTGAAGTCGATATAGCCCAAACTAGAAGATTTTTTTTTTGGCCAAAAAATAACAAAATGGCGGACGTTTTTCAAAAATGTTCAAATATTTTCAAACAAAAACATCCGCCATTTTGTTAATTTTTGGCCAAAAGCTGTTCTTCTAGTTCGGGCTATAGCGACTTCAATACTGATTAATATCCCGTTTTTCTTATTTTTTTTTCAGTCGATTCAAACGGCCGGAATTATGCGACCACCGTTTTTGATATTTTTTATTCAAAAAAGAACTTATGGCCAAAAAGTGGCACTTTAAAAATGATTTTTTTTATTTGAATATACTACAAAATTTTACAATGATATATTTTTTCTTTCTATATCAAAACAATGTTAAATTTTTTTTTTTAAATTTGATGACCTTAAATAAAAAAGTTATAATTTAATTATATAAAAAATATTTTTTAATTTTAGTGGAGTTGACGATATCGAATATGAGTGAACAGTGTGTTCAAAGATTATTGCTTATTATTGCCAGTGCATTGGACAGTTCAAGACATTTAGAATACTACCTTTTGTGGGCTCAACATTTACTGACAATACACGGCCCCAAAATAAAACCCCAAAGAAATTTACCAGCAATGATTGCACTGGAAAAAAGTCTAGTGAGAAAGCATGAACAGCTTTCCAAAATGTAAGTCTTTTAATTGCTTCTGTGGTCTTTTTAAAACTTTAGATGAGACATTCACTACATCCCCTGAATATTCAGGATCTATAGGATTAAATGTATCCAAAATCCTAAAAATGTTCAAGACTTTTTCTACATTGCAATTTAATATGTATGTAAATTCCACGTGATCACGCGTGGCCTGTAAAAGTAGGGTCCTCTGGGTTTACTTTGTATTTTGCTTCTTGTTTGACCGTTCTTGATCTTTTGGACTTGGCTTTTTTTCCAGAGTAAAAATAGACTAAGAGGCAAAGAACAAAGTAAGTATACCAGGTGAGTTTTATTTACATATGTTCACCCACAAAATTAAAATTAATCTTCATTCGATAAAAACGAAACTTTGGTGATTTATATAATTTTACATTGGCTATAAAATGGCGGATTTAATTTTTTTTTTTCACTTCCGTATATATAAATATATATTTTTTTAACGGAACACCCTGTATTTTTTTACATTTTTTTAATTCACCCGAAAATTCTATGTATAATTAATTAATTAATATGTAGATATGATTGTTTTATCTTAATTTTTGGGGTAGAAACAAATAAAATTCACTCAGTATAATAAGTGACCCTATGTAAAAGTGTTGAAATGGTCATTTTCACCCATTAATTTTTTTTTATTAAATAAATAATTTAAAATCCGCAAGAAAAAGAACTTTGAAAGACTATAAATAAATAAATAAATAAATAAAATAATACATATTTACATTAAAAATTAGTCTTATAAAATGACTATGTTATATTTTTTCTATTTTTACTAACTGTTTTTCAAAATCCGCAAAAAGGAGTTAGGTATATTAACATTACGATACGCAATTTGGATTTTGTATATTATAAGTAATGTATATATTACGATACAGAAGTGGAAAATTACGATAATATTATTATTAGTATTATTATTATTACTTTTCCCGATGAAAGTCTTGCTATGGTAAAAAAATTCAGAAAAAAATAATTGCTCTTTTTTTTACGTTTCTCGACGTTTTATATCAAAAAAAATATGATTTCCGTCAAAAAAAAATCTGTTGTCTGTCTGTGTGTCGGTCTATCTGGCCGGAATATTTTATTTAACACGATAACTTTAGAACGCTTCGAGCTAAAGATTTAAAATTTGGACCATAAATTGATTATCCAAAGTTCTAGGCTGGGATTGTTTTTGGTAAAAATCGGGGTGGGGTAAGGGGGTTTTACGAAAAAAGGATTTATTTTTGAAAAAACTAATATTTTTGAAAAAATCTTAAAAAGTTTTGTTGAGTTTTTTTTATTTTTCGTTTTTGATTTTAATGAACCTAGGCCAATAGGGAAAAGTATTATTTTGTTGGCAGCAGTATTATTATTATTATATTACCTACTACATAATCTATAATATTAATATTGATTAATTTTTTAGTTGTGATTATAACAAGTACACACTTCAATATGTTTCATCACTGGGTGAAATAATTAGTAAAAAACCTAAAACTGAAGAAAAAATGGAATTAGACAGTGAAGGAAGTGAAATGGAAAGTGAAGTAGAAAGTGAAACAGAATTTTTAAGTAATTATGTAGATGATTAAATTTTATTAAATTGTTTATACAAAAATTTATTTTTTTACATATTTAAAATTTAAATAATCCTTCTTAAAAAACGCTCACATAATGAAACAATTCATTCCCATCAAAAAATTGTCTCTTTTCCAGCTGACGCACACAGGTAAAAAATTCCAAAAAAAAAAAAAAACGGAAAAAAATCATGAAGCGTCGAAAGTTGAATATTTATAAATCTTATAGTGTCCTCTAAATGATGTATATACATATTTTTAAAAATGTTTGCGGTCTTGCTTAAAAAATTAAATTTAAGTGCATATACAATATCTTACATCTTGCACTTACCCACTCAACTGTCACTTGTCAAATTATTTTCTTGTAAATGTCATTAAAAATTTTAATAACAATATGAATTCATAAGCTATTTATTGGATAAAACTTTGTATGGCACTCATGGGTAAACCGATATTGCCCACTAGTACCATAAATAACTAATTTTGGTCAATTATGTAATTTTTTATACTGAATTTGAATATGAATAAAAAACACCCCCATTCCGTTTAAAATTTTTAAGTTACTCCCTCTCCCACCTAAGGGTGTCGATGAAAACAAATCTGCTCTTTCATAAAAAAATTACCCCTGACCCTAAAATCTGACATCTAAAAAAATTACTAGAATAAAAGTAGAGCATTTTAGCATTCTTTAATTGGGGTCTTAAAAATTTTCTTATACAGCTTTTTTTGCTAAAGCCTAATAATGCCATTAAAAAAATATTTTTTATGCTGGAGTCCGCGATTCATTTTAAGTGGGGCCCGTAACGCTTCTGTTTTTTTTTTTTTTTGCTAAAGGCTAATTAAGCCCTTGGATAAATATTTTTTTCCAGCGACGGCGTTGCAAAACCGTGGTTTTAGGTGGAAAAGTTTGTAAAGAAAACATTTTTTCTTTACAAACTTTTTTACTATTTTATTTTTATGAAGTCCCGGGACCTTTGACTTTGACAAATAGAACCCGTAATATTTTATATACAAAGTTAATTAACCTTGCAACGTTTACTTTCAAATCTGAAAGTACTTTTTGATTATTATTATACACTGATAAAAAGAAATAAAATCTGTGTAAAATTACAAGCGAGATTAAGATGTATGAACTGTCCAAAATGTCCAAACTACTCGCAAAAAAATACCCTGAAAAAAAGCTATGCCCCTGACGACGATTTCTACCAAGACTTGGCGCCCCACTCTAAAAAAAACTTTGTCCCTGATGACAATTTCTACCAAAACTTGGCGCCCCTAGCAAAAAAAAACTTTTTTCCTGACGGTTCTGCCAAGACTAGCCTAGCCTAGCCAAAAAAAAAACCCTCAAAAAAAAATCTTTGTCATATGAACAAAAACGCCCCTCTAGGCTGGCGCCCTGAAGCAGATCTGCAGATCAGAACCCTCGAGGCGCCCCTCTAGGCTTGCGCCCTGAAGCGGATCTGCAGATTAGAATCCTTGAGTGTTCACTTGATTCATACAAAGGCTGGCTCTGATACCAAAATCTTGGTTATTTTTTCGGGGAATAAAAATGAAAAAAAGGCAAATTTATATTTTTTTTTAGGCTAATGCAATAAAAAAAACATATATTCCATGGGGGGGGGGGTAATTACCTCCATTACCCCCCTCATCTACGCTCTTGCATGCGACTGTCTGTGACTCATTTAAAATGAGTCATTTTAAATTACACTTCTGCTCAAAAATATCGGCCCACCTAAAAAAATACACATTTTTGAATGCAAATATCTCCAAAACTATTTAATGGATTTATTCGATCTTTTTTTTATTTTGAAGCTTGAACTTTTAGCTCTTACTTACTGGAATAAAAATTATCAAACATCTTTTTTTATACCGGCAGCAATGAAAAGTGCACAGCTATGTTTTTTTACTGCACCTTTCGATATGCGCATGGTTCGCCACTGCATATTTTTTTACAATTTAATTAATTGATTTTATAGCCTAATTAAATGGAAGTAATCTCTTTTTAAATTTTTTAATTTTCCTTTTCTCGTTTAGGAGATATAAGGTTTTTTCTAAAAATTTACATTTTTGCAAGTAACAAAAAAACTACGCAATGGATTTAATTGATTTTTTTTTTTAATTTGAAGCTTAAATCGTAAACTTTTATTTATTTAATTTAGGTTTCTGTTGGAAACATGTTTAAACTGAGTTTACATTGCTTAAATAGTCATGTTTTTTTTACTCGATCTTTTTTGTTGCAATTTAAACACAAACTCAAATCTTTCCATAAGTTTTAAAACTTATTCTAATAGCCACACTTATTGTGACTGATTCCGTCTTTTATTTTTTATCATAAGTCTTCTCATTTAGGAGAAATTGTGTTTTTTTGGTAAATAAGGACTTTTTAAGTGGTGGGCTAGTGCCACCCCTGTAACTAACTTTTTTATGATTGACAAGACTTGTCACTTATGTGACAATACTTTTTTAACTCGTTAAAATTTTATTTAATTGTATTATTTAAATGGAAACAAGTCCGGAAGTAGCTGCCCAAGCTGTAGCTCTGCTACAAGAAGGGCACAGTCAGCGTTATGTTGCTCAACAGTTAAATATTACGAGAGCAGCGGTAAGAAGAGTATTCCAACGAGGAGACCGGTTCCTTTAGTCGACGCCAAGGAGCTGGCAGACATAGGTGCACGTCCGCTCGGGATGACCGATTTATCGAGCTTAATTCCCTGCGGAATCGTCGTCTAAATTCAGTTAATTTGAGATCACGGCTTCAAGAAACAAGAGGTGTAGCAGTAAGTAGGTCCACTATTGGTCGAAGGCTTTTTGAAAGAAACCTTTGCTCTTATAAGGCTGCAACTGGACCTAAACTCACTGCTAACCATCGTCGTGCCAGGCTGCAGTTTGCAAGAAGATATTTAAACTGGGACAGAAACCAATGGGCAAAGGTTATGTTTTCTGATGAAACCAGGATATGTCTATTTGGGAATGATGCAAGACAGCGTGTCTACCGACGTCCTGGAGAACGTTATGCACAAGCCTGCATTGCAGAAAAAGTTAGTTATGGTGGTGGATCGTGCATGATATGGGGAGGTATATCATTGGAAGCTAAAACTGAACCCGTTTTTATTATAAGGGAAGAACGTGGACGGCAAAGGCGAAGTCTTACAGCGGAAAGGTATGTCGAAGAAATTTTGGAAGAGCACGTCGTACCTTACGCCGGATTTATAGGCGATGACTTTATTTACATGCAAGACAATGCAAAGCCGCATACTGCAGCAAATGTCAGACGATACTTAAGAGATGTCGGTATCGACGTCTTAGAGTGGCCAGCTAATAGCCCCGATCTTAACCCAATCGAACATCTCTGGGATGAGTTAAAAAGAAGAATTCGATCAAGGAACCCAGCGCCAGCGACAATTCCAGAACTAATTATAGCAGTCGAGGAAGAATGGGAAAATATACCTCAGAATACTATAAGAAACTTAATTCTCTCTATAAGTAATAGAGTACAGGATGTACTTAGGGCTAGGGGGGGAAATACTAGATATTAATATTAGACATATCGCATTGGGAAATATGACTATAACGTCTATAATATTTATGTAGATAAATTTTAACTAAAGTGTATACACATTGATAACCTAGCCTCAACCGTGTAATGTTGGTTAGTTTTAGTTATTCTATCGACGCTTTTCCGTCATATACAGTTTTACAGGGGTGGCACTATCCCACTGAAAAAGTCACTTTTTCCGAAAAACTTTAATTTCTCCTAAATGAGAAGACTTATGATAAAAAATAAAAGAAGGAATCAGTCACAATAAGTGTGGCTTTTAGAATAAGTTTTAAAACTTATGGAAACATTTGAGTTTGTGGTTAAATTGCATCAAAAAAGATTGGGTAAAAAAAACATGACTATTTAAGCAATGTAAACCCAGTTTGCACCAGAAACTTAAATTAAATAAATAAAAGTTAAGGACTTAAGCTTCAAATTAAAAAATAAATCAATTAAATCCACTGTGTAGTTTTTTTGTTATTTGCAAAAATGTTTATTTTCTGAAAAAACCGTATATCTCCTAAACGAGAAAAGGAAAATTAAAAAGTTAAAAAAGAAATTACTCCCATTTAATTGGCCTATAAAATCAATTAATTAAATTGTAAAACAATATGCAGTGGCAAACCGTGCGCATATCGAAAGAAGCAGTAAAAAAACATAGCTGTGTAATTTTCATTCCTGCCGGTTTAAAAAAAGATTTTTGATAATTTTTATTCCAGTAATTAAGAGCTAAAAGTTCAAGCTTTAAAATAAAAAAAAGGTCAAATAAATCTATTGAATAGTTTTGGAGTTATTAGCATTTGAAAATGTGTATTTTTTTAGGTGGGCCGATATTTTTGAGCAGAAGTGTATTATGATTAAAAAAAAATTATCATGAATAATTTTAATTAGTAAATTATAAAATTATTCAAAGGGTTTTCCATAGATAATAGTTCTCTCTTATCTATGGTAATGCGCTATAGAATATCTAGACCTTTATACACAAAAATAGAAAATTCCTACATTTGTGCCTTTAATCTTTAATGGGGTTTTCTCAGATTAAATTGCCCCTAAAAGTAGACTACCGTGAAAACAGTCAAAAAATTTGTAGTGTGACCGTGTAAAATTATTTTTGTTTGTTTTTTATGATAATAAGTGATTTTTTGTTATCGTTCGCTGTGTATTAAAAGTATTTGTGTGTTCTGTATAAAAGTAGATGTTAATTAGTTGTTATCTCGTACATATCATTAAAAAACGTAAAAAATAATTTTGAGGTTATATTATTCACATAAAGTACAAGTTTATCGAGTAGGCAAAGTGAATAGATTGTTATCTGGAGGAAAATTACAGTGTTTTTAAACGATCTAGCAATGACTGAACCAAAAAACAATGTTCCTATTCCCTTCAGCAAAACCAACGATAAAGCTCAAGATGAGGTAAGAATTTAAACATAATTATTATGATAACCCTAGGCATTTTATAACTAGATTAGGGCCTTTGATTGTATAAAAGAACTGTTGTCCTACATCTAATATCCATCGTAGTTGTGGGCCCAGCCACTGATTCACCAGTAGGGCAATAAAATAATAATTTACACCAAGATGACTTTGCTTTTTGGTCATCTAGATTGTCTGACTCGCACAGTAGATTAATTGGATAATGTGTGTCATAAAGTATAAACCAGGTTAAAAATCATACCAAGCAATAGACAGGTTATTTAGGGTTGGTAGATACTTGACACAGTATTTTGTATATACAGGTTGGTCCAGAACTCACGGAAAAAATTTTAGAGGTGATTCCACATCCAAAAATAGGAAAAAAGTTCAGATAAACGTTGGTCCAGAAACGAGCCCTAAGGGAGCTATGGCCCTGATGTAGTATCACCCTGCATTATTAAAATTTTCATTGGTGCAATTTTTAGTTCTCATTTTTGATGGTCAGAACATAATAAAATCTCTTTGCAATTTTCTCAAAAACCATTGGTTCTATATCTTATTGACGAAATGTCAACATAAATACAGATAAAAAGTTTGGGTTTTGCCCCCCCCCTCATTTTGCATGTCCCTGTTTTTTTAGGGTTGTTTGAATTTGCTAATTTTTCGCTAAAAACTACCGGAGATAGACGTAATGTGTTACGCATTAAAATAAAAATGTATTAGGTGTTCCATTTAAAAAAATCAAAGTTAAGTGAAATTTCCTGTACAACCGGAAGTGGCAGCATGAAAATGTTTTTAATCAATTGGCCATATTCAAAAACCCCAAAGTTCAAAATATCAGATTTGTAAAATTATTGGTTCTCCATAAACTTTTAATAGGCCACTTCCGTGAATAACCCTGTATAAGACTGCCAAGATGACTTGGTTAAAAAATAATTTTCTAAGTTCAAAAATCCCAGGGTCATAGAGGTGAGTATTTCTCTTTGAAATTTGAATGTTATTAAATATATGTGCGGTTTTAACCAGATAGAAATATAAAGGGTGTCCTACAACTCGCGTCCATCCTTGAAGGACACATAATATATCAAAAAATTTGAAAAAAAAGTCATATAAACATAGGACCGCAAATTGGTCCTAATGTACTTACGGCGTATTGAAGATATAGGTCTCTTAATGTGATAAGACCTTAATAATACTAAACCACAATTTAAATCTCGTCCTTCTAGCTCAAAGGGTCCCAGATATTAAATAAAAACCCTATTTTTGGTATCCCATTTAAAGGGCCATAACTCCCTTAGGACCGATTTGCGGGTCTATGCTTGTATAAACTTTTTTTAATTTTTTTTTGATGTAGTATTTTTACCTTCAAAGATGGACGCGAGTTCTGGGACACCCTGTATTGTGATAATAGCGATAATAGTAAAAAATTGACATAAAATTAAAATCTTGTCGAAAATTACTAAAATTATTCAGATTTTCTCGAGATTTTTGAAATACTAACCGAAAACTAGTACATTGATGTTTTTGTTTTTCAGAAATTAATGGAACCTTTTTCATATATTCTGCAAGTGCCTGGTAAAAATATTCGTATAAAATTGTCCAGAGCTTTTAATTATTGGTTACACATTCCAGAAGAAAAAGTAGCAAAAATTACTGATATTATACAACTACTACATAATGCTAGTCTATTGTAAGTTTAAAATTACTTTAAAAATATTTTTTATCTATAAGAATTCCCAGTTATTTTAGTATTTCGCCTAAATTTAAGACTTTAAAATTTAATATTCCCACTAAACACAAAACTTCTACAAGAAGTTCTCACAAAGTTGCATCAAGAAGTTCAACTTCTTATAAGACTCTTTGTTTCATTCTTCAGATCGTGCTGGAGAATTACAAATGACCGCCACACCAGGAATTCTACAAAACTTTATTTATATGTATTATGATACTTTTAAACTTCTCAAATTACACGGTTTTTTAAGGTTTACTATAGGGATGTATAATATATGCATAAAAAAATCTATACATAGTAAATACATTATTTTTTTTCTATATTTATATGTACTTCTAATAAGCTTCGCAACTTGTAAGTTTTTTGTAACTTCATTAACAAGAGTCGACAAGTCGACAAGAGTTAAAGGGCTGTATATTCCCAATGGCGGGCATAGAGGGTCCCATTTACTAATCCAGTTATGTGCACTAAATTAGTATGACCCGCTTAGGCATTAACTAAAATTAATATATTAAGTTAGGTACTTATTAAAAAATTACATTTTATTGCTGGTAGGATACAAATGGAAACTCGTTTTTAGCAGTGGAAATATAAAAACTTCTACGAGAAGTGCTGAAGAATTACGAATGTTCGCCACGTCAGGAATTCTACAAAACTTTATTTATAATACTTCTTTTACACTTCGCAAATTACACGTTTTTTTTAAGTTTTACTATAGGGATTTCACAGAAATCACAATGTAGCCTTGTTTTATACATTATCACAGAAAAACGTTTTATAAAAGTTGCATAGTGGTTGCACTGAAAAGTCACAATGTACCCCTTTTTAAGAATTCTTCAGGGTATCTGCAACCTCACGTGTTTAGTTGGTTAATGGCCAAATAAAAAATTACATTTTAAACAGGGGCCAGACTTTTAGTCTTCATTTACCGGGGGCTTGTGAAATAATTTTATGAAGACTATTTTTAAATTAAATAGCCACAAAAGGATATTTTACTAACCAGACCATCATGTAGGCGCTATTATTACATGGTGACGCATCTGTAGATGTTTATAAACAGATAATTCAAATTAGTGTATCCCAAAAAGTTATAATAAAAGCATTGAATTGGTGGTTCATTTGGTGAAATATGTTTTATTCACAAGCATATAGAAAAACGTTCTTTATATGCATTATAAAAAGTTGCAAAATGTATAATTTTTGTCTGTTTCTTTAGAAGTTAAAAAAGCTTTTCTTTTTTAACCTAGGTTAGATATGAATTCCTATATAACCTGTTTTTTGGCTTTTGGTTATAACTCATAGATGGCGAAACAATCGCCTTGTCTGTAAACAGGTGTGGTTTGCGAATAAAAGAACCTCTTTTTTGTTCATTTCTACGAAAAACAATAAGAAATAATATTTATTTATATATTATATGGTTCATACCGAGACTAATAATAGAAAATAACAACGAACCATTTATTTAAATTATTATTTAGTTGAAATTTACAGTGACGTTAGAAATCTGCAAAATTTTTGTAGAAGATTATTTAAAATGGCGAATTTTACGAGGTAATGTGTTATTTATTTATGCTTGTGAAAAAATTCTGTTCCAACCACATAAGAAAATTACATTTCCATCTCTTGAGATGCTAACTTGGCCTAGGCTACGCATCTCTCGAGTTTGAAATGTTTTATTTTCATAGAAATATATTATAGTACCGAATAATAAGATAATTATATTTATTATCTAATAATATATTTTTAAAAATTGTAAATTTTGCGAGCCCCCGGTAATTGAATACCAAAAATCTGGCCTCTGATTATAAAATATAAAATTGTAGGTTAGATGATATACAAGATAATTCTATATTAAGGAGGGGCATACCTGTTGCCCACTCGATATATGGGGTTGCAAGTACCATAAACTCCGCTAACTATGCATCATATATTGCCTTAGAAAGAGTTGTGGAACTACAGCATCCTGAAGTAAGTATATAATAGGTTTGTTTTGTTTCTCGAAAATCTCATTTCTAAACATAAAATTGCATAAAATTCCATTTGGGTAAATTACCTATTTCCCTTCTCCATTCTCTCATTTTATATGAAAAATGTTACGCTTATAATTTTGATGTCAGTCAAGGCCGTATCCAGGGGGGGGGCAGGGGTCCCGGGCCCCCCCCCCCGAAATCCTAAAATTTTATACGAAAATCTAAAAATTTTTGAAGCTTCTCCGGGACCCGGGTTCAAGGCCCGGCTTTGATAGTTTCTTTTAGTTTATAACAAACAGTTTATACTTTATTTTTACTCCCCCAGAATGATAAGGATACAAAGCAAAGCAAATATGCAGGCTCTTTTCCAAGTCGACCATACACCTTCAAATTCGTAAACATTTTCGCCTGCGGCGCTAGAGTTTTTTTGCATTTAAACTTTAAATACACTTTTAAAATTAAAATAGACTATAACATTTCTAAAAAAAATCGCCTGCGGCGCTATAGCTTTTTTACTTCCCCAGAACGATAAGGACACAAACCGAAGCAAATATGCAGGCTCTTTCCAAGTCGACCATACACCTTCAAATTCGTAAACATTTTCGCCTGCGGCGCTAGAGTTTTTTTGCATTTAAACTTTAAATACACTTTTAAAATTAAAATAGACTATAACATTTCTAAAAAAAATCGCCTGCGGCGCTATAGCTTTTTTACTTCCCCAGAACGATAAGGACACAAACCGAAGCAAATATGCAGGCTCTTTTCCAAGTGGACCATACAAATTCAAATTCGTAAAAATTTCGCCTGCGGCGCTAGAGTTTTTTTTTGCATTTAAACTTTAAATACACTTTTAAAATTAAAATAGACTATAACATATCTAAAAAAAATCGCCTGCGGCGCTATAGCTTTTTTACTTCCCCAGAACGATAAGGGCACAAAGCGAAGCAAATATGCAGGCTCTTTTCCAAGTGGACCCTACAGCTTCAAATTGGTAAAAAATTTCGCCTGCGGCGCTAGAGTTTTTTTTGCATTTAAACTTTAAATACACTTTTAAAATTAAAATAGACTATAACATTTCTAAAAAAAATCGCCTGCGGCGCTATAGCTTTTTTACTTCCCCAGAACGATAAGGACACAAACCGAAGCAAATATGCAGGCTCTTTTCCAAGTGGACCCTACAGCTTCAAATTGGTAAAAATTTTCGCCTGCGGCCCTATAGTTTTCTTGCATTTAATAGGCCATAAAATTTATAAAAAAAATCGCCTGTGGCGCTATAGCTTTTATACTTTTTTTTATTGGACTTTATAAAACCTAAGCTTAAAATTTGTCAATATTTTCGCCTACGGCGCTAGAACTTATACCACTGTTTTCAAATTTAAATAGACCAGCACAGTTGTAAAAATTTTTACCTGCGGTGCTAGGGCCTTCTTATTTTTTTTTATTTGAATTATAAAAACTTGAGTTTTACTACATTGAATTAAAAAAAGGCCGAAAATTACCAGAAGTAAAAAAAACATAAAAAAAATTCTTCTGCGGCGCAATTTTCATTCTTTTCGAGATTTAGGGAAAAAATGTTTTGGGCCCCCCCCCCCCGAAAAAAAATCCTGGATACGCCCTTGATGTCAGTGTTTGAAAATTGATTAACTTATAAGCATACAGCATTTCCCTAGCAAGTTAAAATCAAATTGAATTTTCGGATGTTTTTTTAATATTTATATTGTGGATGCACTAACGAACTAGTATGACATAAAAGTTTGTATGCACCGCGGGTATTAATGGATGTTTAGGCCCCCGGGCGACTTACAAACCCTCGGACCAGAGGCCCGATGTACCCTTGGTACATATATAACTATTAAGGAATTCGTCGGCTGTGTACAATAAAATCCAGGCAGGTTCACTTATGGGCTCTAGATCAAGGTCTTAAGTTAGCAAGGCGCCTTGCTAACTAATACTTTAATCTAGTGTCCCTGGGTTCACTCCTCTTCAAAAACAAAGTATCAAAACTTATCGGCACATAAGTAATTGCGATGGAACCGTAGCATTTTCAGTTTATTTTTTTTATATTTTTAGGCTGTTTCGATAGCTATTGAACAAATTTTGGAATTATACAGAGGTCAAGGCATGGAAATATATTGGAGAGATAATTTTACATGCCCTGAAGAGGAGGAATATAAGCAAATGGTTGTGAGAAGTAAGTTTATTTACAAAATTAGTCGTTCGAACATATTTACGTGGGTTTTTCTGTTTTTTTATTGTTATACTATTCACAGCGCCTGCGCTAGAATAGTATTATACGGTAGTTTCGAATATTCGAATATTTAAAATATTTCAAAAATCGTCCTAGACAAAAGATTCTTGGATATAAAGTTTCATGAAAAAATAAGCAACTTTTTTTTTCATATGTTCGTCTGTCCGTCCGTCCGTCCGTCTGTCCGATGTCACGATTTTTCTAGACACGATAACTCAAGAACGAATTATCCTATCATATTAAAATTTTCAGGAACAATCAAGTTCTATGAGGGCTTCCCCTATTGTTTTTGAAAGTAATTCCCCCATAAACAAAAAAGTTATGGCGGGTTAAACTTTTAAAAAAATCGAAAAATGGTAAAAGAAAATTCCGATTAACGTATTTTTTTCAGAAAAAATTACTTTAGAAGTTTTTTTTGAAAAGATTTTTTTTTTCGTTTTTCACAAAAAGAAAATTTATTTAAAAAAAATTGAAAAATAAAAAAAAAATATTTTGAAAACTTTTTTTTTTGAAAAAAAAATTCAATAATTTTTCGTTTTTAAAAAAATATCTTTTTTTTTTAATGTAATTTTTTTGAAAATTATTTTTTTAAGTATTTGTGAAATGGAATGCGTAGCATTACATATCTTCACGGCTTGTTTTATACTTTTATTATCATTAGTAGTTTGTTTGGTCTATTTAAAAGAAGGGCTTAGTGTCTATGGCTCATTTATCTGTATAGCGATTAGTTAAATGGATACAGGGGTGGGGAAGTGAGACTAGCTCACTGATGCTGAAGTTGAATTAGTCATAAAATAAACTGCACGGTGCAGTCTACTGGTTGAAAACTTTTTATAGTACTAGTGCGCTAAAAACGTGTTATGAAACGAGTGCTTTAAACAATTTTTTCTATTTTGCTCTAAAATTTTAAAAAACTTACATTTAAATTGATGTCTGATTTAGGGATGTTTGTTTTGGATTGGCATTATAGTTTACACCATGTTTAAAATGATATTTTGATATATTTTATAGTCATCTCTTCTCTTTTTTACTGCAATTAACCAAGCCACAATTTATTTATTTATTTATTTATTTATTTATTTATTTAGTTTATAATCGTAAACATGGTAAAAATAACCTAAACACAAAATTTTGTAGAAAATTCAACTTTAAAGCGACATTGACAATTGCACGGCAAACATCAAGAGATAGACTTTTGTCTGTTGCCAACCCAAAAGAAAAAAAAGTAGAGACCTCTTATGAGCCTATAAGAACACGCAAAATGCGTGTGATTATGAGCTTATAAGAGTCGCAAAATAGAAAAAATCCTTTTGTGGAAATTTTGTGATCGTAATCGACAAAATTTTAAATAAGGGGTTTAGTAAGTTTGGTTCTTGGATAAAATACTTGCTATGACGAATGATTTCCTCTTTGAGGAGGGGCATGTCAAGATCTCTGTGGATCTCGTAAACTAAGGGACATTGAGGCATATTCTGTGTACCTTATTTTGAAAGGCCATGAAAGAGTTTTGGTGGTCTTATTTCAGGGTAGTGCTCCGTAGAGGAATACTGGTTTTAGGGTTTAAAGCTTGTTTTTAATGTGTAGGCGGTTTTCCTACCTATTAGGAAGTAAAGTTGAGGGAGGTGGGTGTTTTGGACGTGCTGGTTTTTGGATAGGATCATTTTTTATGAGTTGTTCCTAATTTTGGTATGGAACTTCGGCGGATATGACTTCCTTGATATATATATTTTTTGTTTTTAGAAACTGGTGGCCTGTTCATGTTAGCAATAAGATTAATGCAACTTTTTAGTGAAAATAAAGCCGATTATACACGATTGACTGGAATACTAGGATTATATTTTCAAATAAGAGATGATTATTTAAATTTAGTTTCAGTAGATTACATGCAACATAAAAGTTTTTGTGAAGATTTAACGGAAGGAAAATTTAGTTTTCCTATAATACATGCGATAAAAAGTCAGCCAAATGATACTCAAGTTATTCGTATCCTTTTTTAGCAGTTATCCAATGGAGTTTTTTTGGGCTTCGCAATCTAATTTGGAAGTTTTCGCTTTAATATTTAATGTTTATATTACTTAAAAGGAGGGCAATCATGGTTATTATACTTATTTTCAAAATACAAGTCCATTTCTTACCTTTTTGGACTTGATTCGTTTTGAAAATAAAGAACAATTAAATTAAATAAGCTCATTTCCAAAATACAACCAAAAGTCCATTTCCTAACTTTTTTAACTTGTTGTGTTTTGAAAACAAGCTCCTCATATGTTCAATATGTTTAAAAATACGGTTTTTTTTTGTTTTATTCAGAGGTTTTTCGACTTTGAAAGAAAAGAATCTATTATTTTTAAAATTCTCTGTTTATGCCCCTAAAATACCCCTTAGGAATTTTTTATTGATCTTAAATTCTAAAAACTATTTTATTGTGCTATATTTAGTATATTTAGCTTTTTGATTTTTGGGGAGTAGGGCTTTGGATCTGACTAAAATTGTTATCTAATTTGCTGTGACGTTTCGACGATGGATTTTCGTCGTTTTCGAACCTTTATTGGAAATAAAAAAGTATATATAAGTATAAAAAAATACAATTGTTTAAACATTTAACTTAACCTTAAAATAAATAATAATAAAATACAGAGAAGAGTTTACAGAGAATTAAAGCCAAAGATTAGTCATTGTCACTAACAGTAAACTCGCACATAAACAAAACATTATTTAAACAAATAAATAACAGTTAAAAATAAAATCAAGACAGTGTACTTTACTATACGCAGCAACTGAACCTACTAGCTGGATTAAATTATGCTTTGTCATGTAAATTTAAAAAGGCGAAGGTGCTGATATGATATACAGGGTACAGCATAAGTAATAAATAATTAAACAAAATTAGTAACAAATAAACCAACAAATAATGAAAAAAACTAATAAATAATAAAATAAACTAATAAATAATGAAATAAACTAATAAATAATGAAATAAGCTAATATATAAATAAATTAACAGATAGATATACAAATAAATAAATAAATAAATAACATATAGATATTAATTTTGTAAATTAAAAAGATTAAAATATATACTGCTTAGGCCTTCTATGTCTGTTTTCCTATTTATTGCGTTTTTCTCCTTTATGAAAATCATTTCGGCGATTTCTCTCTTCTTATCGTTTTTTTCCCTATATAGAAAATCAATTATATGTTTTTGTTCAATCGCATGTTTTGCCAAGGCTGTGCTTTTTTTTATTGGTCTGAATTGTGCTTTTGTGACCCGACAAACGATTGGGGAGTTTTTGAGTAGTTTGCCCTAGATACACCCCCATGCATCCCGTACACTTTATTTTGTACACTACATTTGAGGTTTCAGTTTTCTTGATAGGATTTTTTAGTTTAGAGTATACCGACGAAAGTGTATTAGAGCTTTTGAAAATTGTTTGTATATTGTATTTTTTTAGGGTTTTTCTTAATTTTTCTCCAGCACCTCTTATATATGGTAAGACTATCCTTATAATTTTTTCTTCCTTTTCTTTATTTTTTTTGGGTCCTGTGTTGTAGATTTTATTTATTCTTTCTTTTATTGTTTTTTCAACCAAATTTAAAGGGTAATTATTTTCTTTTAAAACTTTATTAACTAAACCTATGTTTTTCTTCTATATGAAGGGTTTATTTTTAACTGTTATTTATTTGTTTAAATAATGTTTTGTTTATGTGACTGTTTACTGTTAGTGACAATTTGGCTTTAATTCTCTGTAAGTTCTTCTCTGTATTTTATTATTATTTATTTTAAGGTTAAGTTAAATGTTTAAACAATTGTATTTTTTTTATACTTATATATACTTTTTTATTTCCAATAAAGGTTCGAAAACGACGAAAATCCATCGTCGAAACGTCACAGCAAACTAGATAACAATTTTAGACAGATCCAAAGCCCTATTCCCCAAAAATCAAAAAGCTAAATATACAAATCGGGCAAAAACTTTCAATTTTATATTTAGTATATTTATACAAAAATAATAGATTATATTCTTTCCAAGTCGAAAAAACTCCATAAAACAAAAATAACCGATAGATTTTTTTTGGTCTTAAATTGTTATATACATCGTAAAAAATAGAATATATCAACTAACGTCGTAAACTCGACTTTTAATTTTTTCCATCCAGGAGCGAACCGTGTAATTGCGAGGAGTTAATTTATCGGAAAATAGTACACGATGAGCATTAATCGGAATAAATTCAGTTATGACTCATCAATGTTGAAAATAAACACAGAACATAGGCTTACGGAATAATTTTGCCGAATTATGAGGGAAATTTTTATAAAAGTCACTAAATCGAAACATTTGACGACTAATTTGTTACACACAACAATATTGAATATACATATTAACTATAAATATGTAAATATATCGGTGTTTTTCGAAGAAAATAAAAATGTAAATATTTAAAACCTCGCGTCAACGATAGAATCGACGCGGCGCCTATGCGAGCACTGGAAATTCGCCGATGACTGACGATGAGTGATTGTTTATAATTTTCAATGATTCTTTATGATGGTCGAAAATCGTCAAATATTGTCAAGGATTGTTTATTATTGTTCTGACTGTTCATGATTGTCGATGTAATGATTCATGATTGTCGATGTTAAGGATTGTTGATGATTGCAATGAATGATGGTGATTTTAGTACAATTAATCTAGACGTAGCCATATACTGGTCAAATCTAATTCAATTTAGATAAATTTAATATAATATTTACCTTTTATTATACCTCTGACTTGAATAAAATAACAAACCTTTCAACCAATGATCTATATACTGTACTCAATATTTCAAATATCCACCAGTTATAGGTACTATATTTCTTCCTGTAAACCTTTAAAAAAGTTTAATAATTTCTTACAGTTTGATACATATCAAAATATTAAAAAAATAAAAAAAAATATCTATTCCACTTCTAAAAAAATAGAATACCCAACGAATGTTTATATATTTATCAATAAAAATATATAATTCTCGCCCAGATAATTTTTAGGTTTTATAATAATAATACATTTAATCAATGTCCACTCTCTCAATTTGTGAAAAAATATTATACAGAGCGGTCCAAAAGTCACCCCCCCTCTTAACTTTTGAACTAGTTGAGATATCGACTTCAAATTTGGAACTTTTAAATAAGACAACCTAAACTATCTTTTAGCATATATTTGATATTTTCAGCTCTTAAAATGTGGGCAGGGGGGCATGGGGGGACATTTTTTTATATAGAAAGGGGGTCGTGTGATACATAATTTTAAAGCTTATAATATTCTCTATTTAAACTAACATTTTTAAATTTTTTAAAAATGTTTTTTAAGGTTTTGACTTTTCAATTTTTTGTGCTAAAACATTCGATTTTTTAAGTTTTTTTTTGTAACTTGACTTTTGGACCGCACTGTATAACTAGTACTCAACTAATGTTAACCTATTTATCAATAAAAATGTATAGCTGTCACCCAGATTATATCGAAATTAAAACTTGTTTTATGTTCTATCCTTACTTCCCTTAATTTATCATATATAAATGATATTTGAATCCACTATGTAATCTTTGTTGATAGCATTTAAATTATTACTGCATATTGTGTGTTATTTAAAATATATATAGGCTTATGCAGTTATTTTTATTTAAATAAATGTTGATGTTACTTTAACTGTTACTGTTAAATAACATTAATACAATTGTAAATGATTGTTCATGATTGTCAATGATAGTTTATGATTGTCGATGATTGTTAAAGATTGCCAAGCATTGTTTATGACTGTCGATTCCAAAGATTGTTGATAATTGTGAAAGATTTTTAAATGATTGTAAGGATTTTGCCAGATTGTTTATGATTGATAATGAGTGTTGGTGATTGTTAATGATTGTAAATGATTGTTTATAATTCGATGGTCGATGGTTGTCAATGATTATCAAGGATTTTTTATTATCGTCATGGTTCTACATGATTGTCAATGATTGTCGAGGATTGTCAGATGAATGTTAATAATTGTTAAACAATGATTGTTCGATAAATTAACCCCCCGTAGAATTGGCTATCACTATGGTCTGTTTTTTCAAGCAAGATAGTGAATTAAAAATCGCACAATAAATATTTTTACAACAGGTTTGAATAGTATATGTTTGTGTATAGAATATAGTTATGTTTTATAAAATAAACTACGCATTATATTCGCAAATCCAATATTCCAATCTGTTTTGAAAATATTCACTGTGCGATTTTTAATTAAATATCTTGCTTGATGAAACAGACCATATACTCGGCGCATTATCTATCTGAGTAACAAATTGGATCAAGGAAGCTATGATTAGTGGTTTAAAAATGACTTTTAGTAATATTTTTGTAGCCCATTGTGCTTTTGATAATTTTTAACATTTAGGTTAAATTGACTGTCATTTTACGTCTTACAAATAATAACAAAATCTGTTTAAAAAGTGAAACTTTGTTCAAAATTATAATAAAAGTAAGTTTTTATTCATAAAGTGCTATTATAAACTTAAATTTAAGATTACCTGAATAAAATTACGGACCAGTATTATTTTAACCAAAAAATTCTCTGTTATAGTGTTTACTTCAAAAATTTATAGAGCACTGCATTATATTACTTCATTTAAACAACATTTTTATAGATTGATGCTTTAGTTTTCTTTTTATGCGCTTTTCTTATTTCTTCTTGCTAAAGCAAATTGTTTGGATTTTTTTATAAATGTCAAAATAATGTCTTGATTAACAATAAATTTTAAACAAGATGAAAACCTTACATAAGGAACTAAATATATTCTGCCAACCAAATAACAAGAAACAAATGACCATCAACTCAGATAGATAATGCGCGGAGTTTAGTATACTTTTTCCTATAGTTGCCTTACCTTTCCTTTTCTTTACCCCATTTCTATGATGTCATGATTGATATATGTCAACTAGGCATACTATGCCTGACATAACTTACTATGATAAAAATTAAACCCTCTGCAAAATGGAATGCTGGAAAGCGTAAATAAAATTTATAATTTTCTTAAGTTCATTTCATAGATATTTTACACCAAAGAACCAAAGAAATAGAAGTAAAAAAATACTGTGTGTCACTTTTAGAAAAATTTGGAAGTTTCGAATATACAAGGAAAAAACTTGAAGAATTGGAGAAAGAAGCACGAGAAGAACTGGTCAAATTAGGAGGCAATCCATATATGGAGGAGTTCCTAAACTCGTTGGTTCAAATTTAAAATTCGAGGTACTTTGATAATCTACTGGGTTATAAATTCAGGGTCCTAAAGCAATAATAACGTGCAAACGTGTCATTTCGGGCTTTAACACGTGAACTGGCAGTACTTGTCATGAAAAAAAAATTGTAGGTTATATGAGACATTTTTTAGAAAGTGTAATTTTACGCTAGAGCGAACGTTACACGCATTTGAATCAACGTTAACCGGGCTCAGAAACCTTGCTGTGTCGTTCAGATGCGTACATGGCAGTTAACGTGTCAACTTTAAACTGTGGCTTAATTTGCACTTTTCTAATACAGCACAATTTTGAATAATCTTGTATATTATAGATTAATGTTATGGTTAAGTGCCTGAAGAAACACTTGTTAATGTTAGACTTGTTTTTAGGTCTAACTTTATCTCCTTTTTTTATAAAAAGTTATACCGCACATACCTCAAAGAAAGCATCTATTTTTTAATTTTCTAGGTATATTTGCCAGACATTCTCGCACTGTGTCAACTAGACTCGACCGCTAAATTCAAATCAAGAACTCCAAAAAGAACTTGGGGGATATAATTCCTATATAGTGTTTCCTTCTTAAACTTAACCGTATAGTTATAATGACTATGTTTACACATGCGTTATGTATAGCGCTAACTACCGAGATTCATAAATTCGGATATCAGTCTGTCTTTTTCCGTCAAATTCTTTTAGAGAAAGCGAAAGTGGTAAAGGAGTTATAAATCTCGGTAGTTAGCGCTTTTTGTAAACGTATCAATATTGCTTTTACTATTGGGCATTTGGGCACGCTTATCAGCAGTATTTTAGTTTTTTTACATTCTGTAAATCTATGGTTAAGAGGTAAATTATGATGTACCTATTGTCCGTAGATATAATTGAAAATTATTAATTGCTATGGTTTAAAATGTTACATATATACATGTACGTTTCATTTGCTCCCCTTAAAACCTATTTGTTGTAATTAAGAAAATATTGTATATTATGTAAACATAAGGAATCCTTATTCAGGATAGTTAAACAAAAAAAAAAACAAATCAATGGTATTTTTGTGTACACTTATAGTTAATTTTTTTATTTATAAGAGCTTTTATTTTTTATAGTCTACTAGACTTAAAACTTTTTTGTGATTTTTAATGGTTTATTAGTATTTATAATATATTGTTTTAAAGTCCTAAAACAAGGGACACGAGAACTAGATCTTAGGTTTTAAGGTGTTTCGCCTAAAGACCTAGATCTAGTTTCCCTACCTAAAACGAATTAAAATGAAACAGTAATTGTTGGACAGAATAAGATAGTTAGAAAAAAGTAATGAACAAAAATCTTACCAGTTACAAAGTCTGTAGGCCCTACAGACTTTGTAACTGGTACAGTGTAGGGTCTCTTACTTCTACAACTTGAAACATGGATCTAGTGACCCTACTGCATGGGCCCTGGAAGTTGACCTGCCTCCAAGGGATAACGAAATGATTATTATTATTATGTTTAAAAATTTGCAATATTTTAATGTTTTATAAATTTTCATAATTTTAAAATTTTCAAACATAATTTTAAAAGATTGTTTTATAAAGCCTTTTAATCAAACTCTTGGCCGGAGTTTGAACCGTGACTGCGAGTCTGTGATCACAATATTGGTAATTATGTTCCACAGGCGTAAATAATTATAAATAATTTCTCAAACTCAAATTTTATGAGTAAATTCTTCTTCTTCTTCCTTTATTTTGGCATTTTCTCAGTGAGATAATTAGCCAGATCCCTCTTAGTTACTCAATTCACCAAGAGTGGTTCTTGTCTGGCTTTTCGCCATGCCCACTCCTGTTTTAAATATATAAAATTTCCAGTCTTCTGTAAGACCTTTTCTTTTTCTTTTCCTTCTTTCCTTTTCGTGTTTACTGTTGGTTGTGTTAGCTGTTGCCAAGGCAGTTTTTTCTAATTTGTAAATATATTTGCGCATGCGCTAGTATATAAAAAATTTTGTATAAAAACTTCTTCACGTGTTAGTTGCTTCCAAATCAAAATTTATCAGCATTATAAATGATTAAAAAACATAAAATTCCCTTCTTACTCCAATATAATCACATGTTCGTCATTTTACTGCACATCTTCCATACAATCACTATAAAATATATAAAATCGATTCTGGGGCATATCTAAGATAGCAAATAAATAAATAAATAACTAATACTAAAAGACTTGGTGCTAGAAAATTAAACGCGCTTAACGTATTACTAATTCCTGCCGAAAGTACATCTTACTCGTTTCACGGATGAAAAGCAACTGTTATGAGTAAATTATTCTATAGTAGTTTAATTACAAATTTCCCATTCATTTGGGTTTCAGTCAAATATTTCGACTGTCACAGGGCTGACCATGTATTGTAATATTATAAGCGTATCTACATCGCCGCAGGCTTTTTTGAAGGTCGGGATAAGAATTATTAAAAAAAAGTGAATAATGACTTTTATTTTTACACACTTTGATTTCTGGTGTCTAAAGTCTCATCACTAGATTTTTTTATTATATAATATTAGAAGATTATAGGTAGACCCCACAATGTTTTTCTATTTTGCCCTAAAATAGTTAAAAAAAAACATTAAATTGATAACTAATTTAAGGAATTTTTGTATTGGGTTGGCAATAAAATTTTCGCCATATTTGAAGTTCAAAAAACAAATTATATTTTGATATATGTATAAACTTTTAGTCGGCCCTTTTCTTTTCCACTGCAAGTAAACAAGCTATAATTGCAACACGGTATAAATGAATAATTTTGTTATACAGGTACATATTAGTATATTACATAACTAGTTTGGAAAGTGACATATTTCACGCGAGTGGGAAGGTTTACGAACAAGCCGTCAGGCGAGTGAGGAAACCCCACGAGTGTACGAAATACACTTTCCAACGAGTTATGTACACTATTTTTCCTACGATCCTGAAAAAATATAAAGTTTCTTAATTTAATATTTTCTTTAGTTTTTATTACTTATTTAAAGAATTTTTGAGAAAAGCAAAGCATACAAAGCAAAAAATAGCATACAAATTTATGTATGTTAAACAGAAAATATGATTTTCTTTTACTTTTAGTTTTCTTGGTATTTTAATTTAATATACAATATATTATTATAGTACCTAGCTGTTTAGTGAGTTGCCTATAAGACAAGCCTCTTGTGTAAATCAAGGCAACAGTGACAGTTTGCTAATTAAATTAGATTTCTTTAGATATGTTCCCATAAAATACAGTAAAATTGTAAGGTTTCACGATTCCATAAGAAAACGACCGTGTATTTGATGTTTTTTATGAAATGTAAGGTAACTAAATCAAAAATTAAGTAATTTTTATAAATAAAACATCCCAAGTTAAATCTTGGTCAAACTGGTAATAGGTAATAACTATAGTTTCTATTTTTGACATAAAAAACAGAAATATTTGGATTGAAAAACATAAAAGGCTGTGATGAAAGGTGAAAAATGGCATATAAGGTGAGCTAAATTCGTAGAATCTAAAACGTAAATTAAGGCAAACCTACAGACGTAAAATTAGGAAAACCTACATACATAAATATCAAACAAGGGTGATATAAAAATATCAAACTAGTGTGATATAAGGCGTTTTCTGAAGAACAAAAGAGTATGCTAAATATCATTTTCATAAGGGATCGTAGAAAAATGCATATTCAAAATATATCGATAGGTGTAATTTATACCTTGTATAACTTTAGTAAAAACCTGGGCCAGTTTTTAATTAATTTAACAATATTTATTGGTTACCCAAAAGGCTATCGACGGCGGTCTTTTTGCCAGTTTTTAATATTTATAAAAGTTTAAAAATTGTTCGCAAAGAAAATTACACTCCAATGCGATGCTGACGTTGATATAGAAAATGTCCAGCGTTATTTGTCCGGTTGCCAATCCAAAAGAAAAAAATTACTAAGCTCTTATGGGCTCACAAGCACACGCAAAATGCTTGTAATTACATATGAGCTTTTAATAGTCGAAAAATAAAAAAAATATATATATTTTATTCTTTAAATCAATATTTTTACACTGAGAACTGCCAGAAAAATATGTCATATTATTTACTGTGCGTTTAAATTATTTTTTGAGGAGGGTGTTTATACTTTTAAATTTAAAATAATTTGCTATACGTATAGTTCGTTCATTCAAACTTGGCACGTAAAAAATCCAAATCTGATATTCCGCCGTCAGCTTTGTTTTAGGAAAATTATCGGTGTTTCAAATCATGTTTCAATGTAACAGTTTTATTTCGGTATATTGCACTAAAAAAAACACGGTTTTAACCTGTGAATAATCTTTTTTTTGGCTAACAATATGATCTAGAAGATTAAATCTGTAAGTTTCCAGCTCAACAACTATGATGGGACTAGCCTAGACTAATTAAAATGTTACTGGAACAACTCTTAAAGTCGAACACACAGTGTTTTTGGTGCGACGTCAGATTTCTTTATGTGTCAAGTTTGGACGAACGAACTATACACATATATTATTAATACTTTTAGGTATTTACTAAATTTATTTCGCACATCCCGAAGAAAAGTGTAACATCTCTTATGAACTTTTAACACTAGATCTAGTGTCCCTGCCAATGAAGTAGAGTAAATCAGGATAAGGCTTCAATCTGCGCGTGTGACTAACATGGGTGACCTCAATTTTGTGTCTTATTTTATTGCTTGAAATTTGAATTTCCAGATTGTGATCGGATATATTACCAACCATAATAGTCCCTGGAAAAGTCCAAACGATTTAAAAATAACGTACATTATGAGTGTGAGTAAGAAAAAATACAACAGGGGTTCTATTCTGGTTTCTAGCGGATTTTTTCTGCCTAATATGAATATGGGCGGAACTACACGGTCTAGGCCAATCAATCCATCAGAAGAACTACTATGAAGTTGGCTTTGACGGGTGAATAAAACTCACCGAAATAAAAATAGCCACCCAGGGAAACCAAACATTTGGATGCACAGAAGGTCAATGCACAGTCCTGATTTACTCTATGTCAATGGTCCCTCATGTAAATAATACAACGGATCATTCATTATATATTTATTTATGTTCAGACTTTTAAAGGTACATTGTCTAATGCATGAATTTAGCCTCTTCAGGGACATAGGCACATATGTGTACACTTAAAAATAAATTCCGCAAAATGAAGTACACCGAACTCGTTAACCTTCAGTGGCTATAGCTGTTGCCATTTGCTTTGTTTCCAATCATAAGCGACATCCAATAACCAAAATTCGCACATCTTCAGTTATTTACTTGTTTTTACAATAAAAATAATTTTTAACTTTTGCTACTAAATTAAGTTAAACAATAAATTCATCCCTGAAGAGGTTAGACTTTAAGGTCTAAGGTATTATTATACAGGGTGATTCAGAAATAAGTTTTAAGAGCCGATTCCAGGTCCAAAAATATGAAAAAAAGTTCCTATATATGTTGGTCCGGAAATGACCCCTAAGGGAGCTACAAACCTCCTAAGGATACATCTAAAAAGTAGCTTTTATTTAATACCTCTAATATATAACCTAATTTTAGCCAGTGCTAAAATACCAAAAAGTTTAAAAGACTCGGTTATAACACCCATATATAAATCTGGAAAATTAGAGCATGCTACCAACCATCGACCTCTTCATAATAAATAATTTTAGTAAATTATTAGAATAATGTATCAAAACAAGATTAGTTGAATTTATTAAAAACAATGTGATACTAAGTAAAAAACAGTACGGATTTAGGAAAAATCGAAGTTGTGAGGATGCTTTTTTATAATTTATAAAAGACATTATTAATAGCAATAACAAGAGATGCCTGGCTATTTTCCTAGACTTAGCCAAGACATTCGATACCGTGGAGATTAGAAAAAGCAGGTGTAAGTGGGCCAGCTTTGGATCTTTTCAAAGACTATCTCTCCCAACGCACCCAGGTTGTATAAATTGGCAACCTACTCAGCGATCCTGCAACCGTCACTAGGGGGGTGCCCCAAGGGACGGTTTTGGGTCCTGTGTTATTTTTATTGTACATAAATTGTATTTACATTATAAAAAGTAAAGGAAAAATTATTTCGTATGCGGATGACACCGTAATCTTAATTATTGGCGACAGTTGGGAGGAAGTATTTGAAAAGGCTGAAGCTGACATGTTTCTTATATTTTCACTGCCGGATGCTGGTCAGACAGATGTAAATATTTTAAAAGTCCATAAACCAAATTGTAATAAAAGTCCAACCTGTCAATGTGAAATAATACAAAAACAAAATAATATAAAATATTTGGGTTTAATGGTGGATCAGCATCTGAGATGGGGTGATGTTACTTTTGGTCCCCAAACTTTTTTATCTGTAGATTTTTTTGAAATTTTCTTAATAGTATATTAATCTATAATTAAAAATAAATAAAAAAAGCTACTCTTTATGTAACACCAACCATAGGGCCAACCATTTACGAGAAAATTGCAATTAAAGACCCAATTTCACATTCTGAACATCAAAAAAAGGAACTAAAAAATGCAACAATAAAAATTTCAATACTGCGATTCTACATCAAAAACCATAAATAAAGTTCCCATACACAAATACCTACAAGTCGCTTTTAAGGGAGCTACGGTCCATTAAAAACTGTTATTATTTAAGAGGCTGTAGTACACTTAAAACTGATTTTCGAACCCAGATTTATAGGAGCTTGTTTTCATAGTTTTTAATTAAGAATCACCCAGCAGTATTAAAATTTTTATTAGTGCATTTTCTAGTTCCGATTTTTGATGCTCAGAACTTAAAATTGCCTCTTTAGTTGCAATTTTCTCGAAAACGGTTGATGGTACCTTTTTTATGTATATAATTTAATATAATCAAAGATTAATATTTTATTGAGAAAATTTCAAAAAATTTAAAGATAAAAAATCTTAAGGCTTATTTACGAATCACCCTGTATAATGTGGCCACCATGGTAGTGCACTATTATTATTATTATACCCAAGATGGCTACAGTCATCTTAATAATTATAATTATTATACCATTCAAAAATATTGCACTGTTGCCAGCTTTCACAATCACAATGTAGCAATCGTAGCAACATTTGTCAAGTAAGCTGCAACTACTAGCAGATCCGTGTATTTTAAACTGGACTTTTTTTTTTTCGTAACATTCAACAAATACCACTCCCTTTTAAAAAATAGTAGCTCAAAAAATTATTACAAAATGTATTTTTTATTTTTGTTTCAATAAAGTATTTTTTAATACAGAGTAATTTTAGTTTTTTTAACAGCCGAATAAATTATACTAATAAATAATAATTATTAATAATAAACTAATAAAACACATAAAACACAGTAGTCGGAAAACAACATTTAAAGCTACTTCAAATTAATTTTTTCAACAAATATAATTATTTAGAAGTTTGCGATTATTTAAAGGCTATATTTAAAAAAATATATTAATACATTTTGAGAAAATCAAGTTTCATTAGATGAAACAAATTTTGTTTTTACAAAAGGTTATTAAAAAAAGAAAGAGATACCTACTAACTAGATTTTTTACGCTGAATTGCAGCTAGGCCTAGCTAGGGCACTTTTTCACTTTCACTTTATAACTCAAAAAGGGTTTAAATTATTGACATACAATTTTCACTGTAGTATAGAACCAGGTAAATATTTAACGTTTTAATAAATTTAACTTTTTGACTGCCCCTGGATAAATATTTTTTTTTGTTCCATGAAAAAATAATATTTTTTTATTGTATACTACTTATAAAAATTCAATTAATTAAATCGTTTTTGAGTTATGAAATAAGAAATTTTCTAAAAATTCTCCTTAAAGTTGACATAGCTCCCATAGAAAGCGAAAAGTTCTTAGAAACTTTTTTCTCCTTTGTAATGTAAAACCTATAGGTTTTAGGTTTTACTAGTGTCTAATTTTTTTTTTAATCTTATTTTTTTTTTTGTTGAAATAAATGAAAACCTACTTATTTTCTTAAAAAATCGGCAATATATTTTTTTAAATATTTAGTCTTAAAATGTCCCTGGTGGGTTAGAACGCTTTAACGTTAGATAAATGTGGTTTGAATGTTAGATGCGTAACATTAGTAATTCTAACGTTAGAAATCAGGACATTTATACATTTAAACGGAGTTAGGGTAATTCCAAGGTAACTGTCGTGACACCCGCAGAAAAAATGACACTTTTAGATATTTTATTATATTATTATTATTAAAGATTGTTTGTTATTTATTATTTTTAAAGACTGAAAAAATGATAATGTAATAAAATATTTAAACGAAGTGTATTTTATTTGCGGCTGTAACGACAGTTTTCTTACCCGTTAGAAAAAAGTTTTCTATCGTTAAATTTCTACTAGGGATAGCAGAGCGCTAAATAATTAGGTTTTGAAAAAAAAAGGTTAGTTTGAAGGCACACTAAATGTTGTGTCTAATCCGCCATGAAACCATTTATTCTATTATCTTATATTTAAATGTGGGATACGTTTTTAACCTCAACAATTCTAACTCCGTTTGCAATACCAGAATTTCGTTGTGTTTTTCTTGTATAGTTTGAACCATGTTTCTCCTTTTAGCGATACTTTCCATTCTGAAACAGGTAATATTTTAATATGATTAATTAATAAAATAGGCATACATTAAATTTGCTTTTCTGTAGTTTATACTTTTTTCGCACTTCTCCTTGCTAATAACTTTAACTTTTAAGATTTTTCCCATATCAATTTTTTTTAGAGAGACGTTTTTGTGACCTACGCCCAAGAATTAAATGACAAAAATCTGAATTTTTGCATACGGCCATTTTTGACACAAATATCATAATTAAAAATCTAAAAAAATCCGTGATGTTTCTTTTAATGTCCAATTTTGCTAAAATTTTGCTAAATTGAGAATGGCGAATTAAAAGTAGCGAATAATTTTTTTTTATTGTTAACGAAATTGAACATTAGCCATTTTGAAATTTTAATTTTCAATAATGGATTCGGTGTAAAAAGCCTCATAAAACCCCTAGATACCAGTTTTTACGAAAATACGACAAAAAGGCGAATTTTGGCCGCGGAAAAGCGTCCTCTGGTCCTAGCTTGACAACCATACGTTGCGGTAATTTGTCGAAAATCATGTTGGCGAGTTCGCTAGTGTACAATTTTTTTTCAAAGGCTTGTAATTTATTTTTAATTCCCCCTTTTTACCCGGTTTTGGCCGGAAAAATTGCATTTTTTTGTTTTTTTTTTCTACTAAAATGCACTTGAAATTTTAGTTTTTTGGAATTTTGACTTATGTCGACACTATCGAAGTAAAGGACGTAATTTTTAATAAGACTGTTTTTGATTTTTGTGTTTCGGACCAATGGGGACGGAGCTATCACTGGAACCGTTTGCCATGTTATTTTTGAGGTGTCGACTTCAGCGCGTCCTGCACATTTATTTATGAAGGCAAAAAAAAATTGTAAACTTGTTGTTTAATACTTTGAAAAAAGTTTTGCACATAAAAATAATATAGGTCGTCTAAAAAAAATCTAAAAATCGTCAATTTTTTGCCTCAAAAATCAGAACAACCCCTTAATTTGAGATACCTTTTCTTTATTTGCAAAATTTACCACATCAAAGCAAAAATAGACCAAGCAAAGAACAAAACAACAATGTGGTGTGGAGAATGTGAATAGCATGGAATAAAAATAAAACAATAAATGGAAACACCAGTGTAAAAGTCCAAATAATTGCTTAATCTCGTGTTTAATAGAAAAGAGAAGGACAAAGAGTTAGGGGCACTATATCTAGGTCTTAAGATAGTAAGGAGCCTTGCTAACGAGACCTAGATTTAGTGTTCCTACAAAGAGTAGACCAAAAAAAGATGGACGGACAGTTCATTTCAACAAAACTGGAAAAGTGGGGTTATAAAAAAAAATTAAACTATCTTTCATTTGACAAATATTTGTTTACTTGTTAATAAATTTAGTGTCAATATTGTTATTGCCACATCAATGTCAAAAAGTCAAAAAATGTTGGTGTATTTTTTTAAAATTGGGAGAGAAAAGCAGAAAAACAAGAATACTCGAAGAATACTGGTGTAAAACCCATAATTATAATTTTTAAATTAAGGAACTATGAGGAATACCTAGTTGTAGGAGACCAATATTATATAATAATATAATATAATAGTATAATACTAGTAGTGTTTTTTAAAAATAAAGGTATTTAAAACAAGTTTATTAGATACAAAATATATTGATAAGGGGATTTAATAATAGACATTTTAGAATAGGGATATTTTAGAGCAGAAATACAGTAATTAACAATAGAGATACGCTTCAAAATCCAAATAGTATTTATTTATTTATTAGTCATTCTGGGACCTTACATACAAAGGTGTTTTATACCTTATTAGACTGTTTACAAATTACAAATAATTTTGTAGTGCTTCAATTCCACGTACCATTCCAATTCTATTCTTAAAGAAATAGTTTTCCCATCGTTCCATGTTTTATACCTCGCTTCCTGCACTTTTTTTACCAGGTGTGATAAAAATCCAAATATAAATCGTTAATTTACTAAACACAAATGCATAAAATAACATATGATTTTTGACATGGTTAAACTAACCTTATTTTTCAAACAGGCATAACCCCATTTAAATAATCCACATTCACACAACTAAATTTTATGGAAAACATGAAATTTTACTTAACCCCACTTTTCCAGTTTTGTTGAAATCAACTGGACGAGGCGTCGTATTATAACAGAGGATATTAAGAAAAAAATTATAAACTGGAAGGGAGATGCCTTTCAAAGTAACGAATGGAAAATATTACAGAGAACGCTAAGATCCACAAAGAAGTTAACTTTTTCAGTTTTTGAGATTCAAAATTTTATATCAAAATGCTCTTAATTTCTTGGTCTACCATTAAACCCATTATCTATTTGATTATTACCTTCTTTGTAACATATCCCTTTCATTATCCTCCAATTCATTATCAATATCAACCATATATGTACAAACTTCCACATTAGCATCATTAATCGCCATATTTAATTCATGATTTTTTGCTGTTATTTCATTAAGTTCTTTCTTATGTTTGGCCAATGTCGTTTTCAAAGATTTAAATTTGTTAGTGAAGGAGAGTGCAATTATTTCAATTTCATTCTCGAAGGAAGATTCTTGTTCTGAAGTTACTCCCAACTTTTTCTTTTTAAGGTAATTCTGAATTTCTTTACTCAACTAAAATATAAATTTATTTTGTAGATTTGAATTTCATCATCATCAGTATCGGACAGAAATACAAAGACCTGCTGTTTATTATATTATTCACAGCGCCATGGCGCGCCAGCGCTAAAATAATATTAGATTTAGTTTCGAATTTTCAAAAAATTTCAAAAATCGTCCTAGACAAAAAATTCTTGGATATAAATTTGTTTCATGAAAAAATAAGCAATATTTTTTTTATGTCCGTCTGTCCATCCGTCTGTCTGATGTCACGATTTTAGCAGACACGACAACTCAAGAACGAATAATCCGATCGTATCAAAATTTTCAGGAAAAATCAAGTTCTATGAGGGGAAGATCCCTATTTTTGAAAGTAATCGCCCCCAAAAACAAAAAATTTGAGGGTTATTCGAAAAAAAATCGAAAAATGCTGAAAGAAAATTCCGATTAACGTATTTTTTTCAGGAAAAATTACTTTTATTATATATAAGGATCAATTCTAAAAAATGAAAATAAAAAATAAAAAAAAATTGAAAATTTTTGAAATATTTTTTTTCGAAAAAGAAAATTTAATAAAAAAATTGAAAAATTGTAAAAAAATTAAGTTTTTTATTAACTTTTTTTTTATTTTTTGAAAAAATAAATTCAATAAAAAGTTCTTAAAAAAAAATTTTTTTTTTAATTTTTTTTTGAAAATATTTGGGAAGTGCAATATACCATTTACTGTGAATAATATATAATGAAATGCGTAGCATTACATATCTTTACGGCTTGTTTAATATTTCAATCTAAACCACTGAAAACAATTGTACACCTGCATTCCGTCTTGGAGGTAATTCCTTAAGATTTCCTGGGAACTTTTAAAATTACCTTAAATATGTCCCATGTTTGGTAAACTGAGATAATAATAATAATAATAATATTAATAATTATAATAAAAAATATTCCTTGTTTATTACAAAATAATTTAGAAATAATACATATAAATAGTAAAAAGAAAAGGCGAAATTCAGCTTTCCCGATGTTGCATACATACTACAGGGAGCTGTTCTTCCATCTTATCTCCAAGATTTTCTCCAATTTGTACACCTGAATTCCTCAGCGGTTTACCCGTCTTATTTAATAATATATTGTATACATAGTTTGTCTGCAATGTGTGCACATCAGTTTTAATAACATCGTCTGCACATTGGTCATTATCATACCCCGGATATTTGGTATTGATTACGAGGGTCGCGCAAATGTTACTTATAAAAAAAGTTTTTAAAAATTAATGGCACACTTCCTTAACCATCCCGAAATAGTTATTATTCATGGTGTAACTCCAAACGATTATGTTAAAGAGGTTTATTAATATTGACACGGGGAAATAACTATACTTTTAAAAAGATTTATAACTATATAAATATCAAAGGTAAAACAACAAAAAACTATATTATATATATTTTACAAAATATTTACATGTAAGTGTTCTAAAACTAAATGTACCCATATTTTTAAACATAATTAATATTATTGTAGAAAATAAAAATATATCATCAAGATTTTCCCCATGTTTTCGGCTATTAAGCTTCGTCTTGTTTTACCAAAAGTATATTTATAATCTGAAAATAGACGTTCTATGTTTACCGAAGTACATAAACAGAGCATAATTAAAGAATGTATGATTTATTAATGCATTTATTAGTATTTAGATTTGGTTTAGAAAAGTAAACTTCTGTGCCATTAAAAAGGTCTACTATTGAACATTGTAGAAAATGCGGAATAACATAACATGCGCAATCTTTAAACCAGAATCATTTTTGTTTTCATCTACGCTAAAAATATTTTTGTCTTGTACTAAAATTTTGGATTTTATATCCTCGAAAGCCTTTGGTTTGGACTTTTTTCTCTTTGTGGGCTTGCTTGGCAACTTTACAACTTCCAATTTTCTATAAACCCTGAGGATTTTTAATTTTCATCGACGGAATGTTACAACTGGCTTACTAAATCAAAAAAAAACATTTTTGTATGCCATTATTTTGATGATAAGTGCTTTGAAACATTACAAGCCTATATCTTTTTCGCACGTTTAACAATAAAGTACCTCACTATTAAATTGCAGCTCGGAAAAAACTTATAAGAATAAAATATATAAAAACATCAAAAAAGAAATTGAAATTTGGATTATGGATAACTATAACTACATATGTGTAAATATACCATGGTTTCAGATATAATAAAACAAAAAATAATAAAACAAAAAAAAATATTATAAAACAAAATAAAATATATTTAAAGTTATTAAATGCTATGAAAGTATTTTGTATTTAATGCTTGTTGAGTAATTATGTATAAATGTTATAAATGTAATTATATATGTGAAGTAACTGGAGTGTACCCACAAACTGTATAAGTTAATCGTACACTATAAAAATGTACATGTACCTGAATTAATGTAATCTTTTAATGTAATTATTTAATTTGTACAAATAAATAAATAAATAAAAATAAATAAATAAATTTATAATAAATTACAAATTTGTGTCATTATACTCAGTAAGTGTCAGAATGTTCATAAAAAATTAAACTTCCGCGCCCCCTCGTAATCAATACCAAATATCCGGGTACTAGTCATTATTACAAAAAAAAACATGAATTCTTACATTAACTTCAATCAGATCGGCATGTTCTTCCTTTAGATCATTTAAAACCATTCTTTTTCTTAAATGTTTCCATTCAGCAGTCATTATTTTCCTTCTAAATGCCATATTTTGTAGCATCGTTTTTAGTTTTTTCTGTCCCGCATTCTGTAAAAAGTGAAATAATTAGTTGTTTTGCTATAAGAAATAAAATAGTATATTATGATCCAAGGGCGAGAAATAATGTTTTTCTTCAAGCGTACTAAAATGTTCATATTTTATAACTGAACACACTAGTTAGAAGTGATCTATTTTTTACAGTAAAAAAATCAGTTCATTGCTGTACGCCGTAAAAAAAGTTAGCAAAACCAACAGTGGCGGCAGCAATCTTTGACTTTGATGACAGCCATACTTCAAAATTGTTTGTTTATTATGTAAACAGGTGGTTGAATCGAGATTCTGTGCAAAAACCTTGTGTAAAATTGATTAAAAATGATCAAAGAAGAATATATGGTTTATACACCTACAAATCTCTCCGAAATTGCAAATGCTACATTAGACAAGTTACCTTCGAAATCGCGAAAACTGTACGATTTAGCCTACGAAAAAAAATTAAAATAAGCTAAGGAAGGTTTAAGTTTATTTCAAAAGGGTTTTATTGGCCTATTTTAATAAAAAAAACATACTTTATTACTGAATAAATTAAATTCAAAAATTAACATTAAAAAAATATATATAGGATGCTTGAAGAAAAAATAGTATGTTTCACTCAGAGGAAAAGTGCTTTTTTTACTCGTCTGTAGTTTCCGTAAATTCTACAGACTAATAAAAAAAGGTTCACTTTTCCTCTTAGTAAAACAATATACTATTCTGGGTCGCATGCGGAGATCGTGAATTGAGGCGTGAGGCGAGATTCACAACCGAGTAAGACCGATATAATATATATATATATTATATATATTAACTATATTATAGTTCTCGTCCGTTTATCATACGCTATTTTTTATTTGCTTGTAAACATATTTTTAACAAAAAAAAGGTAACTATAAGTAAAATTAGTTTTAATTTGGTTATTAGAATAGTATTCCTCAAGTAGAAATAGATTAAAAACGGTACTCTTGTTGTAATACCGTAGGATTAGGATTAGGTTACCAAATTATTACACGTTTTAAAGACTAAAAATTAAACACTTAAATGCCTGAAACCACTATTTTTGTTGAAATTATTAATGGTCTCATTTTTATTTATGTGGTTGAAAAGCGTATTTGTATTTAAGCTTTAAAGCTTTTTTAAAAAAAAATTCTATGCCACTGCAGTGTACATGTATGCTGGTGATAATACATACTATACACTGCATTACTTTTACTGTACTTACAATTATTGCTTTGTTCACTTGCTCAATTTCCTCTTTTGGGATTAATATGACATCGTCGAAGTCCTTTAAATCTCCCGACAAGTCCAACTCAACAAGTCCTTTTCTGGTAACAAGTTGGATATTGTTGTTGTAAAACTCGCCAATTCGATTTACTCGCAACTCCGCCAAAGCGTTGGTACATATCATGTGGCGCTCCTTTTTGATTGCCAATCGTTTTGAAAATGTTTGTATAGTGGCTTCACCGCCCTGAATCTCCGCTTGAATTGCTTTTAGCTAAAGTTAAACACATCCAAAATACAAAAATAGAAAAAAAAATCAGGAACCTCTGATTTTTCCAAAAGTCAATCTCAATAGTTTTATTTTAAATCTGTAAACCATGATGTGGGATCAAACATAAAAAAAAACACAGTCACACGTCTAATTGATAACCTCCTCTTTTTTTGGAAGTCGGTTAAAAACAAATCAATTTAAATATTCCGCTATAGCTTAGTACTCTTGTGGTCAGCTGACAACTGTTAAATCTAAATATTTTTATCAAAAAAAAAAATATATAGCAAAGGCTTATATCAGCAAAATAAATTTAAATTCAGTGACTAATTTTTATTTATAAGGGCTGCAGTCTACCCATCTCACTTTGTGAGATGATTGAAAAATGAATGGATGGAATATTTAATTAGTTTTTATTTATGATACTTTACAAGCAAAAATCGGTGGTAAGTTATCTTGACCACTGCAAAACAACTAAAATTGCTCCGAGTTTGGCTATATATAATTATTATGGACTACGTCCTACTAAACTCGTGTCATTTTAAGAATGCGAATGCGGTCCGTATAGTGCCCTATATCGGCTGGAGTGTGGATTCGACCAGTGGCATACTATGGTCTGTTTCATCAAGCAAGATAGTAAATTAAAAATCTCACAGTGAATATTTTTAAAGCAGATTCGAATATTAGATGTGCGAATATACTGCGTAGTTTATTTTAAAAAACATAACTATATTCTATACACAAACATATACTATTCGAACCTGTGCGATTTTTAATTTACTGTCTTGCTTGAAAAAACACTTGTAAATCACAAAAAAAAAAAAAATGAAATGACAAAACACGGCGCCTATGAGATGTTGACTGTACACATTTTTAGTTGCGACGCGCCGTTCACTTATATTCTTCTTGAATTCCTTTAGAGTGAGCGCAATTTCCTATGGACGTACGGTGTATCTTACTTCAACCAACGTTTTAGCGCTCGCTTCGTGATACGCCGTAGTAATAAAAGTAATTAAGTTTGTCCGCGATAATTCCTACCATTCGCATTCTTAAAATGTCGCTACTATAGTTGAACTCTTCGAGATATAATTCTCATATATATCTGGAGGATTTAGCCCTGGTACCTGCACTCAGTCAGTCTTTGTGGCTAGACACCAGAGGCCGCCACGCTATAAGCGGCCGTCAAATTGATGACACCAGGGAACTAGTTCCTCCAGTCATCTTCCTCTGCCTTTATGGTCAACCCTGCCATGATAATGACATGTTAGATACACTAAATTTTTTTAAATTTTGGCATTGTAGTATTTTCTTATTATCAGATATATTTTTTAGAAAATCAGTGTATGTTTTATTTTACTTTACCCTAATTTCGCTTTCAATTTTCAGCCTCCTATGTTTAACAACAACATTATAAGTAACTTCGTCTATGTTTGGTGGAAGTCCAACTGGTAAATCAAAATTATCCAATGCTTTTAAATATTCCAATGCATCAGGAGTCAATAGTACAGATCTTTCTCCAGTTAGTAACGATTTGCACAGTTCGTATAGTACACTTACGCTCGTTATATTTTTTAGTGTTAATTTTGGTCTTTTTCTGGAATAAAAATAATTATAATATAATAAATAAAGAAAACATTATACAAAAGCACTTTCTACTTAAAAAATTGGAAAAACTTTTTAATTTATCTAAACATTTCTAAACTGTTTTGGTTTCAGCTACACGAAACTAATTTTTGAAACAAAAAATAGATTTTATATTAGTATGAATTTACTTACTTATAAAGTTTGGTACATAGTTCCTGAACAACAGACGAAAAATTTTGAATGTCACGTTTAAAATTTTTATCCAAAATTTTTTCTTTTAACAAAACTGAATCAGTTCTTGTTTTGTAATCTGCTAATGTATTTTGAAGGAATGTTATAGTTTTTTGAATTACGTTCATTACTTCCTCATTTTCAGATAGATCTTTACTACAAGAGATGTTTTTGACTGTAATATAATTATATACGTCGATTAATTACTATAAACTAGTGTGCCTCTCACTTGCACTTATGATGCTTTAATCGTTAAGTTGAGACCGCGCTGGCCTATCCATAAAAAACTACGTATATGAATAAAAAATAAAGAAATTTAAGGGTATTCAACACAATTTGATGTGAAATCAACATAGTATTATGTCTTGCTTTTGTAATTCGAGTTTCCATTTAACAAGCCCTTCAAGTTTTTTCTAAAGGTTGTAGAACGATGGTCGTTAATAATATAATTTTAAAACAATAATGACAATAATTTTTAAACGATACCTTCTAGAGCTTCTAGATAGGGAAGTAATTACTTAAAATAGCCGTAAAATATAGGGTCTAGTTGGTGTGTAAGTGTTTTGGCGGTTGGTTTGACCAACTTGGTTGGCTTGGGCTTGTTTTAGGCGAAAATTTTTAGAAATCAACACTAGATAAAGTAATAACTGATCGAGTGACCCTACTTAAGGACACTACATATGTGGCGCAGAGTTTACAGATTCATTGTACTTAAACCTACTTATATAAGCATTTTACTTATTGGAGTTCAATAACTATATGCTATGCGAAATTATTATACCTCCTTATCATCCTAATTGGTTGAATACAGCGCCCACGCCTTCGCCTCAGGCTGGTTGTAATCTGATCTGATCAAAATATGCTGCAAAGTTGGATACTATTTTCTGACACTTACTCTTGTAGAAGGCATGCTTTTAGTAATACCCTTAACTAGGGGAGAGTCTTTCTTGTCCATTTGATTTTAAGGATAGATAGAAAATTTCTATATAACAGAGTGTCTATCAACTTTTTTTGATTGACAATTTACCTTTTTCAATCTGGTTGTGGGGATTCGATTCCACGGAACATAATGAATTTATTAAACGGTTTAATACTTACATAATCTCATTTTCCTTTGTAAACAATTCTTTTCTCTTACTTGTCTTCAGTTTAAACCGATTCAACTTTAATTGCTCTTGTTCGAGGGACGAAATAATATTCAACCTTAATGAAAACACTTCTGACAGTTTAACATTAAATCTTCTAACGCTTTCTTTCAAGCTGCCACCAATTTTTGTAAATTCTTTGTCCAATATATGCTTGTATCTTTCTCTTTCGCTGTTCAAGAATGCGCATTTTTCTTCGTAGTCTCTTACGTGTCGTAAGTCTTCTTCGTTGAATTGCTCTGGTTGTTTATCTATCTACAAGTACATTGGTTTAACATACAAAGTGGTTTGAAAATGAATTCAATATTAATTTTTAAACTAAAATGTAACTACAAATTTTTAATTTATTTTAATAAGAACTTTATTGTTTAAAATTTATAGATGTTTGGTCATTGCCAAATATAAAATGTTATTTTTGGGGTTTACTTCTTTGAGCTTAGGTTCATGTTAATTTTTAATTGTTGTTGTTAATTGTGTTACCGTTACGGAGAAAAAATTATTATACTTATAATAGTTTTAATATACATATAGTAAGGTATATAGTACCCACCATGCATTTTGGAATTGGTACTTCCTTTCTCAATTCGTCCTCCCATCGTACTTCCAACACTCCATTCATCATAGCGATAAGTGCTCTTTCTCTGAAATCATCAGCTAAAAGTAACAGTCTGATTCTTTCAGCTTCAGCGGCTTCGGCATCTAAAATAGCTTGTTCGCTAGGTGAAATATATGGAGTTACCGTCAATTCGCTATCTGAAACCTAAAAAAATATATAAATAAATATATATACTACGAGTCAAAGTCTAAGAGTTGTTCTATCACTCGTTTTACTTCCAGAAATTCAAGAATCCGTACCCAGGCCGCACTATATACAGGATGTACAGGAAACAGACCTGAATGATGTTTTCAGGTGTCTCATTCATGCCCCACAGTGGATCCACTATTGGTAAATATATCTGATCTGTTGAAAAGTAGTTTGTTTCTGATATAATATGTCTCTGTCTTGCATGTCGTTCTTGAATCGTTTGCATTTCTCTTTCTTTAAATTCCTTTAGTGCGTAAAATTCTTTGTTGAACATTTCTTTCAGTTTTAGAGTTTCACTCTGAAAGAAAGGTAAATTGGTAAAATTTGGGTTTTCCAAGATACATATTAACTAATCAATCTCATATTATTCCTGTCCACAGTACTATGACTTATTTAATAATTTTATAAGAAAACTTTTACTTACCATTGTAACTATATGTTCCCGATGGCATTGATAAAATGTAGTGATCTCTCTTTGTTCATAATGTCCTTGGCTCAGAGCAATAAATAAAATTGCCATAGATCCAGAAAGAGCTATTGTAGTATCTAGAGAGATATCATGTTGATCGGTTTCCAGAAGGTTTTCTAGTGCTGTATTCTCTTCTACAATTTCTGGTTTGGTGCGCACCAATCTTTCCATTGATCTACGTCAAAAAAACCTGTATAGTTTAAAAAATGGTTAAAGCAACAAAAAAAGGGAAATCACACAGCTGATTTTTATTTTTTTAATCCGGAGACCAATTTAGGGTCCAAATAACACCACATCCTATTAGTTTTGGACATAGCCTTAATAAACGTTATTTTTGATTGCGAAAATAACGTTATTTCAAATTTCTCGATGTTGGTCGTGCTATTTTGACCTCAAATCCGGATTCATCGCCTCAAAATACATAGGAATACAATGGTCTCCGAAAAAGTTCTTGAACTTTTTTTTGTGCCGCTGTGTAATTTTGTCATATTTAGAACCCCAAGCAACTTACTCTTCTGTAAAATGTAACCATGGATGAAACGATAATCCTTTGTTAACTTTCCTTTCAACCATGGTATTTTCAATCAGGAGTTCGATCAAGTCCTGCCGGTCCGCACTTTGTGGCAACATCGCAAAATTTGAAATCACAGCTTCGGAAAAAATTGCATTGCAATGCGTACTCTTTAGATCCATAACATCCCAGAAACGCTGTTTTAACAAATTAAAAACTTCATCTTGTTTTATAATTAACTGTTTTAGATAGGTTTTTATATATTTGCAGTCTGCGTTGTTCTTCTCCCTTTTATTTTTATACGACTGAAAGTCCAAATTAAATTCGAGGGGTTCCAATTTTTCATTTTCTGGTCCTTGCATATTTTTTGTTATCAGTTCAGCCATTTTGGATTTAATGTGAGAAAATTCTTCTAGTATCGCATTACGTTCGGTTTCAGAAGCTAGTTCTTCTGCTTTAAGTTTTTTGTATTGTTCCACTTCCAGCCAGGTCATATCTTTAAATTCGTCTATAAATATAAAAGATTCTATACAAGTTTTGCTTCAAAATTTAATTTTTTTATTCATGTTGATTATTATGGTAAAAACTGTTTAAAATATATTAGTAAAATAGTTTATTAACAGCAACCTAATGTGATATATAAAAAAGAAATAAAATTTAAATGGTTTGTAATTTATTTTCTGGTTTAGATCTATTTCTTGAACCCCATTCGTTTTGACTTGCAAATCTTACCTTCTGGCATAAATCCAATCGTGGGCCTTGTGAACATAGCCTCAAAACCTGGAGAGTTATGCAAGTCCTCCAGTTCTTGCTTCTTTTTTAAATCGATAACATGGTTAACTATATTTATGCAACAGACGACATTATCCCTCCCTATTGTTAAGATATACTTTTCCTTAGGGTCTATATAAGATTTTTCTACACCCATGAGGGTGCGATGGTGCGGCATGCACATGGCAATATGTTTGTGAGACTCCAAGTTGTTTATGAAAGTTAGTCCTTCGTATCCGCTGGATATCACGTGATTTTTTGTAATGATCATATTATATTTTCTAAACTGATGACCTGTCACTATTGTATTTATTACTTTAATTCCTGAGTCCTATAAAGAAAAAACTTTTTAGCTGGTTTTGAAATACACAAATACATACACAATGTGTATTATATATTGTTCCACTGCACACAAAGGAGGATGTTAGGAAACTGCGATTTTTGGCCTCGCTGCTTTACTTTTATAAAATCTTTGTTTAAGCCTTCAAAAGACAGAAAATAACCATCCTTTTTTTCTCAGATGTAAAGGGAGCTAGAATGCACAGAGAACTTGGAAAACCAGAAATCGGTCGACTATTTTGGTATTGTGTTCGGTGTTTTGGCACCTTCACTAAGAACATTTCGTTGTATTTTTAATACTGAATGTTATTTGTTATAACATATTTTTTATTTAAATCGCCACCAGTGGTATTTAATAATTTACTTGTGATATTAAATACTACAATGTGTGTATTATATACAATATGTTGTCATATTACCACAACACTACGTGCTGGTACATTTGGATCCCCAGGCAACATGTGTTTATTAATACTAGCATGTCATATACGACAGGATCAGGTTGCAAGTCTTTGAAACTCAAAGACTCAACCAACGAAGAGATATCCCCTGGGCCAATATCCTTACCTTTATTGAAAGGACGGGCAGGTTCAAGGACTCAAATTAGCAAATGGCTGAGTTTGCCTGGGGTGACAAAAATGGCCAGAAATGGCCTAGTTGTCCGGCTTTGGCTAACCCAAAAATTTACTACTACTACTACTACTAATACTAGCATAATATAGTAAAAATTACTGAAACATTTGGTAAAGCATATCACACTTATAATATGATATACTTTGTTGTTGTTAAGTTGTATTATTGATCTAGTTTAAAGTATGTTACAGTAGAAAAATTAACAATCGGTAAAAGTCCAAACCAAAATGTTGGTTAGTAATAATATAAATATTGCACCACACACAATTACACACTAACAAAATAATCGATCCTTTTTTTTACTTTTCTCTGTATTATTATGATACTAATCAAAATTTTGGTATTATTTACCGATTGTTATTTTACTGAACACTAACATACTTTAAACTAGATCAATAACACAACAACTACAACTTGAAGTATACCATACTATAACAGTTATAACAGTTACTGTAATATAATTTACCAAATTTTACAGTATTGATAAACACATGTTGCGTGGGGATCTATATGTACCATCACATTGTGTTATGTTAGTATGACAACATGTTGTATACGATACACACATTGAAATATCACAAGTAAAGTATTAAATACCAATGGTGGCGATATAAATGAAAAATTGTATTAACAAATAACATTCAGTATTAAAAATACAACGAAATTTTGTTTTGTTGGCTTGTTTAATAAACATATTTTGCCATATTTGCTACGCCATTTTAAATTTTAAACTTTTGGATATGGATCCACATAATTCATCATAAAAAACCTATATACCAAATTCTATCAAAATCGGACGAAAATTAAAACAATTGACCACTCTAATTACGCGAGATTTGTTTTTTTACAAATTTTATTATAACATGTTCGCCAAAAAACGTCCTAGACTAAAAAATCTTGGATACAAAATTTAATGTGTTTCATGAAAAAATAGGAAACTTTGAAAATGTCCGTCTGTCTGTCCGTCTGATGTCACGATTTTTGTGCACACAATAACTCAAGAACGAGGTATCCGATGGACTCAAAATTTTAGGAAAAATTAATTGCTATGATCCCCCAAAAAATGAAAAAGTTATGGGGTTAAACTTTTTAAATAAACGAGAAAACTATAATTTTCAAAAAAAAATGATTTTTTTTTTTTAAATTAATGTTTTTCGCAAAAAGAAAATTATTTTTTTTTTTAATAATTTTGATTTTTTTTTTAATTTTGTTTTTAATTATTTGGGAATATGCAATATACCATTTACTGTGAATAGTATAAAATTACATATTTTCCCGGATTGTTTTCTGTATTTTGAGGACCCAAACAATGATTTTATGCTGGTCAGAAAATTTCGGCAACAAGGCCAAAAATCGCACTTTCCTAACATTCTCCTTTTATTTTGGTATTTATTTTATGTATTTTCGTTTCATAATTACGTTTTAGTAGTTTTGGTTTGCGTATTACAATAAGCTTAATTGTAAAACAGTTTTAGTAACTTTTTTAATAATTGTAAAATAGTTTTGGGGCTTTTTTTGTTCAAAAGTTGGTAACAAAGTAACAAAAACAATTGAAAATACACTGCCCAGTAAAAGAGCTTTCCCATTTTACACCTCTGCGCGTAAAATGGATTTTTTATTATTAGTTTTACTTTTAGCAACCTTAAAAATATACTAATTTTCGAACGAAAACTACCCCCGGCTCCTTAGGGGGTGCAGTTACAACTTTTTTATTATCAGAATCTCTTTCAGCAACCTTAAAAACCCCATTACACATATTTAGGGGGTGGATTTAGATTTTTTTTTATTATCAGGTTCACTTTCAGCAACCTCTAAAACCCCAATATACCAGTTTTTACGAAAACTACCCTCCACCCATCAAGGGGTGAAATTAGAAAAAAAATATTATCAAATTCGTATTCGTCAACCTCAAAAACCCCTATATACTGACGAAAATATTAATAATATTGAAAAATATTGGGATTAGAAAAGTTTTTTTATCAGATTCAATTTCAGCAACCTCAAAAACCCATATAGAGGAAAGTCGCCTAATTTCGGATACCATTTACAATGTATTCAATATTTAATACTCGGTATTACTTTTTGATATTTTTTTTATATAACCAGATACAACTTATTATAGCGAACCATGATTTATTATAAAAGCAATTTTATTACAGTTTATTTTTTCCAAAAATCACGGTTAAAAAAAATCAGCGCATTTTTGTGCATTTGAAAAAGGGCTCCTAATTTCGGACATATCCGAAAACATTTTTTCAAGAGTAGATCTGGATCCCATTGCTTATGTTTCTTGTTATTCCTTCACATTTAAGACGTAATTTAATCATTAAGCGATTTTCTACGAAATACTATAGGAACTATAATTTTAGATTCCCAATTTCGAATATCTTAGTATCTTAGGTAATTTTCGTTTTTTCAAAATTGTTTATCTTAGTTTGTTGTATCATTATAAAAATAATAATTAATGGTTGGTTATCCTGAATAATAATTACCTTGCGGATATCCGAAATTGGGAATCAAATGCATAAAAATGGTATATCCAAAATTAGGCAACTTTCTGCTTTTTAGATTAGAAATTTGTAGAATGTTTACGTTTTTAAATTGCTTAATTATGAATAGTGGATCAACTTAACTAACATCATAACTTACCCAAGACGGAATCACGAACTTTTATAACGATTATTTATAAAATAAACAAGCATAATAATGCAACTGAGCACAAAACTGCCAATTGCAATATAAACGATTTGTGCTGCCATTTAAAGGGGAGAAGCTCTACCGTTATCATATTACAGGACGGATTTAGTTTGACTTTTGGCTTCACATAAAAGTAGGTTTCTGTTTACCTTTGCAGACAGTATCTTAAATACACTACTATCCGAAATTTGGAAACCATCCGAAATTAGGCGCAATTTTCAAATTTTTCTAAAAAAATGTATTTTTCCCCATTTGCCCCCTTGCCGCACCTCAGTGTTTACCAAAAACAATCCCGAGCGAGAACTTTTGGTAACATACCTGTATGCCAAATTTCAAGTCTCTAGCTTAAAGCGTTCTTAAGTTATCGTGCCCGCAAGATTTCCCGGACAGACCGATCGACCGACCGATCGACAATTTTTTTTTTTGCTCGAAATTGATTTATATCGACATAAAACGTCATAAAACGCAAAAATACACAAAAAAAAATGTAGAAAATTTTTGCACGAATACAATTTTGAAAATTTTCAAAATGAGAAAGCAATAGACATTTCTAATAATTCTGGTTTCTATATCCAACAGTATCTAAATATCTAGAAAACATAAAATTCTTATAAAATATTAATGAATATCTATGTTTTGTGTTGTTTTGTGTGTGATTTTGGGCTGTGTTTGATTTTGTTTCAGTTAAGTTTAGGTTATTCTCAGGTAATCACTAGAAGACTTAAGTCTCTAGTGTAAATTCCTTCACTTCTAGTAGAAGTGAAGGTGCTGGGCTGCTGCCATGGAAGCATAAAAGCATTTGAGACAACTCTGTACTCTGGAGTAAATGTTAACTCTTCCTCGTTTATTTTCGTTCAACATAACTATAAAAATACACTTAAAACTTAAAAAGTTTGTAAGTGTTATAAATTGTAATAAAAAAAGACAAACCTAACATTTTAAATTGTCGTTGTCATTGTTACCATTATAAATAGGGGTGACGGGGGCTAATTGTCGCACTTTTCATTCAAAGTCAGTTTTTTCCTTTATTTTTGGTTGTTTTTTAAATTAGCCAAATGGTTATTTTAGCTGCATGTTTCAGTAATATTATTTAAAGATAAAACATGGAAAATTCATAGGCTATGTATAGGTATAGGTATAGGCTAAGGTATAGTTATATATATATTTTTTGAAGTCTTGACAAATGCGAGAACTTCCCCCGTCACGGAGCACGTTGTCGCGGCACTTAGAGTATATATTTTTAAGAAATATAAAGAGATTTATAAAAATTTTAAATAACCAAAAAGACATGTGCCACCCCACAAGCCGATTGGTATTAAAAAAAAAATTTTCAACTTTAAAATTAAATATTTTTTTTTTCGATTTTTTTTTGTTTTTAATATAATTTAATAAATGATTTTATTTGCTATCCAACAAAGTTTCAATTTTTAACACAGTTTTTGAATAAAAAAGTGAGAAAAGGAAATATTGTGCCAGACAACACAGTGGTCAATTTTACGTTATGTATCAAGGACTTTTCAATTAACGAAAAAACACTCCTAAATGATAATATCAACAAATAATATGCACCATAAACTATTATTATACATACAAATCACTCACAATAAGAAAAAATATTTACCACAAAAAAATTACTGGACCCTCTAATTTTGACATTTTTTGGTTTATCTTGTTGTCCTTTTAATTTGTTGCTTTTAGGTTTACAAATTATAAAGGGCACTTTTTTAACGTAGCGGTTAATCTCGGTTTGGTGCAGAAAACTATTTTAGTTTTTAAGATATAAGCACTTGGGCAAATTACCCCTGCGACAACTAGCCCCAGTCACCCCTATATTAAGTTTCCCAAATCAGCCATATTGAAATTATTCAAAACTTAATTGGTTTGTAAGCAAAATAAAACACGCAAATATATAAAATAGTTTAAAGAACTCTTTCCATAAGACATTTGGCGCACTCGTCCATTGGAAAACTCCCCACTTTGCGGCTTGTTCTCCAAACATGGAAGTGTGCGCCAAAATAGTGTCTTATGTAACTTGTCCTTTAATGTAGGGGAAGTTGGGGTTAACTGGGCCGCTTTTTTTCATATCGAGTTTTTGAAAAAACTGTAAACAATTTTCAAATACTTTCTATAGCAAAAGGTAGATTAATAATATAGTTAGAACATATTAATACTTCAGACAAATATTATTTATATAAAAAAAGTTATTAACGATAAACCAGTTGACCCCGCTGGACCAGTTAACCCCATATGGCAGGGTTAACTGGACCACTACTTAGGGTTAACTGGTCCACTAACAAAAATGTATTGTATTGTAATTATTGTGAATAAAAACGATTTGAAATCAAATAAAATTTAATTCTAACATAAAAATAGACAACATAATATGTTAAATATTAAATATATCTTAAGGTTAACTGGTCCGGCGTTAACTGGACATGGCCCAGTTAACCCCGAACTAATTAATATTGACATAAGTGGTCCAGTTAACCCCAAACCAATTAACCCTGAGTGACACCACTGAATAAAATCATAAAATTTTATTACTTAATAAGATATTAGAAGGCGGAAATTATGCAGAATAATTAATAAAATACTCAGTATATTACGTAAAATATTAGTCTAGATCCTCCTATTAATAAAAAAGTATTAATTAAAAAATAAAAGTTAAGGTAAATACCCACTTTTCATAGAAAAAAATTAATTTTCTTTACTACAACTTACAAGTGGACAACAAGGTCCGTCATAATACTTTAAACAATACTACTAACTAAATATCACTAGAATTTGCCCTAAGGCGCCAATACTAATAAAAAAAGTTGATAAAATCCAGGTGTACCAGTTAACCCTGTGGCCCAGTTAACCCTGACTTCCCCTACTATTACTTACTCCACGTTTTGTTTCTACTTTCCATAAATACAGAGAATCTTGTAGTACTACATAAAACACTCTATCTCTGTTAAGTTTTTTAGAGGAAATAATTCTTCTAATGTATATGCTGCTGTTATCAAAAAAGTATTCCTTCATACTAATGCATCCGGAAGACAAAACACAATATCTAACAATTTTGTTTCCCGCTAACATTTTGCTATGAGTTACTGGAATGATAAAGAGCCGATAACAGTCCTGTGAGCAAACTAACATCCAGTCTGCTATTTGAAAACGAGGTGCAATAGTGGCTATGACGTTCATTTGTCTTCCAGGAATTCCCTACAGATAAATAGTATGTTGTTTTACTAAGAGGAAAAGTGAAGATTTTTTTTTACTAGTCTGTAGAATTTACGGATAACGCGAAGCGGAGTCCGGAAACTACAGACGAGTAAAAAAAAACACTTTTTCTCTGAGTGAAACATACTATTTTTTCTTCAAGCGTCCTAAATATTATTTTTTTATTTTAATTTATTCAGTATTTTTTTATTAAAATAGTCCAATAAAACACTTTCGGAATAAACTTAAACAATCCATACATGCAATCCAAATATTCTTCTTCAATCATTTTTATCAATTTCACATAACGTTTTTGTTTAGAATCTCGAGTCAACGACCTGTTTACATAATAAACAAACAACTGTAAAGTATGGCTGTCATCAAAATCAAAGAGGGCTGCCGCCAGTGGCGGTTTTGCTAAATAACTCTTTTGTACGGCGTACAACAAAAAAATAATTTTTTTGCTATAAAAAAATAGATTTTTTCTATCTAGTGTGTTCAGTTATAAAAATATAAACATTTTAGTACGCTCAAAGAAAAATATTATTTAATTATATAATATATATAATATAATTTGTAATAATTAAATTATTACTATACAGGATGATTATTAAATATCTGTTTTAAGACCTGTTGTAATTCTACATTAAAAAATATGAAAAATAGTTTCTTTGTACAAAGGTAGCTTGTTAGGAAGAAGCTCCCCTTGAAAAGGGCTTCCAAAAATAGAGTGGGGTTGTTATGGAGTAGAGAAGACCAAAAATTAAACACTAAAATATAATCTATACCTAAACCAACATTTTAAAACATATGTTTAAAGGAACTTATTTCATATTTTTTATGTAAAATCAGCCATTAAAAGGTGTGCAGCTATTTTAAAATCATCCTATAGGATTGTTAGTTAGGATAGTTACTTTAACATAATCATAATTCTCATATATTAAATCCTGAGACTTACTTTCCGGTTAACCCTTCGTTAGGCGCGCGGTTTGATGACTAAAAAAAGATCCTTGCCTCTGAAAAGAAAGCTTTATCCCTGGCAGAACATTTTGATGACTAAAAAAAAGTTCCTCGCATCTAAAGAAAGGTCATAAAATGAAAATGAAAATAAAATGGTCTACACCCCAGGAAACCGAAAGACGTATTTTTGACGTCAATTATTGGACACTAATGTAGGGACACTAGATCTAGGTCTTAAGTTAGCAAGGCGACAGACCTTGCTAACTTAAGACCTAGATCTAGTGTCCCTACACTAATGACCTACATGACATCATAATATGACGTCTTGCTGTCTTTTCAGTGACGTGTATAAGTCACAGCCCAGGGACGTAATATTACTGATATTACTAGTATTATAATAACTTTCGAAATATGACGTTAGAATAACGTGTTCAACATTATACATCTGTATATCTGTTCAATTAATATTTATTTATAGTATGAAAGAGGAAACTACGATTTTGCCCATGAGAACATTAACCCACAAGGCTGGAGGCAAAGTGGGTTAATTTTAGAGAAGGCAATATTATATGAGATCCTATGACAGGATTTCTTAAAAAAAATCTTGCCATTACTCCCTCCACATATCTGCTCTTGTCCAATGAAAGGAATTTTCCAAAGGCATAGAAAATCCATAAAAAAAAAACTTTATAAAGTCATCAATCTTTAATATATAGAATTTAAAACTTTTTTTAGTGCTGGAAGACAATATTTTGCGCCACCTATACTGCCCTACTACGCTAGAAAGCAGTAACTCCATTTGTCGCATAACAACGTTTTCACGTCAACTCTGATGTAATATTTTGAAAACGCTGCTATGCGACTGGAGTTACGGCTTTCTAGCGTAGTAGGGTAGTATAGCCAGCATTAATCGACGTCCAAGCTACGTACAATTTTGATGACTTCAAGATTTGACCAAAATTTGACGTTTTGCCGACGTCTAATATGCCTGGTATGTATGACTTCACAAATATCACCTAAAACTGACATCGATAGTACGTCGGGGACGTCGTCTGGTTTCTTGGGACGTGTAGACCGCGCGACTAAGCTCGTAACTAAAACAATCGCTCCTAACGAAGGGTCAACCCTTAACAGCATACATACTTCTATAATAAAGAACTCTCCTTCATCTAGGTTGCCGGTAGCGAAGACCTTTCCACTAACAGAAAAATATATATGCGTTATTTTGCTTTTGGTCAAGTTAAACGTGGTCATAAGCTTTAGCTTTTCTGGGTTATAAGCACTGATTAGATCTAAACGGCCAAATTCGTATGATAGTGCGACATAAGGGAATACAGGATTTGACTTCATCATCGTTACTTTTCCACTTGATTTCCATACAGATACCTGGAATTTTTTTTATTTGTATTATCCAAGTTTAATACTTATTTTACGTTTATCAACATCATCAAGTTATCAATCCTAAGTCCGGTTTGAGGCAGCTCTCCATCCAGCACTATCGTTAGACAATTTTTATTTCCCTAAACCTTCTACACCATACATCGTTTATTATTTGTGCGCAGAATTCATTCTAGACCTGCCTACCCGTCTTATTACTCCCACACAAAAAAAAAACGGATTCCTTGAATTAAGAACACGCATCTTTCGATATGTTCAAAGTCATATTCTCTTGTTTCAGGGCTAGCATTTCTCCAAAGTCATTATCCTTGAATGAAGAGCACTGGTTTTTAAATGAAGATCTGCACACTTTATTCAAGTACATTGGCTTTGGTTCAAAGCCTTTTTTTGTATTTACAAAAAATATGAATAATTAATAATGGGGTCCCCTGGTGGTGGGGCTAGAATTTTTATCATTATTCTTAGGGTATTTTAAAACAAAAAATACCACAAAATAATTAAGCTCAACTTTTTGGGTCAAATACCCCATAGTGCCTCGTAGTATTCTACCTAATTAGGACTCCCAAAGTCCAGAACTTTTGTAGGCTAGTAATAAAGGGAACCACCGGCTTTAACTGACTTTCAAACCAAAGAAGCTCCTAAGATAAAGCTCAACCAATGTAAGATTATTAGTTTTTTTATTAATTAATTAATTTAATTTGCTCTTTAATTATAAGGTAATAACCATAATAAAAATTTACTTTTTTTCCAGTTTCCATTTCGCAGCAAATCAAATATTTCCTATTACTTATAATAACAACGTAATCGCCAGTGGGGTAAATAAAAACTGCTCTGCCTAATCTCCCTTCATACCTCCTTAGGTAAGTAAAATTATAATTTTTGTTATCTAATAATACAATGGCTTGTGCTGCAGTTAGGGCAGCAAGACGATCACTGTTATTTGAAAAAATCTTCTCGAAAAGTAAATACGGTGATATATTCCATATTTCTGTGTTTTTCTTGTAGTGCTGAAAAATAGGAAATTCAAGTCAGTATTTTTAATGAAAAGCGAAACTTTTTCTGTAATTTATAGTATCTTATTATACTAGTGGCGCACCCAGGATATTTCTTGGGGGGGGGGCTATTATGGCCTATTTAGCTTTTTAACAGTAAAGGGTGCAGGGTGCAGCCAGACTTCTTTGCAAGTTTTAGAATCTTAAGTTTTTGCATTTCCCAGACACCTCAAAATTTGACATGTAAATAATTTTACAAAATCTATTAATTAAAATTGTAATATCAAATTACTGCTTATGAAGATAATTTTAAGATTTTATACTTATTCCGGATAAGCAAATTATTTTATAAAACTTCAAATGGGTAAGTAAAAACCTCTTAAAACAGATCATGTTTAACACCGCAGGCAAAAATCTTTAGAAATATTGATGCTTCACATTTTCCGGTTTGATGGAGGGGGGTTGCTGCCTATCGTTTTCTATTAAAAAAAATGTATATTAGAAAAAAAATCAATCGGTTAGTTTTTTTTTAATCAGTTTTTTTATTTAATCTAAAAATGGAAAAAAATGAAAATTAAAAAAAATCCCATTTTACATAGACGACTTTCAGAATAAAATTTAGTAGTTGTACTTAAAATATATTCTACGTTGCTTCTTTTAACTTGGGTATATGGGAAAATGCAATATACCATACACTGTGAATAGTATATAATGGAATGCGTAGCATTACATATCTTCACGACTTGTTCCCTATATCTGTACAGGTGTGCAAATTTTTCTTTTCTTACCCTAATTTCTTTATTCGGTCCATGAACCGAAAAGCCTCCATTATGCCAAGCCATTGAGGGTCTAACTAACATTTCAGTAGTTGAAAAGTCAATTAGTTTTTCCAGATAAAATTCGGCATTTGTCTAAAAAAATGAGATGTTTTTTTAAAATTTACCATTACCAAATTTTTTAAGAAAACCAGGTTTTTCGAAGACCATGGAAATGGAGCCGGATTAAATATGCAAGTCCTTTGAGAAAAAAAAATGATTCCACTATAAAGGCTTTGATATAGAGAATTGAAATTTGGACCAAAGGTATTTTACCATGGGTGTAAAACATCTGCATAATAAGTGGCCGTTGTAGCGCAGTGGATAAAAAGGGATAATCTTAATTAATTATTCCTGGCTAGAATCCAGTTGGCAGCATATAAGCTTTTTGTTTTTTGTTGCTGGAAATTTTTTTTCGTATATTATTATGAAAGAAATGCAAAAATTCAAGTTATTTTTAATTTATGTCCCGATATGAAAATTCACTATTACAACACACAAATTGTACCAAAATTCATACACTTCATACCCCGGTACCCGCGTTATTAAAGGCTGTACAAATGTTATATTCTGGTTACCCCCTAACACACCCCCTATTGGGGGGGAAGTGGTTGGGGGTAGTCAAAACATGAAATATCTACAGACTTTAATAACGCGAGAAACGGGGTATGAAGTATGAATTTTGGTACAATTTGCATTACGTAACACTTGAACGGTCCCTGAGGAGCTCTTTTTTAGACATTATAATTGTTGCAGCTGGATTCGAACCCGGAATAATTTATTAAGAGTATCACTCTGTATCCACTGCGCCACAACAGCCACTTATTGTGGAGTAAAATATAGTTTTAAAGAAACTATTGTCTGTTTCTCAGCAAGATAGTAAATTAAAAATCGCACAGTGAATATTTTCAAAACAGATTCGAATATTGGATTTGCGAATATACTGCTTAGTTTATTTTAATTTAAAACATAATTATATTCTATACACAAACATATACTATTCAAACCTGTTGTAAAAATATTTATTGTGCGATCTTTAATTTACTATCTTGTCCAAACCTAGCGAAAATCAAACAATTAAAAATTCCAAAACACTCCCAAAACACTTTTAACTAAAGCCAGGTTAACATTATGTCAAAATAAACAATTTTTGTTGGATTAGGATATTTTTTGTGTGCAGTGTAGTAGTATTTGGTATTACCGTGAAGACGCATCCATTTTTATCCAGGACCAATAAAATATGATCTGGTGTATACAGTATATCAACAAATGGAGCTGGATTTAGATGGTTAAATTTTACCACATGTTCAGATACGACAGTATGTTTGCAGCAAACAAAAATATCCCATATTCTCAGCTCAGTTGTATTTACTGCCAGCTGGGCTAAATTATTTGGTTTTTGAGTACTGCATCTGAAAGAGAAGAAAACTGATGAATTTCTAAAAGTTTTTTAGAATTAAATCTTACTACATCCAGTTACTAGTCAAGATAAAATGATGGAGGTAAAAATACTAAATCAAGCAACAAAAGTTTTAGAGTACCCAAATGAGAAAATAAAGACTTTTGATGCCGTGACGCGTCAGTCAGGTAGCCTAATAAAAACTACCTACTTCAAAATTTGTTCTCTATGTTTAATATCACTATTTCTTTGTCCAATTCTTTCACCATTTCTCCAATTCCAAACGTTTATTTGAAATGATGGCAAATCTCCAAGTGTAATGATAAGAGAAGATTCAGAAAATGTCAGTTGTAAATGACCATGTAATTGATTATCTAAAAAATAATAAAGATACTATTTTATAGGTTGGGTTTTGCAAAGGCATGTTCCTAGTTTTAATACCGTTGCCCCAGAATCCCGTAGGATATTGTCATGAAATTCTTAGTAGAAATTAGAATTAGGTAGCCTGACAAAAAAAGCATAGAAAAATAGAGGCTACTTCGCCTAAATTTATTTAAATAACACCGGCCCACGAAAAAAAAATAAGTTCGATTACTAACCAGACTATATAGGAAAACCTACGCATTTTTGGGCGCTGAAAATGAATTTGGCAATGAAAAAGCTCGCTGACCACTTCTTATGTAAAAGTTCTTTCAGACAGCTTTAGCTTAATTTTGGATATGTTGAAATAGGGTCTTCTCCAATTTTTTTTATTAAATTATTTTTAAAAACTAGAAGTTCTAATTATAATATTTATGCTATTTATTTATTTTTTAATCAACTTAAATAGAAGAAAAAAATATATATAATTTAAATTATTTGTTTCCCTCCTTACTGAAAACGTACCAGACAGAGTTTGCGCAGTTCAACCACAGACAGTTCCTGCTCTGTGCTAGGTTTACGCTAGCAGTTTAGCTAACCTAATATAATTTCGTTTCTGCGCACTCTCTAACTGTGACGTAGCACATAAGGCGCGACCAAGAAAATTTAAACTTTAAATCGATTTTTAAAATAGTAAGCGTTTTCAGAAAGGAAAAATATATTTACTTTAATATTATAAAGTACTTAGTAAATCAGTGTTCAAATATTAAAAAAAAAGACTTAGTGAAAAACCCTATTCTGATCCAAAAATCAATAGTTTTGTTGGCAGAGCACTTTGTAAATCTCGAAAACTGTGGGGCTTATGGAAAAGTCGTTTAGGTCTAATTTGCTAAATTTTATATATTATAGTTCTCGACTAATCAAAAGTATCTCTGTGCACAACTCCAAAAATTTAACATTTTAAAGCCTATTCAAAGGCTCGCATAACTAGCATAATAGATAATATATCGCATTTGATCTAAAGTTATTGGGCGACAGGGTGATTTATTAGCCGTTTACAAACTTTGGGAACGAGAACTAGATTTAATTTGGCGAAGAAATGTTCTTAAACACATAGTTCCTATCTTTCTTCGTTCAGAAATTAGAGCGTTTTTAAAAATTAAGTTAAAAAAACGTAGTAGCGATGATTTAGCAAAACAATATTTAGTAACTAATATTTTGAACCATCACCTGTCAAAAATTTTTTGTTTCTGTTATGGCCATTGACATTTAGATAAGACAAAGAGAGAAGTTCTACAGAGGGAGAAAAAGTATGATTAAATACATGTATTATGTTTAAAATAAAATTATGCATTTAGGCAAAAAAAAAATTAAATTACATTTTAAAAAGGCTAATGAATAAGATTTAAGTTCTACAGAGGGAGAAAAAGTATGATTAAATACATGTATTATGTTTAAAATAAAATTATGCATTTAGGCAAAAAAAAATTAAATTACATTTTAAAAAGGCTAATGAATAAGATTTAACAGTAAATGATCAAAAATTAGTCCATTTTCCTGAATACATAACTGGCAACGACAAACTAAACTCTCGGCTACGAGTAGTAAATTCATAAACAAGCAATTTTTGACAGGTGATTGTTTAAAATGATAGTTACATAATTTTGTTTTACTAAATCATGGCTACTACGTTTTTTCAACTTAAAATTTTTAAAAACGCTGTAACTTCTGAACGAAGAAATCGAACCTATGTTTATATGAACATTTCCTCATGACATTAGGTCTACTTTTCATTGCCAATGATTGTAAACGGGCTAATAAATTACCCTGTTTATTTAAGATTATGTTTAAGAACCGCCTTTATTAGTAATCGGCGTTGCCTATACAAATACGAAAGTATATATATATTTAAATACAAATGAAACTTGCTATTGACATCACTGCATTGCAGCTAGTTTATTACTAAATGTAGAAGAAGAAATAAACGTATATTTACACCATTAAAAAAGCCTCTGTTCTACTTCCTTTTGGGGAGGATAGTACATACCAATAGAATTAATTACCTTTAAAACAAGCCAGTCTTTCAAAAGATGGATAGTGGACCACATATCCAGCTGCATATGAACTGCGTTCGGTATACGCAAACACATTTGAAATATGATGTCCTTTGAAACATTTAACTCCATCGCCATTATTACTATGACTCGTTACCTCAAAAAGATGTTCTTCTTGATTAACTAAAAAAATATTATGGGTGAAAAAAAAACAGAATAAATCATTTCATGTAGTATAGCTAATAGCATTGCGATCGTTACTTCGAAAGTAACAATCGCCAAGCTTATACTGCCCTTCTACGCTAAAAAGCAGTAACTCCGTTTGTCGCATAGCACCGTTTTCAAAATATTACTTAGGTTGACGTGAAAACGTTGCTATGGGACAAATGGAGTCACTGCTTTCTAGAGTAATAGGGCAGTATAGGCTTTACCAGGTGTTTTCCAAATAAATATAAAAAAATATTGCAACTTCGATAACGCTTTAAGATAAAGACTTCTTTAGAACATATACTGAGAGCTCGTTACCGTAGTAAATACTAAATGTTTTTGCTTATATGGAACCCCACGAAAGTTTAGTTAACATTTAGTGGTTGTTACAATTACCAGAACTATAACAACGATAAGTATTACTGTAACAACCAGTGAATGTTACTAAACTTTCGTGGGGTTCCATATAAGCAAAAACATTTAGTATTTACTACGGTAATGAGCTCTCAGTGTAGTATTTCTTAATTAGTTGAATTTCTTTTCTACTAAAAACATTTTTTAAATACAAAGCTGTAGGCACATTCCAGAACACAATGGTAATAAAATTCACCTGAAGATTCTAATGAAAAAGAATACGAAAAAGATGCAAGGAACATCTATACAGTTTTTTATTGTTACATTGGCATTAGTACTACTAAGAGTGTCAATGTATTGAAATCTTCGCCGAAAAGTCAAAATCTTTGACCATATTTGTTCACATTTCTCAAAGTTTTAGACCTTCCTGAGTCGAAATCAGTAAAAAAAATTGCGTCCGTCTGTCTGACTGACTGTCTGCTGTCTGTCTGTCTGGGTGTAAACTCGCTAACTCAATTTCTAAAAAAGATATCGACAAGCGGTTTGTTGAATATTGTTTCTTATCATATTTCGAAGAGCTGATTAGATTTTGGGATAAACGGGTAAGGGGGTAAGAATGGGTAAAACGCCTATTTTAGCGTTTTTTTATAATTAAGTTAATTATTATTGTATTTTATTAATTTTGTACTTATATGAAAGACTTTTTTAAATTGCTCAAAAAATGTTATAATCTATTTTTCCCTAAAATACATTGTTTTCGGGATGTTAGCGCTTAACGCAATAAAATGTTTTTTAGCATAAGTCACTTATTTATCAACCGATTTCAAAAATTATATTAAAAATGAAAGCTCTTTTTAAGGCCTACAAAAAATGCTATATACCTTTTGTGCTAGAATATAACGTTTTGGGATACAGACTTATATAACTTACTGCCAAGTGATATAAGGGAACAAAGAAAAATAACTAAAGACCTTTCTTATAGAAATTGCTTCTATTCATTAACCGAATACACAACTAAGCAACTCCTAATCTGTAATCTTCTTGATTTATATAGGTAGTTGTTTTTCTTTGTTTGTTATTTGTTAATTTTTTAATTGTTAATTTTTAACTAAAATCTACGTTCATATTTATTATAATTATTTTTATTTGTTTGTTTATTTATTAACTTGTTTATACCCTTGTCTATTTATTTGTTTCTTGATTATTTTTGACTTTATACATTTATATTTATTATTGTTATTATTAAGACATTGTAATTAATTTTTGACGTATCTATGTGTATTTATATACATTCAAAAGATGAATAAACGAATTGAATTGAATTAAATTGAATTCAAACTTTAGGTGCTTGCAACTGTTCAGCTGGTTTATATTTAAAATTAGTGAAGGGCACCTAGCCCAAGCATAAGCTTATCTTCATGACATGTATTATAAAATCATAAACAAATAAATTATACAAATAATCATATTATGATATAAAAATAATTTTGCCTTTCTAACCCTTACTCTCTAATAATGATCGTATAAAAAAATATTGTTGTTTTAACACATTAGCTGCCGACAACCCACCTGGTGGGTCCATGAATGACTCATATTCAATGCCGAGAGACAACCTTGCGGGCTCACTGTACATTTGAATAACATTGCACAAAAGTAGTCTGGATGAGCGTCTGTTTATATGGGCGACAGCGAACGTGTTAAAAAAAATAAAATAATATATTATATTATATTATATTATATGTATAATATTTCTTTAGCCTTACCTGTATTTATAAAACCAATGTGGCATCCTGCTGCAAATCCTACAATGTCTTTTCCTATGAAGGATATCAACTTGACAGTGCCTATTTTGGCCCATCTGTAATTATTAATTATTTATTTTATGTATTTTATTATTTAGTTTTTGTTTTTCGGGAATAGGGCTCAAATCTGACTAAAGTTGATTTTCTAATTTACTGTAACAGTAAATAGTCCAACTCAAGTTTAGTCAGATTTGAAGCCCTATTCCCCAAAAAAACAAAAACTAAATATTACATTTCGGGCAAAAACCTAGAGTACAGTATTTTATTATTAACAATATTTACTTACTGTGTTTTATTTTCTCCGTAAGGCATAATGATGTTTATTTAGTCAATATATTGACTAAATAAAATGTCAGAATGACGCATATTATTTAACTGGTTGCTATGCTGATACCTGTAGCTCCTGTACAATATATGGTTACGTTCTTACGTGTAGCAGGGGCAATTTTGAAGTGCAGCTGGACACAAAATGTTTTATTTACAAACATTAACATTTAAAAAAACCATAGAATGCCTTTTAATTTGTTGGACCTTAAAAAATCCAAAAATGTTTTACGTTGGTTATTATTTTAGTTTATTTTGCTAAAACCCTATTTGAAAAAAAAAAAAACTTTTCTATATTTTTATTTTAAAGCAGATTATCTTGAAAACTGTAAAAACTTTGCCTGTTAAAAAATAAATATGAACAAGACAACTTCGTAGGAGCTCAAAAATAAACCAAATTTGTAAATGTGAAATGTTAATCAAATTAAGAAATTCTTGTCCTTACTCATATTGGAGTTGATTTAAATAAATCATAGAAAAAATGTTATCTCTCCAAAATATAAATTTATTGTCTATTAAACAAACATTACAGCGACATTTTTTTCGACTTTTTTTAACATAAAAACAAAAAGTTTTTAAATTTATAAGGCAGAATCCAAATTTTAAAATACAAGTTGTCTCTGTCGACATAAGCTGCTTTCAATTCTGACTGAAGGCAAACCTGTTTTGCAGCATCTATGGCAGTTGCTGCGGATTTAGATGTGTTCTTCGTTCTAACTTGAATGAACTTAGAAAAACTTTAAGCTTTTTGCAGGACTTTAGGAACCAAATATTCAAAGAAACTTTTTTCCTGAAGTAGTTTAGTTCTTTGTTCTTTTTGCAAAAAGCTTAACGTTTTTCCTAAGTTCATTCAAGTCAAAAAGAAGAACCAATCCAAATCCGCAGCAACTGCCATAGATGCTGCAAAACAGTTTTGGTTTCAGTCAAAATTAAAAGCAGATTACGTCGCCAGAGACAACTTGTATTTTAAAATTTGGATTCTGCTTTATAAATTTAAAAACTTGAAAATGACTTTTTATCTTAAAAAAGTCGAAACAATTGTCTCTGTAATATTTGTTTAATAGACAATAAATTTATATTTTGGAGAGATAACATTTTTTCTATGGTTTATTTAAATCAAATATAATATGAGTAAGTAACATTTACAAATTTTGTTTATTTTTGAGCACCTACGAAATTGAACAATTTTGTACATATATATTTCTTAACAGGCAGAGTTTTTGCACTTTTCAAGATAAACTGCTTTAAAATAAAAATATAGAAACGTTTATGTTTTTTTTCAAATAGGGTTTTAGCAAAATAAACTACAATAATGACATTTTTGGATTTTTTAAGATCCAACAAATTAAAAGGCATACAAAAATGCATCTTAAAAAAAAATTAAAACATTTTTTGCTGTTTTTGTAATATTTTTGGTAAAGGCTCCTATAAATTTATTTATTTCATTCTGCACAAATCTAAACATCAAATTGCACATTTAAATTTCCCACTGCACGTTTTGTGTCCAACCACACGTTAAAATAACCCATGAATAAAAGATAGAAATATTTGATTAAATAATTTACTAAAATAAGTTATAAATAAATATACAAAATTGTTATTTTAAAATTACATTACCACTAGAACATCGCTTTTAATTCTATTAAAACTAGACATATTAACAGAATTGTTATGAATATTCAAAAGTTTTAGCTGGTTTAAATGACGAAAAGCTTCATCAGTTAAAGAACTTAATTTATTGTTGGACATATCCAAAGACATCAAGTTGGAGCAATATTTGAAAAGATTATTTTCTATATGTTTTAACTGATTATTAGTGATTTGCATAAATTTTAAATTTTTCATTTTAAAAACACCATCTATTGTGGCTATTTTATTAAAATCTGCGTATAAATATTCCAAAGAGTCCAGTTTGTTTAATGCCTCAATATTAAGGTTGTTTAGTGTATTATTAGTCAAAATTAAAATATTTAAGTTTGTTAATCCAGTAAAAACATTTTCATCCAATTCTTTTAAAGAATTATGATTTAAATATAAAGTTTCCAAGTTAAACAAACTTTTAAATACATTAGCAGGTAGTCTTTTAAGTTTATTTCCAGATAAATCTAAACTTTTTAAACTCTCCAAACCTCTGAAGCAATATTGTTCTAATGTTTCAATACCATTATTTGCCAAACTCAATACTTCAATATTGTACATACCATTAAAAATATCGTTTTTCACCACATTCCATCTATTCTCTCTTAGTTGCATATATTCAACATTATCCAAACCTTTAAATCCGTAGGGTTCTATATCCAATATTGTGCTGTTGATTATATCGTACCTTTTTAGTTGTTTGAATTTACCGTTTTGATGGAAATCTTTATATAAATTTACATTGTACGTATTTTTTATAAATAACACTTTGGTTTCGTTACTCAGATGTAACTCAATATTTTTATTTAAATTGTCCAATCCAACACAATTAAATATTATTTTATTTGAGGTAAACACGCACTTGTTGTTTATATCCAAATCTTGAAGTTGGACCATTTTCGTGATACGTAAAAACAGAAACAACCATAATAATTTCGTCTAAAATTAGATAATTAGTAAAATATTATTTTAATTTTGCAGAATTTATAAGCTTCTAGTAATTGGTCATATTCCAAAGTTTATATACATACCATTTTTATTACGGATAAGTACTTTTTGTTGTTCAGCTTGTTTACTAATAACTACTAAACATCCGCGAGTCTAGTAAGGTTATCAGAATTATTGCTAAGTGATAACCACGGGTCGGATCGAAGTAGCCATTACCGGGGGCATGCAAAAATTATAATTAAAAAAAAAACTCTTTTTTTAAGTAAATAGACACTTTAAACTATTGTTCACCAATCGGAATGTCTTGTCGACGCTGTTAATACTCAGTGTCATGGTCCATGGAGAAGGACTTATTTTTTTTAATTGATTCTCTTTTCAAAAAAAAAAAACGAATAGTTCATACAAAAATATTGTTTTTTTTTATTAATTATTCGTTTTTTGAAAAGTAAAACAATTTTCAAAGAAAAAAAAACAAAATTAAAGTTTTTCTCTATGAGTCCATGACCATGACCAAGTAATTAAGTAAGTATTAACAGCGTCGACATGACATTCCGCTTGGTGAACAATAGTTTAAAGTGTCTATTTACTTGAAAAAAGAGTTTTTTTTTAATTCTAATTTTTGCATGCCCCCGGTAATGGCTACTTCGATCCGACCCGTGGTGATAACTTATAAATTTAGGAAAGAATTATTAATAAATATTGTGTTATTAACACAGTTCTACACAAAAATCTACATACTTCGTTTAAAATATAAAGGAGGCTTTTTTAGATATTATTATATATGCTACTGTGAAAGCCTAAACTTTGGGGAATGTCGATATTCTCCGGAGAATGTCCGAAAAACTAAAAAAAAAAAAAAAAAACAGGCGCAAAACCAACGTTAACGTAAATCAACGCTCCCCATTAAAAAAAAAACACATAACCAGCCAAAAAAAAACCAACGTTAACGTAAACCAACGCCCGGGAGCCCCCCCCCTCATTATTTTAGTTTTCGGACTTCCTCCGGTGAATGCCGACATTCTCAAATTTCGGTGTTTCACCGTAACACATGCATACACGGTGTATTTGAAATAGGGTCCGAAATTTTAAGAGGTGATCCTACATCAGAAAATATGACAAAAAGTTCCTATAAACATATGTCTAAAAATGCGCCCTTTGAAAGTGGCTAAAAAATTCGGTTTTTATTTAATAACTCAGGAATATAGCAACGAGGTTTTGCACGTGAACTAGTCTTAATAAGGCCCATCTTCGTATATTATTTTTATGTATTTATTGTAAACAGGGGCATGCGAAACGGGGGGACTTATCAGTTTTTTTTTAAAGGTACTAAGGAACTTTAAAAATGGTGCATTTTTAGGATATCCATAGCTCGCTTAGCATTGATTTTTGCAAGTACCTGTATATGAGTTTTTTTTCCAAGTTTTTGATGTACATTTACCCTGCATCATTGAAATTTCTGTTTTCAACATTTTAGTGTTGAATTTTTCGTCCTCGTACCGTGAAATTTCACCTTTAAATTAATGTTTATCGAAAACGGTTAGCCCTACAGTGTTACAACAAGAGTACCTTATTTATGTATTATATTTTGACCTAAGGAATCATATACCAAAAATAAAATCACAAAAAAGTTACACAGAAAAAAGTTTGGGACAAAAATCTGATAAGGTCCCCCCATTTCGCACGCCCCTGGTTAAAATAAATACATAAAAATAACATACGAAGATGGGCCTTATAAAGATTAGTTACTTGCAAAACCTCGTTGCTATATCTCAAAGAGTTCCTGAGTTATTAAATAAAAACTGAATTTTTAGCCACTTTCAAAGGGGCGTAGCTCCCTTACGACGCGTTTTTAGACATATGTTTATAGGAACTTTTTATCATATTTTCTGATGTAGAATTATCCCTTAAAATTTCAGACCCTATATTAAATACACCGTGTATAATAAAAATAATTTCAGGAAAAATAAAATTAATATTACCCTATTGAAAATGACGGGTCTGAGAGGGTATAAATGGTGCACAAAGCGGACTTGGTCGGCTGAAATTTACTCGCCCAAGTCCGGTTTGTGCACCATTTATACCAGCACAGACCCGTTATTTTAAATAGGGTAGATTCATGCAAAACATAGTGTAAAATAAAAACAAAATAAAAACTATTATTAAAAGTAAATTTATTTTGCACAGCTTTATTTTAATTAGTATATATTTACATAATAATCTATTTGTCCATATTTTTTTAATTATAATTTAAACAATTAAACATTTACACGCATGTATTCAAAATACATTATACCTACAAATTAAATTATACAAAACATAGAAATGTTTAAATTACCTAAGTATCTTAGGGGCCATTCTAAAAAAATTCTTAAAATTATTACAATTTAATATTTTTTTATTAAATGGCCCCTAATGGGCTTACCTATCAAAGTAAAAAACTTTGAAATGTAAAAAATACCTAAACAATAAATAAAGCATAAAATTAAGTTTTAATTAAAAATAAACAATAAATATAATATTTACAAATAAATTTTATAAAACTATGCATATTTGATCCCAGGTAAAAAAATAATATGTTATTAAATTGTACACATATTATTATTATTATTATTTTTATCGTTTAAAAAAGCTATTTCGATCTTATGGCACATACATTCAGCTTATTTAAGAGTTAAATACCTAAAATGGGACGAAAAGAAAGTCAACAAAATCAAGGAGTATACTTGTCTTTTAAAATACATTTTCGATAATTTTCTGTATAAAGTTAAGAGTGACACCTCATTAGATTCGTAGCATTTTAACGCGTAAATCACTATTTCACCCCTGTTCGTTCCTATTCACCCCATTTTGCGGTACGTAAGAGATTTAAAATTTATTAGGTAATAAGGATTATTTAATTTAAAATAGTATAATTTATCCTGGAATCTTAATTTACATAATATGTGTATTATACATTACTTTTGTTATAAGTTAGCGAAAATACTTACGTTATAAGGCGTTTAGTATTTTTAGGATAATTTTTAACAATCTAGATATCAAAAAGTATCTAGATATCAAAATGTATCAAAACAGTATTAAAAATCTATCATGATATTCCCATTTTTTTAGGGAGTAGTAGTAGTAGTATTCTCACCAGCTTATAAATATATTACTGCTTATACTCTGCTTTTAAACTAAAGAGACTATTAAATTATTTATAAAGAAGACTACCTTGGTCTTATGTCGTTTATTTATTCAGAATTATTCAAAAATACGTACTATTAAAAAAATATCTGCCTTTTTTTTCGTCTGTTTCTAATACAACATGATTATTAATTTAATAGTTATTTATAATACAAGGGCGAAAAGTTAAATTTTTCGATAGAGTAGGTTTTTAGAAGCCGAGGGCCGGCCGGTTGGAGGGCCCGAGGGTAACAGACCTACGAAATCAAAATTTAACTTTTCGCCCTTGTATAATACAATGTTTTTTATTCGATTGTTACTAATTATAAAAAAATATTAAAATATATTTAATTTTAAATTGTAGAAAATATTTCTTTTTGTTGCATTATAGTTATCCATGACAAACTGCTATCCAATCAAATCGTTAAAAAAACAATTGAATTTTGTCTGCGGTTTCATTTACAAATCTTAGTGTTTCGAGTAATTTGTTTCAAAATATGTTTTTTATGTAAATATTAATACTTCTGAAACCGTTTTATAATTATATTTAAATATTATGATATGAATATTGAAATTGATTTTACAATTAAAATTTTGTGTTTGTGATTTATTTTATTGGATGAATCCTGCTAACCATGTTTTAAGGTTATGAAGAAAGTTCTATTTATATAAAATGATTATAATTATAATCATTTTAATTAATACTTGTATCTTGTCAAAAAAAAACATATATTTCAAGACTGTAAATGAACAAATGGTCATATTTCTTTTTTACAGTAAAGGTAAAGTATCTTATTTAAAAAAAGCTTTATAATAACAAGTTTTAGTTAGCGGATCGAAAAAACATTTTGGCCCTAGGGCCACAAAGTTTTCGCCCGAAAAACATAAAAAAAGTCCAATCGAATAAAAAATTATATAAAAATCAGAGAGCAACAGCAATTTGTGCTTTAGGAACCATTTTAGGACTTTCGATTTTTTGTTTCGTATTTTTGTATATAGAATCAAACTAGTAAGCGTTGTACCTAATCAATTTTTGAATGATCCTCTATTTATACATATTTAAAAAAAGAGTTGTTTAATAAAAAATAAATGTTGTTATTTAATAGTCTCTCTACTTTACAAACCGATTATACATATCGATGCCTAAATTCTAATTTGTTGTATCAGATATAACAGCAGTTTCACATTTCTCAAAAAATTTTATATACTTATTTTTATATTTTTTGCGATATAGATAAAATTGATAAAGGGAGAATAATAGAATAGAATAATAGAATAAAATAGAATAGAATAGATAGAATAGAATATTTTTATTGGTCAGTTGGCCAAAATAAAATGTACATGGTTATATAAAAAAGAAACAGAAAAATCCGTTCCGTTGCATGTGCAAAATCCGATAACCGAAAAAAAAAAAAAAAAAAAAAAACGACCAAGGCCGAAAAAAAAAGTAAAAAAAGTACAGGTGGATAGATCTTTTCCCATTTAACAACTTTAATACTATAATACCTATTATAAAATTAATTATTGTTTTTATGAAAGCACGATTCAAATTCTGCAATAGTGTAACAGTATATTACTGCCTGCCTAAGCTGAAAGGTCCTATCTGTGTATGTTAAACATTTGTAGATAGGACCTTTCAGCTTAGCAGGGTAGATTACGCACCAAGTACGCAAACCTAGTGCTCAGCCTCGTAAAAAAAGCACTCGAAGTGCACTGAAACAGGTTTGCGTCGAGGTGTGTATACTATTTTTCCTACGACCTAACAACTAAACATTAAAAAAACGCAAAAATTGTGTTAAAATGAATTGTCAATTTGACGTTTTTTGTTTGGCGTTTACTCATTCTCTGACAGCAGATATCTGAAATCAGCTGATTTACACTTTTCGACCGCTGTCATGGCAACGGCTGGAAAATAAGCACTAACTGCTAACTAGGTCATAGGAAAAAAGCTTCTTGTGGAAGAAAATCTTTAAGTTTTTAAGAGTATTCTTGTTATTTAAATTTTTAATATCGGTTGGAAGTATAATAATATATATAGTACTTAATACAAAATTATAAAGTAGTTAATACAAAATTATAAAGTACTTAATATAAAATTATAGAGGAGACTTCATATAAACTATAATTTCACAGGGCTATGGTTAAAGCCATATGGCTGTTATTTGGCTGCAAAAGAGCGGTAAGAGATACTTTATAGCTACTGCGTTACTTGAGTATGCTGCTCACCGACTGTTTGCATGCTTTTAAGAATTGTATAAATATAAGTTAAAAGTGTTGATAAATAAATTGACGTCCTAGTTAAAATTTTAAAATTCTTAAAGACATTATGACAATATATTATATCTAAAAATCCTAGATTAAAAATTTGACTTGAAACAAGCTTTTACGCAAAAAACGCTCTTTCAATATCACAGCTTTGTCCCCATTCAGTTATAATATATAAAATTATTGACTATACATACATATAAAGTTTATTTTTTTAAGGTATAGTTTTTTTAAACCTTCCCGCTTGTAAACAATCTCGAAATTACCATAGCAACGTAAGATACGCATGCGTCGTAAGCGAAATGACTAGGCCCAATTTACACAACCGTAAAGCGTTGACGTACCATTAACGAGAACAAAACAATGGTTTATTCCTCTAAATTATTGGAATAAAAGCGACTTTTGTTTCTACAGGAATATAAAAGTGTTTTTAGCAACAGCTTTATCAATTCTCTTTTTTTTACATCAAAACATCATAAAAACACAGTAAGTAAACAAAAATTATAAATTTTGGTTATGATGAATTTCAAAACAAGCCACATGCTCCAGTGTAAATCAGACTTTGTGGAGTATTTAGCGGCAAATTTAAAATAACTATACCTTTTTTTTTAATTGAAAAATAATATAATTGAATTTGCATACTTGTTGTATATAGTCATTCCGAGTTAAAAAATTATCTAACACTATAGGTCCCTAAAATTTTTGAACTTTTACGCATTACTAAAATAACGGGTTTCCACCCGTAAAAATATTAATAAAATATAATTCTAAGTATAGGAGTGGTTTTAGTATATATCCAAACTCTAAATTAAAAATAAAAGGGGACCTAACACGCTTCCTTGTAGATTTCCGTATCTCTATTAAAAAGGTCCGATAAAGATTCTGTAATTTTAACCATAAAAGTTCTATTAGTTAAAAATAAAACTCGCCACTTATTTATTGTCCCAGTTATAAATATTGTGCAACTTTTTTGATAAAAATGATTTATAAATCGCTCATCAAAAGCTCGCGTTTAATCAAAAAATAAAGCAATTAGAAATAACAAATTAATGGGATTGTATAAATTCAAAAGACGCAGTTTAAGTGGTCTGATTAAATCGAAATCCATGCTGTGATTTACTAAGTAAATTATTTGTTTCTAGATATTTGGTAAGTCTCAGGTACATTGCTTTTTCAAAAATTTCCAAGAAAATACTTAGGAGACGTATTGGCCTGTAATTTTCAACATTTTCCGAAGTTCCTTTTTTATGGATTGATACAACAATGGCTTCTTTTAAAATATCTGGAAATCCACCTTGTAAAACAGATTAGTTAAATAAGTCAGTTTGTGATATAGATATTATATTTGCATCTCGATTTGGACATGATTTTTAAACTTTGGAGGGTATTGAGTCCGATCCTGTGGACTTTTTAGACAGCCGATTTTTAATTATTTTTATTATTTGTTTTCTACTCATGGCCCTAAACATATTTCTAGAGTTTGATTATTTGAAGTTGTACAGGACTTTGATTTTTTGTTTGTGAAAGCTTTGTTAAGTTTTTCTATTACGACTGTTGACAGACATCGTCCAAATTTATTGGAGATTTATTTTTTATTTTTTAGAATCTCGCTTTTGATTTGATTTTGTTTTGTTTTTTGATTTTTTTATTATATTTTCGTAAAAGCTATTTTTTCTTCACTAATTTTATTTTCAGTATTTTTCTTTTAATTTTTTTATTTATATTTTATTATCATATTTTTTAGAAGTTTCCTAAACCAATTAAGTTGTTTAAGACTAAGAGTATATTTTTTTTTAACTTTTGAAAATGCAGAGTCCAGACAACAAAGTCAGGAATTAAAAAAGCCGTTAAAAAATACAAGATTTTATTAGGTTACTAAAGTGTTGGGCATTATTTTCATTAAACGTGCGCATTTTTTTATGGGTTAAATCTTTTAAAAAAGTTGAGTATTAGTCATTTTTTGAGAAAAATGTTTGAAAAATCCCGGATTAAACTTTTTTCCTTCTGCGTATAGGATATTTGTTGCGATTTAATCAATTAATTCATTAATCTATTGTCGACTCTTTTACCTCGCCTCTATAGTTAGCTATTCTAGTTGAGTCATAAACTAAAAAAAGTAAAAATTTAAATTAAAGCTTGCAAAAAATATCAAGTTACCTTTGAGATTGAGTTCTTTTCTCACCACAGTCAATTATGAAGTCTCCGCATAAAAGTATGTACAAGCATTTTGCTTTGTTTAACACTAAGTAAAGCTGGTTAAAATAGTTTATAATACAAGGGCGAAAAGTTTTTCGATTGAGTAGGTTTTTAGAAGCCGAAGGCTGGCCGATGAGGCCGGCTCGAGGGTAATAAATCTACGAAATTGAAATTTAACTTTTTGCCCGTGTATCATACAATATTTTTTATTCGATTATTACTAATTATATTATTTTAAATTGCAAAAAATATTTCTTTTTACTGTCTTATTACTTATCTAGTTATCAATGAGAATTTCTATCCAATGAAATCGCTAAAAAAACAATTGAATCGTTTCTTTTGCTTGCAGTTTCATTTTTAAATTAAAAAAGCTATAGCTTGGTGATTAATTTCTGTTAAAATGTGTCTGTTATGAAAATGATAATACTTCTGAAACAGTTCTATGAATATTATAAATATTGAAATTGATTTTACAATTGAAATTTCGTGTTTTTAATTTATTTTAGTGGATGAATTAATCAGTTAACATATATTTTGATGCTATGTTATAGAATAAATTTTTACTTTATATGAAATAATTATAATAACTGTATCTGGTCAAATATAATAGTTCAAGAGCAAAAGTCACCAAAAGGTCATATTTCTTTATAAATATTACAGTAAAGGTAAAGCATCTTCTTTTAAAAAGCTTAAAAGTAACAAGTTTTAGTTAGCGCGCGAAAAAAACTTTTTGGCTCTAGGGCCACAAAGTTCAACTTTTCGCCCGTAAAGCAGGAACAAAAAGTGTCGCTTTTAGAATCAATCGAATAAATAGTATATTATTTACCAAGTGTGAGAAGTTTAACATTTTTGACCTGCGTCAAATTGCGGGATGAGCGCGCTAGCGCGAAGCCCGCAAGACGCGGTCTAAAATGTTAAATCTTCACTCACGTGGAAAATATAGTATTTTTTTCACTACCAGTACAATTAATTAGCTATTTATTTATTTATTTTACTAAAATTTAATAAAAAAGCTTATAAATTTAAAATATCACGCTAGCCGTTCGCGGCCATTAAAAAAACAAATGAATAACTTGACATTTCTGGCAGAAATTTTCTGGTGATCTGCTAAAATTATTAAGTTAGAAAGTGTTTCCGTGTTAATTGTAATAAAATATATAAAAATGGAAAGTGAAATGCAAAGTGATGATTCTGGTACTCCCCCAGAAATAAGGGCAGGCGAAAACTGTGAGGGAGAATCTGTTGCCTCAAAAATCAATATATGGGGGTTGTACCTCTAGTAATCTATGATCCTTACGGTAATATATGGGTTGTATAATCTATGGTTGAATATGATGGACCAATGATTTTCACTTTTTGAAGTGTTTTTTTGTAAAACATTTTTTATAGGTGCTAATTTAGTTAATATTTTTTAATTTATCATGCAATAAATAAATTTGGTGCCTAAAGACACTTGTAAATAGCAATGTGATTTAATAATTAAGTGAAACGTCAAATGCCAAAACAGCTGAATAAAAATTCATTATTAACCATGGTGCGATTTCATTATTTTTAGAACCTCTGACGTCATAGGTACAGAAATAATATTTATACCAATGAAAAGAACAGTAATAAAGATGTGCTTTTAGGCTGGTAGTGAAAAAAAAACTAAGGTCATTATAACTGATTATTATACAAAGCAAAATCCATTATTGCAGTATTAAACAATGCTTTCTTTAACATAAATAACGATTCCGACGTAAATTTTGGTTTTGTGACAAAAATAAAACTTATTGGAATAAAATCAGTAATACGAATAAAATTAAACTTATTTAGGTACATTATCTTACCCAATGTTCAATTTTAAGTGTTTTTTTTGTATAAAAACTTAAAAAAAAACAAAGTGTAAGTGAGATATACGATTAATTAGATCTATATAAAAACATGATTTATTAGATCTATAAACATGAAGCATGATTTGTGAATGCCTTGATAATTACTTAAACTTAAAATAAAACTGGGTCAATTCAACAAAAGTTCACCAATCATGGTTAATATTTTAAGAAATCTACCAATGGAAAATACAGTTTTAAAGAGTTTTAGCCTATAAATTGGCGTGTTTTTTTATTGTTTCTATTTTAGTTCATTATACACTCACAATTACAGGCAAATTTGTTTTTTCTTGGGTTGGCAACAGGACAAACGAATATTGTTATTATTTTCAGAACAATCTTGCCATTTTTTTTACAAAAAATCCAAATTTTCTCAAATGCATATTTTTGTTTTTTTTTCTTTAAAAACCACTCAAATAGAAAAAATAGAATAAAATACTCGCCGCAAGTGCCAAAAACGTCTATAATAAAACTTTAATATAGTATACCGGGTGAGTTTTATTTATGTCCCCTTAAAAAATTAAAATTATTCTTCACTCGATAAAAACGAAACTTTGGTGATTTATATAATTTTACATTGGCTATAAAATGTCAGATTTATTTTTATTGTTTCACTTTCGGTTTCACCGGAACACCCTGTAATTTTTTTACATTTTTGAATTCAGCCGAAAAACAAGGTTAATTATGTAAAAATTTTGTTATACGATAAAAACGAAAACAAAAAAAGTAAAAAAAACACTAAATTTTTTATAGATACAATTTTCGACTGAATTCAAAAATGTAAAAAATAACAGGGTGTTCCAATTAAAAATATATATATTTATGCCACTTCTGGCGAAACCGAAATTGAAACAAAAAGACTAATCGCCATTTTATAGCCGATGTTAAGTTATATAAGTCACCAAAGTTTCGTTTTTATCGAATGAAGATTAATCTTAATTTTGGGGGTGGACATAAATAAAACTCACCCCGTATTACAATTCTCTTAAAAATATAAACTTGTCTTTTATTGGTGGATTTCTTAAAACTGAAACATACATACATACATACAAACAAATTAATTCTTATAAATACTAGAATAAACTAGAAAAATTTAGCCATCGATATAATATTTTGCATTTCAATAAATCAATATTTATTTTAATGTTTAAAATATAGTCACTTCATCTATCGGCGGCTTTAGACGCCTTCGTAAGAGTATAGCCACGTCAAAAATGGACCGTTGAAAACAACGTACAAAATCCAGAGATCACATATGCTAGTTTATTTTTTTACATATCTAAAAAAATTGACATTATGTGTCATTTTCTCTATTATTTGACTTTATTTAATTATTTATTTATTAAATAAATAATAAAAGATGCATTAAAATATATAATTTAAATATATTTAAAATAAAATTTTAAACTAAAGTTCTAAGAATTTAAGAAACGAGTTTAGTATGATTAAGTTGACTAAGCGACATACCAATAACGTGCAAATTTGCTAAATGAACCATTTGAGTTAGAGGGCCATTTAACCCATTAGGGCCCAGCATCCTATTTGGATAATTGCATAATTACCTCCAGCTATGATATTATAGTTACAGCTGTCTTACGGAGAATAATTCTTGATTCTACCGGTAGGTACAACCACTTTTGTCATCTTTATTATGAGTTTGTTTCTATATCTTTACAAGTGAGCCATAGATGTGAAATAAAAAATACCATGTTTAGACACCAATTACTTGTTGCTTGTTTTTTATGGTTTAAAATGTAAGATAAGCTACTTTTTGTTATTTAATAACTAATAACTAATAGTTTATTTTTTATTGTACAAAGAAATATAATAAATCATTTTAGCTCATATAAATTTTTTCGTATATGAATTAAATCAGTGTCTTCAAAAGAGGACTTTTGGAAAAAAAAATTAATCACATTTTTGCTTCTCCTGTAAAATAATAATTTTGTGGGTTAGGCCCTCTTCATATGTAAAACGTCCAGGGTTCTCAAACAAGGATGGTCCTTAATTGTTTTTGCAAGGACCAATATTCAAAATTGTTGATATTTTTTTTCCTATTTAGGCCTAAATAAATCGATTATAAATAAAAACAACAAAAATGTCAGAAAAAAACAATTTGGGCGTTAATGGATTAAAGCATATTTTGTATAAATTCATGTAAAATAAGTAAAAATTTAAATAAAAAAACTACAATAAATCTAAATATGTTGTAATAAATATTATAAATAATTCAAAACTGGTCGGTTTTGTTAATATACCTACATTTTTTGCAAAATTATTGCAGAATATCTCGTCGCCTTCCTTACAAAGGGGCTTATCTCAAAAAATTGCTAAATTGAGTTAGGCCCTTGGGTGGCATCAAAACAATAACCTGCAGCTACCCTGTTTAATAATATTATTATTGCTCAGGGTAGCTGCAGGTTACTGTTTTGATGCCATCCAAGGGCCTAACTCAATTTATCAACTTTTTGAGAAAAGCCCCTTTGTAAGGATATTATCAAAAATCACAAAAAATGAGATAAGTCCCTTTTGCAAGAGAAGCGACGAAAAATTATTTAGTCTAAATATGTATGTAAAATCCATTATACTAAAAATTCATGAATATATGTTATAAAGATTACCACTTTTGAAATTTGTTTTACACTTATCACTTAATGTTTCTTTATTAGCTTGTTAATAAAATTTTAATATGAATCTTGCGTTTTCTTAATTTTATAATTTTTATGCGTCAAAAATAACATTACTTTGACATGTTTTCTTAAAAGCCCTTCACACTAGAGAGCCTTAATGTGACGTTTCCTGTCAAGGAAACAGAAAACGTCACATTTTGGCACTCTAATCTGATACAAGATATCTGGAGGCTTTAGCCCTGGTACCTGCACTAAGTCAGTCTTTGGGGCTAGTAACCAGAGGTCGCCACGCTATAAGCAGCCATCAAATCGAACTGAAAATTGATGAAACGAACGTATTTGTAGGTAATGTTTACATGTTTAATTTTAAAAATTATTATTAACTGACCATAATTATCATATATAATATTATATATATATATATATATATATGGTTGTTTTAGCAAATTTTTCAGTTCAATTTGACAGCCGCTTATATCGTGGCGGGCTCTGGTTACTATCCTCAAAGACTGAGTGATGACTCCAGGGAACTAGTTCCTCCAGTCATCTTGATCTGATAACAGCGTTAGAATTTAAAAGGTCTCTAGTTTTTCTTTAAAAAATAATAATATGCATATTGAAAAATAATAATATTATGCATATTATGCTTAATATGTGGTCTATGGATTTGTGTACGTAGCTTTCGTCTGCTTTATTTTTGTGGCTATACTCTACGACGCCGCTAGTTAAAGTGACTAGATTAAAAGCTATATTTTTCAGTACATTTAAAGGTAACTATTAAATAATAATACTAACAAGCACTGCACATAACATGAGTATTTTTAATTTTTTATTTAATATTAAGTCATGTCAAGTCTCAAATATATATAGTGTGTTAAAAATAAAATATTATTTTCTAAGTATAACAGTCTGCCCAATTTACGAATTTTTCAATCAAATACCGGGTGGAGAAAGACTTTGGCATAAAAAATTGACCCCTCTCTATCCGGTAACCCTTTGACTGAAATCTAAAAGAAAAAATTGTTATAATTATATTTATTTTATGTCACACTGCATAGTCTATTATAGATCTTTGTCATTATTAAAATTTAAAACGATTTAAATAATCAAAAAAAAAAAAATCTTTTCTTGTTTAAATTATTTTTGTTTAATTTAAATTAAGTACGGTAAATCATATTACACTTTCGTTGCAAAACTGCCCTATTTTTTTATTATAATATATATAAGAGAAGTACTTATATAAGTGTTAAGATTAGGGTTGATAACTGAACCGAAACCAAAGTACTGAACTACACCGAACCGTTTCCAAAACCGTTAATAAGTCCCTTAAACCGAATTGAGGGATTCCTACTGAAAATTTCTAGTAGAATCGAGTAGAACCGAGTAAAATTTTTACTGGGTTTTACTTGGTTTTACTGGATTTTACTAGGACTTTAAAATTCCTATGGTCTGTTTTTTCAAGCAAGATAGTATATTAAAAATCGCACAGTGAATATTTTCAAAACAGATTCGAATATTGGATGTGCGACTATACTGCGTAGTTTATTTTATAAAACATAACTATATTCTATACACAAACATATACTATTCAAACCTGTTATATTTACTGTGCGATTTTTAATTTACTATCTTGCTTGATGAAACAGACCATAGTACAAAATGTACTCGATTAAACTATGAAACTGATTTACTCGGTTTTACATGGGAAAATATTATACATTTTTCGAGATTTTTACTTTTTAGACTTAGGTTTAAAAAAAACAGTAAAAATGTTTAACTAACCGTCCACAGACCAGTAAAATTTTATACTCGGTTTTGGTCGGACTAGTATACTAGTAAAATCCGAGTATTTTTTTACTCGGTTTTACAAGAAATTTACTAGACATTTTCAGTAGGTATGTGTTAAAATCCTGCAACTGGCTCTTAGTGCACTCGAATTATTTTCCACTCCGCTGGTGCGTCGTGAAATAGTATATTGTAATCCTAGACGGGAAAGTGGTTGTTTTCTGGATCGAGAGAAGATATGGACAGGCGAGACCTGTCGAGCCTGGCCACTTCTCGATACTCAGAAAACCACTTTTACGGGGTGGATTATATATTGTTTTCGTTTTATACCCTACACAAAAAATAGTATAAAAATAACAAAATATTCAAGGTTTAATAGCTATTTTCCTAACAAGTGTGGAAAGAGAAAGTCGCTATTATGATGATCGGTCGCCATGGAAACAAGAGCCAATAATGTTACACATTTGTGTGATCAAGCTACTTGTTTTTATGAAATAATTATGCGTGCGGAAAGGACCTTCTTTTAAAATGCTATAGAAAGGTAGGTACAGTATTATTAAAATATTTCATTAACTAAATTATTATTTAAAATTAAATTAATTGACCCAAAGTACTGAAAAATTTGGTTTCTTTAACCAAAAATTGAGTTAAACATTTTGCGCCATCTATTTATAATTTTTGTAATGTTTTTCTCGTCTAGACGTGAAAAGTAGCACTTTCCGTCCGCAAACGAGGCAATAAAAATGGATTTTAACCTTGTGTAGGATAAAAAAACATTTATTTTCGTGCACTAAAAGTTTAAGTCGCAAAACTAATTTCATAATATACTAGGTATGTGCATACACTTATATTATGTAGTATTATGTAGTACACAGGACAGCATTGCATAAAAATTGCGATATTTGGTTTAATTTTTTTATAAATATTATATATTATTAAATAAGTGTAAATACATAAAAAACAATGTATATTTACTATAAAATGCAATCTAAAAATATTTAATTACATTTATTCAAAATTAAATTCTTTAAAGTTTAAGTAAATGCGTTACATCTTTAAAATTTTATCAGATCCATTATCTAAAACATTATCTTTTCCAGTTATCATTTTTTAGCGAATTTTTGTAAAATTAGCTTTTCATCATATTAGGTATATAATAATTTTTAAATGATTCGTTTTCTATAAAAAATTAGAAGCCAATATTTAATATAAATATTAATATTAATTCACCAAATTTTGAAATTCGATAAAAAAGCTTAGTGGATATTAAGCAAAGGTACATTTGTCTAGAGTGCGTTAATGTGTGTTTTTTTCTTGACAGAAAAGATACATCAATGACATAGAAATGTAGGGTAATGATTTTTTTAATATAGGTGATTAACACGTTCGCTACCAAGCGGCTCATATATGAGCCACGACAATTTTTCAAATAGACCGATGTCTCATATATGAGCCGATGATCTTTCTGTATTGAATAGCCGCTTTTTAACGTGCTCTGTAGGAAGGTGCTGCTCATATAAGGGACGCATTGTCTGTGCATGGCTGACACCGTTAGTTAGCTAGCAAATACTTGCCTTTTACATGTTTGTTTAACCTCGTACTAATCTACTTAATTAAGCATCCCCTAAGTCCAGGACTTGTGTGGGCTAGTAGTAGTAGCTGTGTCTCGTTTGTACGTATGCTTGGTCTGTGCGGTCGAAACACAAATATACCCCCAGTACCGAACCTGTTAAATTACTAATCAACTTCCCATTTAATGCTGTTTCTCTAAAGTTGGCATTGTTATTTATCTATTTATTAGTTTACTAGATCCAGATCTATAGATATAAATCCACATAGGGACACTATGCCAAAATGTATATTGGCTTCTAAGGTCTTCATAGAAAAACGCAACATCACACTACTTTCTTCAGAAAATGTAGACCAAGTAAAGACTGCAAAAACAATTATCTTTTTATTTTGTTTATTTGTTTGTTTTAACAAATAACAACAAAATAAAAAAATTAAAACTTAAATATCTGAAAGAATGATAATTTTGTCAAAATTATTTTCTTTTTTAATGTTTAGAACAAATAAAATGATTCTGGATAAAATTATGTTTTTAAGTAAATGCCTTGAAAGCGTAATAACATATTTGCTATAGGCATTATTTAATATGGCATGACAGCTTTTACTGAAAAACCACCATTTTATATTTGGGGTTAGAAGCTATTTAATAAATACTATTTAATATTCTTTAAAGTGAGGTTTTAATATAAAGCACATATATTTAATTTAAATACGCCCTGTATTATTTTTCTAATATTACTACCAATTTAATAAGTCTTCTGCATGGCTATATTTGAGAATAATAAAATTAAATTAGAATTTTTACTATAAGGAGAAAAAACTGACTGTAATTTTCTTCGAAATTAACTTCATAAAAGCTTTTGATATTATAGATCATTTTCTAATATTTAAGCGGTTTCTTTGGATATATTTTTTATTAGTAAATAATGAAAGCTTTTAAGATTAAAAGGCTTTTCCACACTAGATAAGGTACAAACTGTGGTAGTGGTACACTAGTCAAGAAGGTACATTAGAGATAGAAAAAACGGCAAGGTAAAGTAGCAGTATAAAAGCACTACATAAGAATCTAGTGTATAGCTACCATAAGTACGGTATAGTCGCTGCCATAGTTATAAGAGATTTTTTTATAAGCGATTATTTTTATCTGGCGCATGTCAAACTGTTCGTTCATTCGAGACGTTGCATAATTTTAGACTAATTAAAGTAATTTATTTTTATCCAGTCCACATGTACTGATCTAGCCAGTTAACGTAACGTAACCCTATTCAATCATATTTCACAAAAGATTTATCCACAACCACAAGTCATTTGTAGCAATAAATATTTACTGGACCGGCTTTAATTTGTTTTATTTGTCTTCTATGCATCGAGCTGTATAAGACAAATACGTATTTAATATAATAAAATTTAATTACGTCCCTGTCTCACATTAATCTGTTATGACACCGACTATACCATCATCACCACCTCTAAACAATCAAGTTACAAGCATTTAGACGCCATATCAGTAGGGTACCTTGTGTGTAGGGCCGGCGCAAGAAAAAAATGTTGACCGGGCGAAACCCCGATTTGACGGCCCCAGGCGAAAAATTGGCGATTAAAAAATAAAAGCTCACTACCTCTAAACAATCAAGTCTCAAGCATAGGGGAAAATAATATATAATTTAACTAGCATATACCCGCGACTTCGTTCGCGTAGGAATCGGGACACTAAAAACCATTAAGTTCACTGTTGCTGTATACTTCAAAACAATAAGGAAGTCCCGTCGCCGTCACCCGTCGCCCGTCGCCGGTCACCCCTCGCCTGTGGCCCGTCGCGGCTTGATGAAAACAATAGGGAAGTCCCGTCGCTGCTTCGCCCGTCGTCCGTCACCCGTCGCCCATCACCCGTAGCCCGTCGTGGCTTGATGTAAGCTTTTACCAGCTTTTGTATTCCAGAAATAAAGAACACGTATTCTGACAAAAAGATTAGGTACAGACATTAAACTGTTCATAAGATATGAAAAATTAGAAATGAAGAAAATATACCTCTAAACATATTCAGTTTTTTCTCCTTTTAATTTGAGTTTAATTAGAACATATGAAGTACGCAAGATCTGAAATTGACTGAAAGTCATCTCGGTTCTTCGGTTCTTTGTGCTCACTCTTTTTTTTTTGTAATGTAAGATTTGGGGGGACTAGAAACAAAAAATTATATGACACAAAATACATTCGTACTAATACTCTAGTAAAAACTAAAATTGGAATGTCTTAATTCAAAAAAATTCACAAAATAAAGTTTTTAAGTGTTCTTAAAAAACAATCAAACATAATAAATTCACAAACTTAACACTGTGTTTTTCTTATTAAAACTAAAAGTCACTGTAAAAGATCTCCTTTGGTATAATGGCAAACAATTAAAATAAAATAGTCACTGATTTAGTTCTGTTCGAACCTTTTCCGATGTTTTTTATCCCGTTTCTTTCGTTCTTTAGGTTCTATGACGCATGCGCATCCCGATCGGACCCTAATATAGTCCATTTTCCATTTTTTATGCATGTTAGGCCCTGTCGCTGCTAGCTTCGGAAAGGTGTTTTTGTTATCCCCGTTATCCTCAACAAGCGCATAGGTGTAACTATGCTTTTGTATGCATTTGGATTGGTGGTGAAGTTTCTTGTCCACAAATCGACAAGGCTTGTCCAGAATGTCCTGATGACAGGATAACTCGTAGAAGCGCTGAATGTTTTCTCCATCTCTAAACAGCTGGACGTAGCGGCCATCTTGGTTACTGCCTCCAACTGGTTCAACCATTTCTAGTACGGAGGGACAACAGTCGGATTTGGTATGGTTGAGGCTAGCCTCGTGTTTTAGAACCTGCTGATTTTCACGCGGTGTTAAAGGCTTGCCGTTGTAGTTGTAGAGAGAAGTGTTTTGTTGGTATTTACTGAAAAGAAAATATGCAGAATTAGATAGGTATCGGTTCAAAAACATTTCTAGACATTTCTAGAATGGAATTCTGATTGCTAACGAGAAGCTTAATTTAGTCAATTACATTACTATTAAGGACATAAATTTAATGATAATAATAATAATAATACATTATTGTTATTACTAAGATTCGCAACTAAGAAAATATCTGTTTAAGGCAACCAAATCAATGGACCAACTCTTTTGCTGGTTTACGCAAGCAGAAATAAGAAAAAAATACAAGACATGTAAACTTTAATCACCGTATCCGTAATCACCATAAAAACAGTATATTTCATATTTAACACTTTGGCTGCCATGTGTATTTCTCCGTAAACACACTGGCCGGGACCAAATCGCCACATGTATATGCCGTTATGCATAAGAAAATGTCAGTATATTACTACGTGTATACTGGAGTAACACGTTTCACGTGAAAATAATGTTAGCTCTAACTTTCAATAAAAATAATAAATGTAAAAAGTCATAACAAACATTTTTTGATTTAAAGTAAAAAAAACATTTTATTAGGGCATAACGGCCAAAGTGTTGAATCATTAATAACTATTTTTTAAATTTTAAAAGTTCTAAAATAAAGAAAACGTTTTATACCGACCAGAATAAAATTTAAAAAAAGTTAATATGGAACTGAATAAAACGAAATTTCTATATTATATTTTACATACCTATCCCCAAAATAGTGATTCCAATGCCGTTGATGATGAGGCAACGATTCGTCTAAATGATGATATTCAGAAGATACTGGATGAAAGACAGCGGCTAAGCCAAGCACCTGAAATAAAAATATATTTATTATTATAAATTAATATAAAGTTGATATGCATACAAGAATATCTTCTTTTAAGAATATGTACCCGGTATTTCATGGTAGAAGAATTACTATATTTGTGGCATTAAAATAAAATTTGCAAATATATCAAAACTAAACGAAATTAGAAGTTTGCAATGCACTGTATCCACTTTTGTGTTTAGGACAGCATACTTTGCATTAACATCGACTCTATTTTGAGCTACGGTGTTATCATTTGGGGGGACTGTGTGATAGTACCAGCATTTTCCGCGTTCAAACGGGAACTATCAGGATCATTGCTGGCTTGGGATACAGGGATGAATGTAGAGAGAAGTTTATTACTTTGAGAATACTTAGATTGCCTTGTCTCTTGATTTATCACTGTCTGAATGCTTATTGTGTCTATGGTAGCTCTACAATGGGTGCGGATGGCCATGGCTACAACACTCACTCCAAGGATGAAATACGTATAAACTTTTAGATTAAAAAAAATCTCAAAATGGTCTAACTTTATAGTTTTAAATTTTCAATAAGCTAGAAACTTGTGTTTGTAAAGAAATTGTTTTAAACAGCGCATTAAATGATTTTTATTAAGTCATTCTACTCTAAATTCGAGTATTTGGAGTTTGATTTTAGACATTTCCAATTTCCATGATACGAGTTTGTTCTTGCATGTAATTGTTTTCAATTGCAAGGTAAATCCGTATTTTTTTTTATTTTACTACTATCTGTGACCTGTGTAAATGTTATATAGCATGTACAGAGCGGTTCCAAAGTCACCCCCCCCCCCTCTTAACTTTTGAACCAGTTAGATATCGACTTCAAATTTGGAACTTTTAAATAAGACAACTTAAACTATCTTTTAGCATATATTTAATACTTTCAGCTCCTAAAATGTGGGCAGGGGGGCATGGGGGCACATTTTTTTAAATGGAAAAGGGGGTAGTGTAATACATCATTTTAAAGCTTATAACATTCTCCATTTAACTCCATATTTTTAAATTAAAAAAAAAAAATTGGGTTTAAAATGGGGTTGAAAATGGGTATTAATGTCAAAATTCCTCTAAAGAAAAACAAATAATTTTTTAAAAATGCCTTATTTCTTCATTAAAAAAAATGTTAATTATACTTTTAAACTAATTTTAGTTGACATAAATAAAAATTTATAAAAAAAAACTTAAAAAATCGAATGTTTTAGCACAAAAAATTAAAAAATCAAAACCTTAAAAAACATTTTTAACATTTAAAAATGTTAGTTTAAATAGATAATTTTATAAGCTTTAAAATGATGTATCACACGACCCCCTTTCCATTTAAGAAAATGTCTCCCCATGCCCCCATGCCCAAATTTTAAGAGCTAAAAATATCAAATATATGCTAAAAGATAGTTTAAGTTGTTTTATTTAAGAGTACTAAATTTGAAGTCGATATCTCTACTCGTTCAAAAGTTAAAGGGGGGGGGGGGTGACTTTTGGACCGCACTGTATGTGTAATGCACCAAATAAATTTATCTTATCTTAAAATTTACCAGTCAATATCCAGACAAAAAAAAATAAGTAAAAAAACTATGATAAAAGAACCATTGTGTAAAAACATCTTGGATTTTTTTTATCAATTACCGGATTTAAAATTACACCTTTTAAATAGATATATAAATACCTAACTAGTTAAAACCCTAATAAAACACGATCTTCAAAACAATACCACACAGTCTGTATGTGAAACAGATCCAAAGATAGTGCGGAAAGTATTCGAATCCTAAAAAAAATAAGCCTAAGGTAAACTATTAAAATAGTTTCTGGTTCATATGAAACTAATCTGCGTAATCTGATGCGCTATATTACCACTGAATGAAAAAAAAAAAACAAAAAAAATACCCATTAACCTGGCTGGGTCGATTTCAGCCCTTCTCCTAAAGAATGTCACCCATCAGGTCATGAAGATCATTATTAATGGCCCATTAAGCTCTGAATAACAAGATTGGAATAAAAAAACCGATTCGAATAGAATTTTAGACATTTTTTTCTTCTGACAGATTAATAATAAGAAAGTTTTAAAACAGTATATTAAAAAACTTATTGCTTACGACTCGTTTGACAGAGAATTTTTTATACTGCTATTGTACATTTAGGGCCAGTATTTAGGTGCTATTTTGACCCCAAAAAAAAAGGTCAAGAACTTTTTTGGAGGCAATTGTGTTTCTGTGTATTTTGAGGAGCTGAACTGAAATTGGAGATTATAATAGCACCTTATCCGGTAAATTTTGAACAAAACCTCAAAAAAATTTGGTAAATTTTGGACATAACCTCAAAAAGTATATGAAAAAACATTTTTGAGGTTATCTTCAAATCTATGGGTCATTCCGGGAACTCATATTAAACGATTTCGTGGCATGTGCCAAAATATATATTTTAGATATAATTTCTAAATTTTGGTGTGAAGCAGTAAGAGCTGGTAAAGTTATTAAATAGAAAATACAAAACATGAAAAGTCACTAAAGGCAATTTCTCATCAAATCAATGAATAACATCCACCCTAATCATGATACTGATTGTAGTTCGTAAATTAGATGTTTTTATCTACTTTACACATGGTTGGAAACAGTTGGACACGTGTAAACCGATTGGGGATCCTATGTAAATTATCTTAATAGAATGAGACCACCTCCACACTACCGTTTATCAAATGAAACCCGATAACAAAAGGTTTGGACTATACTATGCACAATAGTCTATAATGTTTTTTTTTACTTTTTTATCATTAAATTAAGTCAAGTCCACAATGTATGTCTTTTAAATCCAATAGCTATCACGTATATACGAATTACATCATGGAATCAAGCAGGAATGCTCATATCAAAAAATTTAATTTTTACTGGACAAAATATTGCTTAAATAAGTATGTACTTACTGATTTTATTACTAATTTTTAGTAGGGTTAACTGATTTGGTAATATTTTTGCCAGAAATCGTTACATTTTTATGTAAAAGATATTAAGTAAATAAAATATTTTGACTGATGTTTGTACTGCATTATGTGTGGTACCTTATGTGTACATTATGTGTAGTAAAAAATCTTAATGCAAGTGAATTTAAAATTATAGGCGATTGGCTAATTAGAAACCACATATTCTCGGATATTATTTTTCTTAAGGCACGTACAATGAATATTCGGTTAAATGAAAATAAATGGCAGTCGGCCAAAACAAGTGCACACCTAATAGATGCTTAATCATGTGAGTACATGCTGTTGCTTTACTATACTTGATTGAATTTTTTAGGAGCGCCTATGTGCAGCTCTTTATACAGCGTTTTGATAAACTGCGCATGCGCACGAACATGCGCTGACCGTTTTTCAATATGTTATTTTAAATAAAAAACATTTTTTTACAAAAAAAAAAACACCAAACAGACGTAAACCAACGTTAACGTAAACCCAGGCCCCTCATTAAGAAAAAAGACCAAACAAGAAAAAACCAAAACAAACTCCTGCACAGAGAGCTGCAATTGAGATTTCTCCCGTTAGATTAGACAGGGACAAAAGTTCTACGCAAAAAGGCTAGAAGACATACATACACTCCCACTTCCACCCAACCAAACAAATTCTGTATTTAGTCTTTGTTGAACAAATACAATATTTACTTGGCCGGGCGAAAAGTGTAACTATATTATTTAAAAAAAAAGAAATTACTGGCGCCATCTAAATTTTAGTAGAATTATCTTATTCTACAGATCCACATTAGCTATGTTCGTTCGTGACACTCACTGCTACACTTTCCGGCCAACCAAATAAATACTGTATTTGTTGTATGAAAAACAAATACAGTATTTATTTGGTTGGCTGGAAAGTGTAGCACAAATGAGATAGAGATAGGGTAGACGTCTTTTGTTTCATAATTCTAGTTGTAGAGAGCTCCATTAGGCGCTTGTAATTTTTGTCGTACTTGGCGAGTGGTGTTAGTAATAAGAATATGAGTTGTGGAAATATCCTGTCAAAGATTCTTCCTTATGCTTTCTGAAAATATCTCCATTAGTTTGTTCTTACACACAACTAGGTTACTAGGATTATCTCTTGTAAGTTAATGGTGTGCCTCAGGGATGACAATTTGGACTACCGATTTAAATGTTTTAGCTACGAAAATGTATTTTGAGTATTCGTATAAAAATTTATGCAGATTTCAGGTGTTCTTAAATCGTATTCTTTCGAAGAGAAAATACCCTACCTATGTCAAAAATGTTCTTGTATGCTTTAGCAAGAGGTTTGATTTTTTTCATGAAAATAACTCGTTCACTTCTCATACAAAACTATGTTAGTTATAATAAATTTAAAACAAAATGTTTCCAAAGATTAATTGAAAAGAATTTTTTTTGATATTGTCGATATTTATAAATAAATATTCTTTAATTCTACTGTAGAATGGATTTCGAACCTAATAAAAGTTAGTCTCTTTTTAAAGTTTTGTATAGTTACCTACAGTTTTTTTGCGATTATCGTATTATTATAAATTTTTCGTACGACCTAGTGTACACGAAATAAAGAAAAATGCATGTTCACTATATATTCTCGTTATGATATTTTTCTACCACACGAGTACATAGTGCATATTTGAATAACGATATTGAAATTAAACATTTATTATCTTTAGTAACAAAAAAGAAAAGTGCAGGGCCAGACGAAATTCCGTGCCACATTATAAAGGAAATATCCGACCTTATTATAAAGCCCCTGGTCAACATTATAAACAAATCCTTTGAAACTGGAGAATATCCAGAAGCCCTTAAAAATGCCAGGTGTACTCCTATATTTAAAAAAGGGGTAAAAAGCGACATTAATAACTATAGAAACATTTCGAATCTATCAGTATTCGCTAAACTAATTGACACCGCTATGAAATCAAGAATTAAAAACTATTTTATGAAATATGACCTGCTGTCTCGTTCTCATCACGGCTTCTGTAAAAAGAAAAATACCACTACCGCCCTCTTTAGCATGGTAAATAAATTTTTTGAGTCTATAGAAAAAAAACAAAACTGTGTAGGAATAAATTTTGATATGAGTAAGGCCTTTGATGTCATAGATCACCCGGAGCTTATAGCTATATTGAAATCATATGGCATAACAGGCGTTGCTTTACAGTGGTTTATTTCATATCTTAAAGATAGATTACAGTTTATAGAACTTAAGGGAGAACATAATAATGTTATAAACAAAAAATTTAAAAGTCATCCCGAATTAATAAAATATGGTGTGCCCCAAGGAGGAGTATTATCTCCTTTTCTATTTCTTATTTTCAGCAATGACCTAAATTTTTTTGTAGAAAGCCAAGAAAATATAGAGAATACCGAAGTCTGTCAATTTGCGGATGACTCGTCATTCACAGTTTTTCACTCAAACTTTGACACATTTGTAAAACTTGCAAATAACGCTGCATACTGTATGAAAAAGTGGTCCGATGAAAAGGGCCTTGTACTTAATCCCAGCAAAACCGCCGTTATGCAAATTGGTAATAGTCGTAACCATGAAATTGACACAAAAAGCATGCTTGTTAGAATAGATAAAAAATCGCTCGAAATAACCAATGTTGTTAAGTTTTTGGGTGTGAAAGTTGATGCACATTTGAGCTGGGAAACGCATATAAGTGATATTGCTGCTAAAATTAGGACTGCCCACTTTGTAATTTGGAATCTTAAAAGTCTAGTTAACCAAAACATGTTATTACTATACTATAATGCTTAAATACGGAGTAGACTCGAAAGGTTATTTATTCTACAAAAAAAGATAGTTCGAACCATATCCAGTATTAAATATAGAGACCATTGTAAACCACATTTCATAAAATTAAAAATTCTAACTATCTATTCTCTCTCTATATATATATAATATTTGTGTTTTTGGACGTATGAATAGTCATCTCTTTATAAAAAATTCTGATTTAAACACTGGTTTAGTAACAAGACACCACAACATGTTTTCTTTTCCGAAACACACCACCACATTTTTTGAAAAAAGTCCTTATTACATGACTGTAAAAATATTTAATAAGCTACCTAAAACAATTAGGAACATAAACTCAGACATTATTTTTAAAGTTAAACTAAAAGAATTTCTTTTAGAAAAAGCCTATTACTCTCTTGAGGAGTATTTCAATAAAAATTTTAATTCTGTATAGTTCAATTTAAATGTTTATTTATTTTAATATTTTTAATGTCTGTGTTTATCTACATATAATACTATGTGTATTAATTTTTGTATTTAAGTATATACAACTCTGACGACCCTATATTTAGTTTTCTAGATCCACGGGGGATTTTAACTTTATCTTTTATCTTTATCTTTAATACAATGGCAACTATGCATACTCATTTATCCAAACGATTACACATAGCTTCCATTTTGACAAAAGTTGACGTTTATAAAATTTTTAAATGTCAAAATTAAACACAGGTAATTCTTTAAAATTCACATTTTAAAGAGTCTAGACTGTAGATCGAACGAAAAATTTTGTTCACAGATCGTTTGCAACAAGCCCTTAGTGCACTCGAATGGTTTTTTGATTTCATTTCGCGTCGTCAAAAAAACTTCATTCTCGTGCACTAAGGACTAAAGTCGCTTACTCGTTACGAAAACTACTATTTTCTATTTTGCGACTCTTATAAGCTCATAATCACATGCATTTTGCGTGTTCTTATAGGTCCATAAGAGGTCTCTACTTTTTTTTCTGTTGGGTTGGCAACATACAAAAGCTTATCTCTTGACGTTTTGCGTGCAAATGTCAATGTCGATTTAAAGTTTAATTTTTTACAAAATTTTGTGTTTGGGTTATTTTTTACCGTGTTAAAATTGTGGACTGGTTAATTGCAGTGAAAAAAGAAGAGATGACTGTAAAATATATCAAAATATCATTAGAATTTTAAACATAGTGTAAACTGCTAACCCAAAACAAAAATCCCTAAATCAGTCATCAATTTAAATGTAAGTTTTTTAAATTTTAGAGCAAAATAGAAAAAATTGTTTAAAGCACTCGTTTCATAACATGTTTTTAGAGCACTAGTACTTTCTACTCGTGCGCTAAAAACGTATGTTATGAAACTATTACTTTAATATACTATTATTGGCCATGTAATGGCCACTAAGATTATCCCTTGCAATTTAACGGTGGGCCCCAGGAATACATACTTGGCTCATATTTTAAACTACTTAGTGATTTAGATGTTTTAGCTATAAAAAGGTATTTCGAATAGTCGTATTAAAAATTATGCAGCTTCTAGATGTTCTTAATTCATAATCTTCCAAAGATTTTCTCTTTGGAAGATTATGAATTAAGAACAAAACAACAAAAAGTCCTGAAGTTAAAATACGCATATATTTTTAATGTCCAGTAGCTAAAAATAACTTTTTAAGACGTCTGCCAGTCGACATTTATGACAAGCAGTAATCCTTATTCCGAAAATATTTGAGTGTCTCCATGAGAACAGGTACTTGGTTGTCAAATATAGTATTTATCGAGATAAACTGCATGTTATCTTGGTATTTGACGTCATTAAGTTTTTAAGTTAGGTTGCATAATATATTGCTGCATAACTTTTTAACGAAAGCACCAACCATTGATTTTAGTTCTAGCCGGTAACTATTTTTAATGCATATATTCACTTTTTATATCGACCATTATTTCCTGAAACCATTTTTACCTTGGCCTATCTTTTCTACTCCTTCTTTCAGTTTGCCATTTCACTACCAAATAAATCGTCGTATCAGAACAACAAGGTTTCAACTAAAAATTTCTCAGGTTTTCAATTTTTTGCATTTTTGAATAGAGCTTTTTACTACCTTTTTCCCTGTACTTAAAAAATAAAAATATTGTGCACATAGCCCATTTTATTTACAATACAACCATGTTCTATCTGCATTTTATGAGATTTTTTTAGTGCAAAAAGATTCTGATAATAAAGTTTAAATTTCTTACTTAAAAATCAGGTACTCCGTTAATGAAAATTAACTTAAGTAACATCGATGTCACTAATGCATAAAAGTTTGGCTTGTGATTTTTGCCAAAATTATGAGGGTTGATGAGGAATGCTTGTGCGAAACAACTACTAATTATCAATTATAATAATGATTAATAATAATTTATGCAAAATATTGCATTTATGTACAAATTATTAAAACAAACAGCCAAAAACATGTGCATTTAATGCAAAACGGTTCTAACTCAGTTAGAACACTGTTGTACTACTACTTTTCATAGATTTTTGGGATATCAAAGTACCAACTGATTACTTATTTTAGCTAATATTTAAAATATCAACTAATTATATTATAGGTATTAATTTATTCTAATATAAACCCATCCCAGCATAATACACCACTCAATTATGAAATTTAAGGTAAGGTTAATGATTTTAAAGTTTTGATTGATCATAACTCAAATCTATAATTTATACAGTTGAAACCTTATTGTACTCATACGACCAAATGTTTCTCGTTGTATCTGCTCTCCATATATAACCTTCAACTTTTTTTTTTCTTTATTTTCCGTTTAGAAACTGCCTCGTTTCTTCAATTTTGCTTGTATTATTTTTAAACGTATGATAAGAAATTTGATTGCTTAAATTATGATTTACTTTATGAAAAACTGTATAGGTATGGTGTCAGGGGCCTTGCACTGCAGTGGATACGGTCCTACTTGGCAGATAGAACACAATGTGTACAGATCCTTGAAAACTTTATTAAATATCTATCTGATACGAAAAATATTGAGGTTGGGATACCTCAAGGTAGCATCCTTGGGCCTCTGCTCTTCATCATATTCGTGAATGACCTATATGTGACCTTACAGAAAAAAGATCAGACGTTAGTAAGTTTTGCTGACGACTCAAATTTTTTGATAAAATCAGGCTCGGAAGATTCTCTTGTATTAGAGGCAGAAACATTATTTTTATCCATAAAAAACTGGTTAATAAAAAATAAACTAATACTTAATGAAAGTAAAACAAATTTTATAAAGTTTAAATTAACGAATCAACAACAAAAATGTATAAAAATTGAAAATGATTCTAAAGAACTTCAGCAAAATGTTAAATTTTTAGGCATCTATATAGATGAGAATTTAAACTGGAGCTCACATATAGGTCATTTACGAACTAAACTTAATGCAGTAAATTATTCGTTGCTTGTGTTAAGGAGATATTTAGATTTCAACACTCTTAAGGTGGTCTATTTTTCAAACTTTCAAAGTCTACTAAGATACGGCATTATATTTTGGGGGAAATCTAAAGAGATTGAATCTGTTTTAAAATGTCAGAAAAGAGTCTTACGAACAATTCTAGGACTACCTTATAGAGCTTCGTGCAGAAATATTTTTAAATCAAATAACATCCTAACGGTTATAGGTTTGTATATATATGAAGCCATTTTCTTTTTATTAAAAAACAAACATCTATTTAAAGATCTAGAACCAAACTCAGATCGAATAATAGATTACAATGTACCTAAACACAGACTATCTACATTTGAAAAAGGAACATACTACACATGTGTGCAATTTCATAACAAATTGCCTACAAGTTTAAAACAAAATAAGAATAAGATTGGCTTCAAAAACCAGTTATTTCAATATATTTGTAATATAGAACCGTATTCACTGGAGGAGTTTTATACAGCGTGTTCAACTCATTGACATGCTGACTCTATATATTCCCTATTTTGTGTTAATTTATTTAATTTACTTAAATGTTTGTCAGATGTACCTACCTCTAGGTTTTAATTTTAAATTATTTATGTTTTTATGACAAAATTTCATTAAATGTATTTATTTACCCTGTATCTAAAGACGTTTTCTCGAAATAAACTTGATATTTATTTATTTATTATTTATTATTTATTAATAGTATATTTTTAATAGTTTATGTCGAACAAATAGAAACATCCAGCAATAAAACTTGTACCTTTCCATCATGGTAATATTACTAATAGAAAAATTGTGAACAGTACTGTTTCGACCTCGTTTGCACAGGAAAAAACTTTTACCCCTTATATTTCTTTTATTTTTGTTTTAAAAATCACAAAAAAGCGTGACATGAGGTGGACAGACAAAGTTACTTTTTTTTTCATTTAACACATTTAACGTATCCAAAATTTTTTGTAATAAATACGAACCATACGCACAAAGTGTAACTTCTTCTTCTGATGGCAGTTTAGTTTTATTTTTATTGTATATCATTCAGTATTAGATTGATATTAATCCTATTCCCAGTGAAATATTTATTTAAAATAAATTTTAATATATAATAATCGTAAAACAAAATACCATAAAATTGTTATGGGTAATAAAAATTTATACCAATAATCAGCTTAAATATAATAATTCAATAGATTATTTGTTAATTTTATATGCATATTTGCATCATCATTTTAGCTAGTATTTTCAATCTTTTTACATGCCTCATTTTGTCAATAAAATAAATATATTAAGTTCAGGAATTCTAAATATTTTAAAACGATTAATCATTAAAATTTAATAATTTAATATTACACCTATTAGATTTTATCATTATTAAACTTCTAAAATCGTCAGAAATAATTTTTTCTACGACTGCTTTAGAATGTAAGCAAATACACACACTTTTCAAACAGAATGAATCCATTCTGGCTCTAGATACGGTATGAATATTCCGTATCAAGTGTTAGAATGAACACATGTAGTGCCATCTCTTGTTTATAAAAGTAAAGAAAACTGTAGCAAAATTACCAAAAATATATTTATTTTACCATGAAATATTGAATAATTTAATGCAATTTAAAGTTTTGCGTTAAAATTACATAAAGTTTATTAGTTTTTCTTAATATTTGACCAGTTTTTTATCACTTTAGTTCAAGAAATTAAAAATTCTCCAGCTATTGTTAAATATTTAAACCTGATATCTGTCACAACAATTTGACATAACCTTCAATTTTTGCATTATAATTTGTAAATTGGTGCTAAAATTAAATAAAAATCTTTTTTAACTACTGAATTGATAAAATTATTAAATAACATTAATCGCTTTATTTAAAAATATGTGTTTTGTTGCATTTACAATGTCGAGTCACAAAAAACATTGTTTTTAACCTTGCCCGCAGTTTAAAGCCATACAGTGTTTCATATTTGCAGTCGAAGAAAAAGTATAGTCTACAATACATATGGAATAGTCATTCCGCGCTCGCGGGACCGTCATACTCGCCTACCGGCTCGTATGATAAACTTTCCGCTCGCTCGGAATATTGTATATTCCATACTAGTTATAGAATATACTATTTTCTACGATCTAATAGAAAATTTAACATTTCTACAAAAACAAATGCAATTTTCAGATCGCAAAATAACCTATTTTTTAGCATTTTACTTTTCTGCTCGTTACCATGACAGCAAGCGCAAAATTGAATTTTGCGCGCTGGAGCAACCGGCATGTCAATCGTAAAACAGCTGTGAACTATGTGCTACGAGATGTTGTGTTCCGCCATTTTTTTAATATAAAATTATTATTTATTTTGAATCAAATCTCAATGTCGTGCGCTTAATATTTGTGTGCTTAGTATTTATTGTTGTAAATAAATTTTGGAGAGTGACAATGATGAGGATTTTACTTCTAAACTACCATATTTTCAGAAAATTGTAATTTATATATTTATTTTAGATCGTAGAAAAAATGTTGTTTGTAATATGAGGGCAAAATGCGATTTCTACTTTCGTGTGGTTGCTAATCTCGGCTAGACGCCTCAATCAGCAAAATCCACGCTCAAGCAGAAATCAGTCATTTTGCGCTCTTAATACAAAATAGTATATTATTTACCAAGTGAGAGAAGTTTAACATTTTTGACCTGCGTCAAATTGCGGGATGAGCGCGCTAGCGCGAAGCCCGCAAGACGCGGTCTAAAATGTTAAATCTTCACTCACGTGGAAAATATAGTATTTTTTTCACTACCAGTACAATTGATTAGCTATTTATTTATTTATTTTACTAAAATTTAATGAAAAAGCTTATAAATTTAAAATATCACGCTGGCCGTTCGCGGCCATTAAAAAAAAAAACAAATAAAAACTTGACATTTTTGGCAGAAATTTTATGGTGCTAAAATTATTAAGTTAGAAAGTGTTTTCGTGTTAAGTGTAATAAAATATATAAAAATGGAAAGTGAAATGCAAAGTTATGATTCTGGTACTCCCCCAGAAATAAGGGGACAGGCTAAAACTGTGAGGGAGAATCTATTGCCTCAAAAATCAATATATGGGGGTTGTACCTCTAGTAATCTGATCCTTACGGTAATATATGTGTTGACAACCCATTGGGTTGTAAAATCTATGGTTGAATATGATGGACCAACGATTTTCACTTTTCGAAGTGTTTTTTGTAAAACATGTTTTATAGGTACTAATTTAGTTAATATTTTTTAATTTATCATTCAATAAATAAATTTTTTGCCTAAAGACACTTGTAAATAGCAGTGATTTAATAATTAAGTGAAACGTCAGATGCCAAAACAGCTGAATAAAAATTCATTATTAACCATGGTGCAATTTCATTATTTTTAGAACCTCTGACGTCATAGGTAGAGAAATAATATTTCTACCAATGAAAAGAACAGTAATAATGATGTGCTTTTAGGCTGGTGGTGAAAAAATAACTATTTTTTACTACCTAATTAAGTGCTAGCTTACGTATTATCTACCGTTGTCAAGGCTTGTTTACGTTGACAACCAATAAAATCAGTGAACTCATTTATTATTGACCCTTGTTAAGCATTGTTTATTGACGACGGTCAATAATGAAAAAAATTAAGACAACTGATAACTTTTTTCAACTTACTTGTCAAACTGACAGCTGTGTCAAAATAGTTTTTAAACTACATTAGTAACTAATATTTGGAGTTACTACCTTTAGGTAGTAGAAAAAATGGTATATGCACCACGTATGCGAACTGTCTTATGTGTTCTCGACTGATTTTTTGCCTCGACTTCGTCTTAGCAAAAAACTTCAGTCTCGAACACTAAAGACTTAGTTCACATACTAGGTGCATAATATATTATTTTTTTATTTTCCGATTTAGAATGTCATAAAAGTCGGGAATATGTAAAAAAAGTTGACATAAGGTTCTGATAATAAATAAAAAATATAGAATTTAAAGACACTCTCATTATATATGCATTAATTTTATAGTATAGTATTAATCTTATATGGATTAGGCACGCTTGTCTTCAACAGTGTTTTGAATTAAAAAACCATTGTAGGCGATAATTAATTCAGAATTTTACAGTAGAGAACATTTACAAAAGATCTTAGGTTTAAACAAATTATTGATTTTTTTATAGTACTTTACGTAAATAATTTTGTTTTGACTCAATAATAGTATATTAAAGTACTAGTTTCATAACATATGTATTTAGCGCACGAGTACAAGTTTAGAAAACGAGCCGCTTGCGGCGAGTTTTCTAAAGTACCAGTGCTCTAAAAACGTGTTATGAAACGAGTGCTTTATACAATTTTTTCTATTTAGCTCTAAATTTTAAAAAACTTACATTTAAATTGATGACTGATTTAGGGATTTTTGTTTTGGGTTGGCATTACAGTTTAAACTATGTTTAAAATTCTAAGAACAAATTATATTTTGATATATTTTACAGTCATCTCTTCTTTTTTCACTGCAATTAACCAGTCCACAATTTTAACACGGTAAAAAATAACCCAAACACAAAATTTTGTAAAAAATTAAACTTTAAATCATCATTGACCTTTGAACGCAAAACGTCAAGAGATAGGCTTAGGTATGTTGCCAACCCAACCGAAAAAAAAGTAGAGACCCCTTATAGGCCTATAAGAACGCAAAATTCGTGTGATTATGAGCTTATAAGAGTCACAAAATAGAAAAAAATTACAATCATTTATTTAAAATACTGGCTATCAGTTATTATATGTGGAGTACTCTATGGATGCAGGGTGTTCAGGATTTAAGTTTTTTCTTTTCCATAATATCATTAAAAACAATTTTATTGTCAATACAATGTATATTATACTTGAATCTACAGGCTAAGCTTACAAAATAGGCATGTTAAATTCAAAGATGTTAAATATGTCCCCATTACAAAAATAAAAAATATTTAACCTTTAGTTTAAAAAACCTTAAAATGTTAAATTAACAAAATAAACAGAAAATTATCTTGTCATTGTTACAATAACGTAATTTATGCGGTGTCGGTTGGTACAAGTAAATAACAAGTCAATCCTGAGTTCGGTGTTTCTTTTGTTTCTCGAAAAGTCGTATGCTAAAACTGCGGGGTTCCAAAAAAACAACTTTGAATTTGTCGGCAGGAATAATAATGAAAAATAAATAAAAGTTTTACATGAGAAATACACATAAAATTAAAATACGGTGAGAACAAATGACGATACGCTCTGCTTTTATGTTTAAATAAAAATGAGACATATGGAGCAAGTAAAGTGCAATTTTAGTCAAAAAACGTAGTTGTTTCTGTTTTTCCTTTTACTTTAAGTACCAGATATTTTACTGTCTTAAAAACTAGAGCTAGGTATTTCAGTTGATTTGTTATTGAAAAGTACAATTTTAGTAAAAAAGCGTAAAGTTGTTATTGTTTTTCCTTTTAAGTACCAGATATTCTACTGTCCTATTATCCGTGCCTGAATTAGACTGCAGTGACTAATACCTAAAACGTATAATGCTGCTCTCGTATAAGGGATTCCCCTTAGACGGAGTTACGCAAACCGCACCCGAATTGGTATGATCCTCGCTTTTAAGCATTGATACAATAAAGTGTTCATCGGTGCAGAATTATTTTCAGTATATAGTAATATTTGACTTCTTAGGTTAGGTCCCTTTGGTTCCTCATTAAAAAATGTTAAATATATGGGTTTAAATAACAGAATCAACTTTTATTATTATTATTTATTTTACAATGTTTTATGTCGAACCAAAGGGGCCTAACCCAAGAGGTCAAATATTACTATAACAGAATGAAGAACCAAGATAAATATTTTTTGAATTTCAAACTCTCGGAATCTACTGAATTTAGAAGTTTGGTTTCTGATTCATAAATTCTGAACCTTTTATAGTTTATCGAAAGATGGGGCATGGATAGTGTTTTGAATTAGAAGTTTAGAATAATTACTGAATTAAAATCGTTGAAAAATATGAAGGGCACCAGTTTTATTGCTTTGGTTTTTTTGTGAGAAATGCACAATGGAACCCTCGTAATCTAAAAAAATATGAAACGGGTACCTTTTCTAGACGGGTGGAAATCTTCTTATGTTCTTTCAACTAATCGTAAAAGTTTAAGTCTATCAGAAAATTTCTTGTTTTCGTTTTTCACGGATTCCTTATTTTTTCTGAAATTTTGACCATGTGCTAGCTAATATGTGTATTATGGATTATAAGGGAAAATATTCGGGAAAAGTTGGGAAAATCTTAGAAAATAGCTTAAAATGAGAATTTTAAAGATAAAATCTAAAATTTCAGCAATATTTCATGAAAACTAATTGTTTTGGAAAATTTTAGTTTTAGTGGATTTAGCCTTTAAAATCAGTTTTTTTTCTTTCCTATTTTTTTTTATTTTTGTGACATCTGGCCTTTAAGAACCAAGCCGCCCATTTTCGTTAAGTCACAGAAATTGCTGGGATATAACCCGGTACCGTGCTAGTCAGGGCGAATTTTTAAACAACATTTTCCTACCACGCCAAAAAGGGTTAAATTTATTTATACCATATTTTGTGACTAAATTTTATACATCTGCACATTTGTGCAGATGAAGATATTGATTGATCGAAGTGAAATTTTGCAGGCTTATTATTGGTCGCAAGGACCCACTTTTCTCCACTATTAGAATTTAAAATTTTCAAAAACATAATTTCGTTCCACCCAGGCGTAATACGCCTCTCTCATTCACATTTGTTTCATTCTTCCTAGTCATCCTAATTCAAAGTACCTACAAGACTTGTACTTAGTAATACATTATTAATATTTTGTTATTATTTATTTTAATAATTAATTCAAGATTTGAATTTCAAATACAAAACGAAACATTCATAAATATTGTATGTCACTTTACATAGTTGTCAACATCTTAATAAACATCGCTGTATTAAATAATTTCTTCATACCTTCTGTTGCATTTAGATGGACAATACAATATATCGTTTGCACTAAGTTACTTTTTTGCAAAAATGGGATTTTAATGGCACTGTAATTAATTTTTGATGATCTATGTATAGGTTAACTGAACTAACTTCTAGCTGGACTGCCAAGGGAGTTACCCAGTATACAAAACTCACCAATTTGATTTTGATTAAAATTTTATCTGTCAATAGGCACTAAGTCACTTAGTGCACTTAGTGCGTTTTACTTGTAGATTATTTCAAATGTTTCTGCACTAAGCGACTTTCTAAAAAGAGTTAATTTATAAAAATATGATTGCTTGAATCATTTATATGATACAATATCGCGTTATTTATTGTACTGACAAACGAATTCAAATTTTGCTATGTTAAAGGTGATGGAATAGAGTCAGAACAGAGAAACAGAACTTTACCTGTAAAATGACAATGATTTTTACGTTTACTTTCGATGTGTAGGTAATAATTTAATTTTCATTCGCATTATTTTTTTTATTATCAGATAATATTTCAAAACTAAATTTGAAGCCTTCACGCTCACGCCTTCAAAGTCTCGGTGCATTTCTGAGGGGTGTTTTCCGAACTTGAGGCAAACTTTAGTTTTTCTTTATATTCTTATTATTTATGTAATAATCAACGATTTAAGAGTTTTATTATTTGGACTTTGTTTTCTACTTTATAGTTATACATTACTTTTAATTAATAGAAGGGTTTTAATTTTAAATAGTTGTTTTTTATATTATTTTATTGACTTAGTGCTCTTTACTTGTAAGCCGACGTCGTGGGTCTACAAGTAAAAGGCACTAAGTCCATGTCTCCTTTCAAATTTAGTTGAATTAAACTACTTCAATTTTTGTTTATTTAACTGCAAATGGGACATTATTATGTCCAAACATGTCATTGCAATTTGCGGTAGTTATTTTCCAAAAACAATTATTACAAAAATTAAAAAACAACAATGAAAGTTAAATTTGTCAATATCTCAAAACCATGTTTTTGGACTTAGTGAACCCGAATTTAAAGTGAAAACAGAATCCCATCCAATTAGTTTTGGAGATAACATCAAAACACATTCTTTTCTTACTCGAAAATGACCTTTTTTGGAGTTATCTTAAAAACTTATCGTATGAGATGCTGTTTTGACCTCAAATTCGAATTCAGCCCCTCAAAATCCATAGGAATACAATGGTTTCCAAAAGAGAACTTGACCTATTTTTTTGTGTGTCTGTGTCATTGATACTGATCGAAGTTGCAGTACTTTTTTAACCGACCCAAAAAAGGAGGAGGATATCAATTCGACGTGTGACTTTGTTTTTTCTTTTGTTTTTTATGTTTGTTTCCGCATAACTTTGGAACGGATGAAAGGAATTTGATGAAACCTTTTGCAACTTAAATGGGACATTCATGAGGTGGTCGCGTTTTAATTTGACGCTCGGATAATGCCGGGTAAGCCGGATAATTAAGATAAATCTAATCGTTTTAAAGCAATTCTAATACGAACCAAATTTTTAGAAAAAGATAGGATAACTTGGATAATCCAGATAACTTGATTAAGGAGTCACTTAAATATTACGGCAGGCAAAAAATCTTTTAAACGTCGCTAAACTTGATTCTGTGGACCTGTAATATTAAAATACCAAGAGAAAATTATAAAATTTATGATTATACCATAAGGAATTATTTGATTATTACTTAACGCTTAAAGTTTAACAAAGATATTCTTTAGTATTTCGTTTAAAATAAGGTTGGTTGGACTCTTGGGCGCTGAAATAAAAATAATACTAAATTTATTTTTTAGAAATTTATCTTTAAGATGGTGACATCACAGCGCTTTGCTTTGTGACGTCAGCAGGTTGCCGAGATGGAAGGACAACTATAATTTAGCTTAGATGACGTTACAAATCTACAAGTTCTGTGTCTTAAAAAGTAAAAAATAAAAACTTTTCACAAAAAAAAAATGAATCGACTTCTATATCTAAAAAGTAAAATATAAAAAATAAGTCGATACCAATTTCACAGCAAATAATTTAACAACAAAAATAATTGTTAGTATTTAGTTTAGGGAGTGGTGAAATTGGCACCTGCTTATTTTTTATTTTTTACTTTTTAGAGACAGAAGTCAGCTCATTTTTTTTGTGAATAGTTTTTATTAGCAATTTTTTATCAAACGAAAGTACAAGGTTCGTTTAAAAAACATAAAAAAGGCAAACTATTAAAACTACAAATTAAAGATGATAAATTGCAAACAAAGATGTGCATACATATAGGGTTTTTGCGGGCTGTTCGATAGCATTTGTTTTAACATTTAGGCTGCATATTGGCGATCATTGAAAAAGATAATTTTGAGTCACCGATAGTACTTAATCAGTGTACTTTCAATAAAACAGTCTCATTCAGTTTCAGTAAAAAATAATAAAGAATAAAAAATAATTTAAATTTAAAAAATACGACTTTGTTAAAACTATAGGCGATTTGATATTAAGATTATAGATATTCCCAAAGACAGGTATAAAAAATAGGGGGTTCTTATGTTTTATTCGATCCGACTTGCTGATATCAAACATACAAATTAGTTAAGTAGCCTTAAAGGTATTTAAAATAAGTAACTTGTTCAGAAAAAGATATCTACGTAAATTATAATTATTGAGAGAAAGATTTTCCTTTGCTGGAACATCTGTATATACATCTGTATAACATAAATTTTACAGAAAAATCCATATTTAAAAGGGTTAAACATTATGTTTGTTGTAATATTTTGTATAGTTATAGTGTTAACTTCATACTATTATTAAGAATAATTGTAGATAATTAATTATATATTAATCTGTGTAATTAGAAATAATCACGCATACGCAATTATCTACTAGACGCCAATCAATGCCTCCATACAGCATACCAATATGGTATATCTCGCATCTAAAGATCCCACTTGGGGCATATAAATCTATAAAATTAAAAATATTTTTGAGATAATATAGCCGCCATGTTTGCGGAAAACAATTTTATAATATTTATCTTTAAATAGGCACAGGTTATTTTAATACTTCTGCCACGGAGACCTTACTAGGTAGGTAATTGACAAGAAAATTAAGAATATAGTTAACAAGATCTAAACTCTGCCAATAGGAACCTTTTCTCGCAGGATAATAATTATGTTCTTATAACGTACAACATAACAAATCATGCATGTTTAATAGTGTGTGCAGATTTTTCCTGTCAAAGGATTGTAGGTATAGTGTAAGATTAATTTATTAGTTGATAGTTGGACAGGTAAACAGAAAGAGAAAGTATCTACTCAATATTGTCTTATTTGTTAAATAGATGTTTGATAATAGTTATTAGATTTTGTGCTTGTTAGCGTAATATATCGTTCCGAATTGTGAATCAGTTCCTGACAATCACAATTATATTATAGTCCAGTCAAATAACGAAAAAGTCTTATGTTAAATTGCAATAAATGTACAATGGCTGATATTTTAAAGGGTAGTAGTGGTAGCAGAACACTCCTGTTAGTTTTTCACCGGGTGATTTGCGTAAGGGTAAAGTCCTCTATCTTAAAGTTAAGGGATGTGCGGTTATCTCGCTAAATATGCAGCTTACGATAAAAATGCATATAACTAATTTTGTTTAGGAGAAAATTTCCAACAATTTTTGTTTGGATCATTTTTACTTTTATATTTTCAAATTCTAAAATTAATTTTATTATATTGAGTTAAAAATATTAAAAAATGGCAAGGTTGGGGGTGAAATTTGTTTTTTCGATTTTTCAGCCAAATTATTCGTCGGAGGTTAAAAGTGGTTATGAGCAAACTTGTAGCTCTTGAAATTATCTATAAGTTTTATATATTAATCGTTTTCATAAGCATGAAACTTATAGAGAATTTCAAGAGCTACAAGTTTGCTCATAACCACTTTCAACCGACGAATAATTTGGCTGAAAAATTAATCTTCAATACCAAGTTTTCCATATGTAGCGAAAAGGACCTTTTCAAAAAAAAAACTATTTACGTGGAGTAAGAAAATTTTTATTATCAGATTTGGTTTCATCGACCCCAAAAACCCCTATATATCAATTTTCATGAAAACAATGTAAACAATTAAAATTAACTACCCCCGCCTCCGGAGGTGGAGTTTGAATTTTTTTATTATCAGATTTAGTTTGGGCGACCTCAAAAACCCCTATATGCCAATTTTTATAAAAATATTGTAAAAAAAACTATCCCCCCCCCTTAGGGATGGAGATTTTTTTTAATATCAAATTTAGCGACCTTAAAAACCCCTATATACAAACTTTCAAGGAAATATTGAAAACATTTTTAAATTATTTCAGTACCTTAAAATCTACAAAAATTTTACGCCACTGTTATTTTTTTAATATTTATTTAAGAAAAATATGTGTTTGATAAAGTTCTAAAATATGACGAAAAAAAAACTTTTAAATACTTTTTTTTGCAAGACCTGGGACTGAAGTGGTTAAGAACCTTAGCGGAGCGGCCGGTAGGTGGCAGCATCTTACCTAAAGTAACTGGGAAATGTAAAAACGATGCTTGTACCATTCTTTGATACATAAATTGTCTACATGAATACTATGCTTTTCGTTTAACACGGCCGTTGTCGGATATACAAATGCCTATACATCTTTTATTAGTTCAACTACAAGTATAAAATATTTGTAGAAATGTAATTTGTCGAGATAACATTATAAACAGGATTATTATACTTTGACGCACGGATCTGTGGCTACGAGAAAAATGTTAGGAATGTGTATGCAAGTGAGAGGCCCGTTGTAGGCACGCACGCCTTATAGCGCTTTTGACGGAAAGAAGAGAGCGCGAATGATTCCTCCCCCTTTCGTCGGAGACTTTGTTTCACGCGAAGAACTATATTTATATTGTTGTGATTCCGTAAGAAACATTTAAAGTAAATAACTTTATTCAAGTACAGTTTATTTCCGTTTTGATTAATATATATTTTCAGTTGCAACATTAGCGATGACAAATTAACATATTTTTGTAAATAAAAGTACTAAATTGAACTTCTTGTTTTCTGTTGCCACTTCCCTAATACTTTTCATGGTAATCAAAATCGTACTTTCTTTTAAAGTGCTATTTGTTTTCTTCTCTTGAAATCAATTCTCACATTAAATAAGGTATTTATTGCTAATTTATTTTTATTTTGAAACTCTTAGGACGTCCTTTGGTTTAGGAAGAAATTAATAAAAATCTTAAGTCTACAGCAAAACATCTACAAAAGGCTCATTTTTTTTTAATTAGCAATTGGCGCACGGTTTCTGAGGCCCGGCCTCAATTTACTGTTTCGTGGTAACTAAAAAAATTAAGTTAAGCTTTCAACAAGAATTTGGTGATCAGTTTTTTTTTTAATTTTCTGGCTTAGTTAAGACTGACAGCCAAACAAGCATTTTTTTTTGTTTCTATATACCTATAATTTTTTTCAGCTATAAGCCGTGCCAAAAATTCTTTAACATGAAATGTAGCGTTTTTAAGTTATGGACATTGGTTTATGACAACATAATCAAAAGAAGCCATTTGACACATTTTTAGATAGATCTAAACAAAAATAAAAGTTTGGACCACCCTAATGGCGCGGATTTTTTTTTTGAAATTTTTCGTTATTTATTTCAAAATCGGAGTCGTATGCAAAAATTTAGAATTTTCTCCACCTTTTTATTTCCCGTCCACCGTTCAAAACCCTTAAGTGATGGACAAAAATGGAAATTATATTTGAAATCAACATAACTAAATTACCCAAAATTAGCTGTCAGATCCAAATCTTCTTTCAAAAGTTGAAAAATTGTTGGCCTGTGTTATTGACTTTATTTGATGGATGATTTACAAACAAAAGGTGCGTACCTACACTAAAAAAGTTATAGTAAAATATACATTTTTATATAGTAAATTTAGTTTAATAAATTTCAATAGGTTGTTCTAAAAAAATACAATTTTTTGTAAATAACTAAAAATTATTGTTTATTATTACAAAAATATTTACCCTTAATCTAGTTTAAAAATATAAAAGTAAAAATTACATGAAATTTTACTTTATAACGAAGTTGATCACGGAACTTACTGTTCACCAATACACTGCAAAAAAAATGTGTAAATTTACATGCTAAATTAGAGGTAATATGTTGCACGTAAAATTTACGAGTTTTAACTTGTAAATTTTACAATATTTACAATATATTACCTCTGATTTAGCATGTAAATTTACACATTTTTTTACATTGTAGTTTGATTCCACATGCCGACTCGTACAATTTTGTAATATTACAATACCCCATTGTTAAAGAATACTTTTATATATCTTTTATAAGATATTGTAAAATTTACACATCAACTACAAAAAAAAACAAACGCCAGGTTTTTTGTTGTTAATTTAACAATAACAAATTAATTGGGGACTTATTTTTACGAATTTATGGAAAATTGTATATGTTATGGCAAATTCCTAACAAAATAAAATCGTTTTTTTTTTCTATTTAAATTTTCCAGTAAATATATTCCTACATGTGTATTTCTATTATAATAATACAATTTTAATATTCTTTAATTAAAATATTAAGCTTTTAATTACCATTTTAATTAATCGACTGGAAAATATTTATTGCAGATTTATTTATAAGATGTAATTTATTTGGTATCCGCGAGGATCGTCTTTGGGACTATTACATTATTCCGATAATCGAATGTGTCTTTATCTGTAATTCAATTATAAAATATTATAAATTAGATACTGTTATAGGTGGTAATTTTAATTGATGGGGCCATTAGGATTATAAAAATGTGTTTATAAATAATTGCCAACTCACCTTTCAAACATTTACACAAATCATGTTACAGAATAGTAATAATAATTTTCTTACATTACCATAATACATTTTTACAAAATAATATTTTTTTATTACAAATCTAATTTAAATAACCTTATCGTTGATTAAAAAAATATGTGATTCAATAAGTTTTGCATTATATCGAAAATTTGGCTTTACTAACTTTTTTAATTTTTGAAATCATCATATACATCAAATAATAAACCCATAATAATAATTTTTAAAGTTAATTTAGATAAAATTATTTTCTAGGTTTTTCGCAAGTTTAGGGTCTAATATTAAATATATCAAAAATATACACCTCTCTTTCAAAGCATTTTTAAAATACTTAATAATCCCAATTATTATTACAAATAAAAGTATTTTCTTTATATTTTATTATTATAACCACTCGCAGTTAATTTAAAATAAATATCAAACATATATTTTTTTAAATAAAGCTTCTTTTTTGGAAAACCCTGTGTATATTTTTTTACCACGTTAACTAATCTATGTAGATTTTTGAAAAAAATAATTTCCAAAGTGTGCTGAATAGCCCAGTGCTAAAATCTTTTTTGTTTAAATTAATTCTCACAAAGCTCTTTTTTTGCTTAATTTTACTGGACTAAATGCAATTTTTTTTAATATAGTGAAAATTTTCTCCCAGTCACATTACTATCGTGCGCTTCCTCCTACTCTATGATTATGAACGGCAAAGTGGGAAGGAAATATGGTTACGTGACTAGCTTGGGAGAAAATGTTCACTATAGAACAAATCTTGATGCGATGGAATAAATGGAAGTGATTTTTGGAATCAGTATTAAGTCATCCACACGACAGAAAACCTCCGACGCAAGGGGAAGGTATCACCGAACGGGTAGCGCGCTCTCTTCTTTACGTCATAAGCATGCGTTCGTGGGTGCAAGTGAGAGGCACTCACATTCCACAAATATTTTAAATAGGCTTACATCCGTGTGTCAAACAATAAGAATAGTATATTATATACCGAGGTGGAAACTGTTTCATTTCCTGAGGGAAATTTAGCAGACCAAGGTTAAAAATGCTTTTTGAATAGAGAATAATAAATTAAATAAAAAGCAATAAAATAAACTTTGTTTTTTTTTGTTAATTAATAATCTTAAACCATTTATATTCATTATATATAAATTAAGTAATACATTTAAATGTTTTTCTCTAAAAATTAGAAAAAATTAAATACCTCCGTTACTTTATTGGTTTAGCACCTGTTTTGTTGACTGCTGATCGTTTTCTATTTTGTGATAGCTGACGTTTATTGATACATGATTAGGTTAATAAATAAACTATTTATTTATGTTTGTGTAAAATACGAAGAAAAACAGGAAATGTAAATTTATACAGTAGCTAAAGCTTAATGACAATTTTGATTATAGTAGGCATAAGCAAAAGAAATACATTGAAATCAACAAATAATTAGCTACCAACCTAAATAAAATTCTTAAATTTATCTTAGTAGTAGTAGTATAGTAGTTTTCGTAACGAGTAAGTAACTTTAGTTCTTTCACGAGAATGAAGTTTTTTTGACGACGCGAAGCGAAGTCAAAAAAATAATGCATTAAGGACTTGTTGCGAACATTTTTCGTTCGTTCGTTCCAGCCTCTTTAAAAATGTATATTTTAAAGAATTGCCTGTGTTTAATTTTGACATTTCAAAATTTTATAAACGTCAAATAACTTTTGCTAAAATTAAAGCTACACTCGGCGCATTTTCTATCTGAGTAACAATTTGGATCAAGGAAGCTAGGATTAGTGGTTTAAAAATGACTTTTAGTGATTTTTTTTACCCATTGTACGTTTTACATTTATATTAAAATAACTGTCATGTTACGTCTTAAAAATCATTATCAAGGGTTTTTGAAAAGTGTAAATTTGCTAAAAGTTATAATAAAAGTAAGTTTTTTTATTTATAATAATATTATGCATATTATGCTATTAAAATAAAATTTTACCCTACCTGAGCTTAAATTATGTTTTTTAAATAAAATTATGAACAGTATTATTATTTACTCGCTAAAAAAATATTTCATCGTTTACTGTGATACCCTTATTAAGCACTGTATTATATTGCTTAATTTTTACAAAACAGTTGTAGATTGATACTTTAGTTTCCTTTTTAAAGATTTTTCTTGTAATTTTTTCTTGCTTCTTAATAGTTGTTTGTTTTTTTTTAAACGTCAAAATAATGTTTGTATTGACAATGATTTTGAAACTTGATAGCCACCTTACATAGGGAATTAAATTTATTCTACCAACCGTACAACTAAAAACAAATAAACATCAACTCAGATTCTGCGCGGAGTTTATATGTAATCGTTTGGATAAATAAGTGTGCATAGTTGTCATTTCATTCAAATATGCACTATGTACTCGTGCGATAGAAAAATATAGTGAACATGCATTTTTCTTTATTTCGTGTATACTAGGTCGTACGAAAAACTATTTTTTGGTTATTTAGTTATAAGTTAAGTACCTTATACTGTAATGCATTTTTTTAACTAAAGTTAATCACGTTTAACTAAACCCCAAAATAGTAATACAATAACCTATAAAGTTGGAAGTAGTTACTGTTTATTTTTCATAAATGCCAAAAAATATAACTTAAATTTATATGTGATGTTATTTTGTAAAAATACCTACACCGTCGGAAGTTACAGCACTTGACGGTATTATGTATTTAAATTTCCAAATGTTTAGCATTAAAAATAAAATGTACATAATTTTTTACTTACCGCGATGAGGGCTCGGATACAATGTGCAATTCGCATAGTAGCCAGGGCAGGCAGGGAGGGAATTTGAGGGGCTTAAGGGCTTAAATCCAACCCCTTGCACCTCGGACGTCGCAATGAATTCCTTATCCACTCGGTTTTAAATGGCTACTTGGGATTGATAAGCCAGCACATCATGAAAAAGAACATCTTTATTTATATTATTAGCCTCCAGTTTAAGTCAATTCTGAAACAAAGAGAAAATATTTACTGATTTATTTTACTCCACGTATTAATTTATACTTAAGTAGGTAATTATACATTTATTTTTTGATTATATACAATATATTAATATGATGAAAGTTTATGTGTAAAAATTAACAAACTTCGCAAACTTAATTGTTTGGGAAAAACTTGTTATTCCATAGAGACTTAGCAATACATTTTTGTTTAACCTCGTACTATTCTACTTAATTAGGCATCCCCTAAGTCCAGGACTTGTGTGGGCTAGTAGTAGAGGGAACCACCCGCTTTAATTGACTTTCGAAACAATTTATAGGGAGTGTCCGCTTCACTTACACCTTCGCAAAATTTCAATTATTAATTAACTGAAAAAGGAAAATCGAACTCACGCTATTTTGGGTAGTAAACTCGTCAAGTACGACGCGGTAGTCCACTACACCAATCCTCCCATAACACCAATCCTCCCATAAATACGATAGGTTATAGGTTAAATTCAGAGACTTGAAATTTGCCGGTGAAATTGCAGATAGGTTTTTGAAAATTTTTGCTTCACTTTTTATTAAGTTTGTACCTACCCTTAGGTAGGTACAGGGTGGTCCAGAATTCCAGCCCTCGTCATTTTTCTCGAAAATGGTAAGGGATATTAAAAAAATTTAGGAACCACGTTTTATAGTCTCACCTCTACCACAAGTTAAATACCGAATGACGCTTTCATATTGGCTCTGTGGCAACCTATATATTTTTTTCGGCATGGTAAACGATTTTCTATTTATGAAAGTCCCTGCCCTTTGATATTTTATAAGATAGAAATAAACGTCAAAAATTAAAAACTGCTAATAAAAATAGCCTGTTGTACGTCAATGTTTAGAAAGGTATGTAAAAAATGTGGGTAAATATTATCAATTTATACATCAGGTGATCGATCAAATATTTATGTTAGAATAGCATTGTCTGTAAATATGCCAAAAATAATATCAAATACCTGTTTTAAATATATTTTTTGTATATTGATACGGATATCCGGATGTAACATTTACGAAATCGATCATATCATTCAAAGCAATTTAAAAAAAAAGGGAAGGTTATAATCTTATAACCTTATAACCTAGATAATTCTCTACAAAGATTTCTCATATGAGAATAGTATATTCTGGACCAAGTGTAGAATGATGCATATTCCGAACGAGTGGATATATGTCACCCGAGCCGCGACCGCGGAGAGGAGGACGGTCCACCAGTGAAGAATAGCCATTCTACACGTGTTGCAGACTATGCTTTTTCTACGACTAAAATTTTATAAATATATATTTTTATATATTAAATCCAATAATTTAATTTTCATCTAATAATTTAATATTTTATAGTTAATTGTAAATTATTTCGTTGATTTAGTTTAAAATAAAACCCTTACGGTATGTGGCATATACCTTCATCCCTGTCCGAATGTGCTATATACCGTAAGCGTTTTCATATACCCTCATCCACTTACGGAATGTGCTATATACCGAGTTTTTTGTGCGATTTGACTAACATTCTAAGACAGTCGTAGAAAATGATATTTCCTTTTAAATAAATATATTTTTTTGTAAATTTTTCTAAAATTAAATTGATCGGATATCCGGATGTAACATTTACGAAATCGATCATATCATTCAAAGCAATTTAAAAAAAAAAGGGAAGGTTATAATCTTATAACCTTATAACCTAGATAATTCTCTACAAAGATTTCTCATATGAGAATAGTATATTCTGGACCAAGTGTAGAATGATGCATATTCCGAACGAGTGGATATATGTCACCCGAGCCGCGACCGCGAAGAGGAGGACGGTCCACCAGTGAAGAATAGCCATTCTACACGTGTTGCAGACTATGCTTTTTCTACGACTAAAATTTTATAAATATATATTTTTATATATTAAATCCAATAATTTAATTTTCATCTAATAATTTAATATTTTATAGTTAATTGTAAATTATTTCGTTGATTTAGTTTAAAATAAAACCCTTACGGTATGTGGCATATACCGTCATCCCTGTCCGAATGTGCTATATACCGTAAGCGTTTTCATATACCCTCATCCACTTACGGAATGTGCTATATACCGAGTTTTTTGTGCGATTTGACTAACATTCTAAGACAGTCGTAGAAAATGATATTTCCTTTTAAATAAATATATTTTTTTGTAAATTTTTCTAAAATTAAATTGATCGGATATCCGGATGTAACATTTACGAAATCGATCATATCATTCAAAGCAATTTAAAAAAAAAAAGGGAAGGTTATAATCTTATAACCTTATAACCTAGATAATTCTCTACAAAGATTTCTCATATGAGAATAGTATATTCTGGACCAAGTGTAGAATGATGCATATTCCGAACGAGTGGATATATGTCACCCGAGCCGCGACCGCGGAGAGGAGGACGGTCCACCAGTGAAGAATAGCCATTCTACAGGTGTTGCAGACTATGCTTTTTCTACGACTGAAATTTTATAAATATATATTTTTATATATTAAATCCAATAATTTAATTTTCATCTAATAATTTAATATTTTATAGTTAATTGTAATTTATTTCGTTGATTTAGTTTAAAATAAAACCCTTACGGTATGTGGCATATACCGTCATCCCTGTCCGAATGTGCTATATACCGTAAGCGTTTTCATATACCCTCATCCACTTACGGAATGTGCTATATACCGAGTTTTTTGTGCGATTTGACTAACATTCTAAGACAGTCGTAGAAAATGATATTTTCTTTTAAATAAATATATTTTTTTGTAAATTTTTCTAAAATTAAATTGATCGGATATCCGGATGTAACATTTACGAAATCGATCATATCATTCAAGCAATTTAAAAAAAAAGGGAAGGTTATAATCTTATAACCTTATAACCTAGATAATTCTCTACAAAGATTTCTCATATGAGAATAGTATATTCTGGACCAATTGTAGAATGATGCATATTCCGAACGAGTGGATATATTTCACCCGAGCCGCGACCGCGGAGAGGAGGACGGTCCACCAGTGAAGAATAGCCATTCTACACGTGTTGCAGACTATGCTTTTTCTACGACTGAAATTTTATAAATATATATTTTTATATATTAAATCCAATAATTTAATTTTCATCTAATAATTTAATATTTTATAGTTAATTGTAAATTATTTCGTTGATTTAGTTTAAAATAAAACCCTTACGGTATGTGGCATATACCGTCATTCCTGTCCGAATGTGCTATATACCGTAAGCGTTTTCATATACCCTCATCCACTTACGGAATGTGCTATATACCGAGTTTTTGTGCGATTTGACTAACATCAACAGTCGTAGAAAATGATATTTCCTTTTAAATAAATATATTTTTTTGTAAATTTTTCTAAAATTAAATTTTTGCTCTTGAAAGTATTGTATGTTAATAATTGTAAGAAATAACGATAAAGTCTTTTCCTAGCAGCGTGCGGAAAGATAACTCTTTCCGCACGTATATGCGTGTGGAAAGAAAGCCTTTTCCGCAGGCATAAATATTGTTTAATTTCTTACTTTTTGTAGTTGTTTTTGTAGTGTTATTCTTGTTATATTTATTCATAATATTATAAAAATGTTTTAATTTCTTACCTGTTAATTCATTTTCTTGTTGAAAAATTATAAAAAGATTTATTTCGAATAATTTAATAAAATATAAAAGTATATTTTATTTTAACCCTGCTCGTAGGAAAAGTATTTTTCCTAACACATGCGTAAAGAGGCTTTTTCGCACTTGTTAGGAAAATAGCTATTGTTTAATTTTTTACTGTTTACTGTTACAACCAGATTAATACCTCAGATAATGCTAAAAGGAACTTCAACAGCATATAATATCAATGATAATTAACATATTGATAACGTCTTTTTTACTTTCAAGAGCAAAAATTTAATTTTAGGAAAATTTACAAAAAAATATACCGTTATAATTCGGTATTAATTGAAATAGATATTTTATTTATTTATTTATTTATTGGTGAGTGTTTATACAAAGTCATGGAGAGTCCCAAAAAAGCTTTAAGGCTATAGGCCTAGCATATATAATAGGGGCTTTTATAGGAAATATAAAACATAGGTAGAAACAGCTCACAGATTTTTTTTAATTCAGCATATATATATATATATATATATATATATATATATATATATATATATATATTTTTAATTTAACTAATGACATTACATTTGTAGCGTCTGAGGTAAATTATAACAAATTTTGATCATTAATAATATTAATAAAAAAAAAAGTTTTAATGTAACAATTGATGAAGTTTAGCGGCTTTTCATTAACATTAAGTACACTTTTTATTTATCGCTCAACTTCAAAAATAATGAATAAACTGAACTAAAATTAAATTTTTGCACCTGTAAATTATGTTATCAAGATCCGGGAAAATGTATTCATCTGTACCAATTTATGAATAAGATAGAGCAAGAAGCTTGATGTTGCACTCATAGCTTAATAAAAACGTTACAGTGGACCAGTTTGAATACTTTTTTTTTTCGGTATTCACCGATATAGTGACTTTATAGTTATACAGTGCGGTCCAAAAGTCACCCCCCCTTTTAACTTTTGAACGAGTTGAGATATCGACTTCAAATTTAGAACTCTTAAATAAGACAACTTAAACTATCTTTATTTTCAGCTTTTAAAATGTGGGCAGGGGGGCATGGGGAGACATTTTTTAAATGGAAAGGGGGGGTCGTGTGATACATCATTTTAAAGCTTAAAAAATTCTCCATTTAAAAAAAAGTCCAAACTTCATTTTTTAAATAAAAAAAATTTTTTTTGGGTTTAAAATGGGGTTGAAAATGGGTAAGACTAAGAGTTAAGTCAATTTTATAAAAGGTGCTAAAACGCCTTTTGTACAGAACTGTAAAACAATAATTATCGAAATTGTCACAAAGTTTTTTTTAATTAAATTAAATTAACAAATATATTACTATGTATATTTAAGTTTGTATTTATAACATACGTCTGTATTTTTTTTTATTTTGTATAAAGACAAACACTTACTAGGAAAAATTGTGATAAAATAATGTACTTTGTTCCGTCAATCACTCCTTAATTAATAAGTTGCTAATCAAGTCCATATAGTGCGGAGTAGAGATGTTACGGAGTAGAGATGTTATGGAGTAGAGATGTTATAGAGTAGAGATGTTACGGAGTAGGGTTGTTGGGGAGTAGGGATGTTATGGAGTAGGGATGTTATGGAGTAGAGATGTTATGGAGTAGAGATGTTATGGAGTAGAGTTGTTATGGAGTAGGGATGTTATGGAGTAGAGATGTTACGGAGTAGTGAAATTTAGAGTAGAGATGTTAGTCTGCCGATTTTTTAAGTTTTTTTTTATAAATTTTTATTTATGTCAACTAAAATTAGTTTAAAAGTATAATTATTTTTTTTATGATGAAATAAAGCATTTTTAAAAAATTATTTGTTTTTTTAGGAATTTTGACATTAATACCCATTTTCAACCCCATTTTAAACCCAAAAAAAAATTTTTTATTTAAAAATATGAAGTTTGGACTTTTTTTTAAATGGAGAATTTTATAAGCTTTAAAATGATGTATTACACGACCCCCCTTTCCATTTAAAAAAATGTTCCACATGCCCCCCTGCCCACATTTTAAGAGCTGAAAATATCAAATATATGCTAAAAGATAGTTTAAGTTGTCTTATTTAAGAGTTCTAAATTTGAAGTCGATATCTCAACTCATTCAAAAGTTAAAGGGGGGGGGGTGACTTTTGGACCGCACTGTATAACTATAACATGCCCACATTTTAGAGCTGAAAGTATTAAATATATGCTAAAAGATAGTTTAAGTTGTCTTATTTAAAAGTTCCATATTTGAAGTCGATATCTCAACTGGTTCAAAAGTTAAGAGGGGGGGTGACTTTTGGACCGCTCTGTATATATATACCTTATTATACGCTCCAAAAACTATTTAGTCCCCAGGAACAAACAAAACCACAATAAACTATAACAAAATTAATACTGATTTTTATCACTAATAAAATAATCACAAATCAATCCAATAACAATAATAATAAAAACAACTAAAATTTGCACAACTTAAATAATTTTTAAGTTAAAATTTTCAGATATTTTTTTAATCTTGTCATCCACTTAGATCAATTAACTAATTGAGAAATTGCTAATCGTAGCAGGCTGATATAGTCCTGATTTACGCACGTTTAATTCGCCGTCACCCACACCTTTTGCGCGTCGCGACGCTTTGATTGGTCCGATTTCCACGCGCCCACTTGTTGGAACGCTTCTATGCTTTCCCTTCGCGGCTTTTTATTCGAGGAAAAACCTTATGTTGTCGGGGGTGGTTGTTACGCCTAGTGAAGGTAGAACTGCCTACAGGAATAATATTTTTTGTCGGCTGCCTGGAATCTACAGGTTTGATTCTAGTTAGAATGAATAAAAGTGCGTGGTCAAAAAATTATGATAAATCATTATTTTTATAATAAATACGTAAGTGCGATTTTAAATTATATATGTAAAACTAATACCGATTGTAAAAATTATGACTGGACATTCAGAACTTAAAATAGCTCGCTCCTTTGCTTCAGAGGCGTACCAAAACAGGGGGACGGGGGAAGCCTCCTTCTTGAAAAGTTGGTAAATATGGTTTGTATTTTAAAAGTTGCTAAATTATTTTCTAAAGTTGGGAAGTTGTTTGGTTAGTTGAAAGTTGTTGTAATCTGTTACCAAAAATCAAAACGTTCGCAAGGGTTAAAGCTTTTTTTAAGAGGTGGACCCTTTTTTATTAATCAAAATTTCTGATCGCAGGGGTCAAGCCTTTTTTCAGCAATCTAAATTTTTCCGAGGCATTAAAATGTAAACTGTCTTCCTCAATTAAAAAGCAGTTGCTACATTTGTCAATAGAGGGTTGTGTGATAAGCCATTTTAAAGCTTATAAAATTCTCTATTTGACCACATATTTTTTTATTTTTTCTGAGTAATTTTTGGAAGTTTAAAATAGGGTTAAAAATGAAAATTTTCCTAAAAATTACTTTAAAAAAATCAAACAGTTTTTGAGAAAGGGTTTATTTCATTATGAAAATACATCAGTTATATTTTAAAACAATTTTATATTATATAAATATAATTTTACAAAAAAAATCTTAAAACCTTAAACAAAGGGTTTAAAAAAATAAAAATTATACAGTCGAATAGAGAATTTTAAGAGCTTTAAAATGATGTATAACACGACCCCCTTTCCATTAAAAAAAAGTCCCCCTTGCCCTCCTGTCTCCATTTTGCACTCTAAGCATATCAAACATATACTAAAAAATTATATGGGTTTTGTTATCTTAGTTCTTTAAATTTCAAGTTGATATCTTAAGCTGTTCAATAGTTAAAGTGGTTTTTTAGAATATAATAAGTAGGCCCATGATATCATTCTAAAACTATTTAATATCGTAGATATTAAATATAATATTTTATAGTCTCCGAATGATAAAATTACTATTTAATAGTTACAGACTATTTGTCTGAGACAAATTTCGTTTTACCAGTGATTCATTTATTACTGATAAATTATAATTCAAAGGTTATATTTATACCTTACCTATTTACTTAATTAATTTTTATCAAGCACTTCTTTACCGAGGATAATGTTTCATGAAACAGTTGTGTGTGAAGTTCTGTAAAATAAAAAGTTTTAAGGGCAGAGAAAATATTTCCCAACTAAAAATTTAAATTTGAGAAATTTCCCAAATCAATAGCTTTACCCCTGAAAATTTGTTTTTTAAGTTTCTTTTTTCTTAAAACGAAAAATAAATTGAAAAAAAAATGTTTTTGAATAAAAAAGTTTTTAGCCCATTTTATCCCCTTTACCCAATCCGATTTTTACCAAAAACAATCCCAGCCTAGAACTTTGGATAATCAACCTTTGATCCAATTTTAAAGTCTTTAGCCCTAAGAGTTCTTGAATTAACGTGGTCACAAATTTCCCGGACACAGAGAGACCGACAGAAATTTTTTTTTGATGGAAATCATGCTTTGGATATAAAATGTACAGATACTTTATAAAAGCAATACAATGTATTCATTGTAGAACAGAGTTTCATCGGCTATGCCGCTCACTTCTGTATATAATAATAAAACATTTGAATTTTTTTTACTAACTCAAGACTTTCCTTGGCTTTATTTGATGGTAACTTTATCTTGAAATCTAATAACCTAATCAGGGCCGTAAGTAGGGCAGGCAGGGGGACTAAGCCCCCCCCTGATCTTGGTTTGAGCCCCCTGGCGTTTTCGCTGAGCCCCCTAGTATTTTTTTTAAGTCACCCACATTTGGGCGCCATTTTTTTTTGCAGGGCGCTAAGTTTGGTAGATTCAACAGTCAGGGACAAAGCTTTTTTTCTTCATTTTGGGCGCCAATTTTTTTTTGTTTGGTACAAAACGTCAAACCGTCATGAAGGTATTTTTTTTGGGCGTCATTTTTTTTGTAGGGGCGCCAAGTTTTGGTTGAAACCGTCAGGGACAAAGGTTTTTTTTTGAGGGGGTGCCTGGGGGCTAAGCCCCCTCTAGATTTTTTCTGGTTACGGCCATGAACCTAATTTTATAAAACCATCAAAATCCATAAATTATTCTTTAAATTTTTGTAAAAATGTTTCGTAGGAACTTGCTTTTTACAAAAAAAAAATAGCTGCAAATTAACTTTTTAAAAACCTTCCATAGGAAATTATGCATGTGTTTTGTTTTGATAGGGAATATACCGAATGGACAAACATATTGAAGAAAGTTTAACTTTATTGAGAATAAAATTATACAGCAGAAAATGGAATTTTTTCACTTACGTCACTATCAATTAATGTAATTGATTATAATAGTAATCAATTACATTAATCGAGAGTGACGTAAGAAGAAACATTTCTTTTTTTTCCAAAAATTAAAAAAAAATCAATGCAATGCAATGCAAAGCCATAGGATAAGAGTATTCTTTGCATGACAGACTATTGACATTTCTGTCTTAATGACACATCTGGTATGTATCTGTACTAAAATTTAATAAACAAAATTCATTCAAAATCTATGAATGAATCAACCTTTTCACGTATCAGCTGTATCTCAAATTAATCAAAGTTTATATCAGTATGTAAATATTTAATTCAAATTATGTTTATTTTTTAAAAATAGCGATAGATTTTAAAATAACCTAAATTTTTATAGTCAATAGAAATTAGTTAAAAAAATTGTGATATTTCTTATCGAACGGAATGTTGGTAAATAGATTTTAATCTGTCTTGGCCCCTTCATCACACTCATTGTTTTTAATATGTTAAAAAATATGCTAAAAAGTTGCGAGAAATATTATATAATAGGTATTCTTAGTTATAACTCGTCAAAATTTACATGAGACATGGAAATGTAAGAGAAAGTATTCGGAGCTAAAATGATAGTCGATACGCGCTCCTCTAACAATTGGGGAAACCAACCACGTGGTTTGGGGGGCATGTAAACTCAAGTCTCATGCTAAGTTTGAAAATCTGTACCTACCGTGAGTGTAACATATTTTACAAATTTTGGGTTGCTGAATTCAAAGAACGTCAAATTGTTGCTGAATTTTACTTACAATCAGGTTTCAACGACGAAAAAGCGTTATGGCGTTTGGACTTTTTATTATTATTTTTTTATTATTTTATTATTTTTTAGCATATAACTTGGGAGGATTGGTGTAGTGGACTACCGCGTCGTACTTGGCGAGTTTACTACACAAATAGCGTGAGTTCGATTCTCACCGGCGCGCCGATTTGCCTTTTTCAGTTAATAAATAATTGAAATTTGGCGAAGGCGTAAGTGAAGCGGACACTCCCTATAAATTTGTTCGAAAGTCAATTAAAGCCGGTGGTTCCCTCTACTACTAACCCACACAAGTCCTGGACTTAGGGGATGCTTAATTAAGTAGAATAGTACGAGGTTAAACAAAATGTAATGTAATGTAAAAACTAATGATGATAGAGACAAATAGATCTTAGATTTGGATTCAGCCACCCCAAATTAGTAAAACACATTGGTCACTTTCCTTGCTAACGATACTATTTATTGTTATTTTTAGTTGTTTAATTTTAGATAATAAAATCAAATGATTACAATTGATATTTAATAAATACTGATTTTTGGCATAATTAAATAGAAAAAAAAAAGAAAAAAGGTTAAACCAAGGGGTTTAAATTCAGACCTTTCAATTCTTAGCTTAAAATGTTATGCTATAGTTGCGGATGAAGGAATATAAAATATGCTTAATTTAACAATAGTATAGTTAAATTAAACATTATATGGTTTAATTAACCATCATAAAAAAACAGTATTGTTGGTTCAAACTTCCTTTTTTTTTGTGTGTATGATTTTCCGTAATCTTCATTTTTTAGACAGGGGCATAGAGCCCTAGAGAACTAATAAAATTAAAGTGCCTTAATGTAACATTTCGTCGTAAGAGAACAACAAGGTTTCAGTTGATAAATTATAGATTTGACATGATCAATCAATACTTTAAACTTATGAAACTCACCTTAAATTTCATAATTGAGTGGTGTATTATGCTGGGATGGGCTTATATTAGGATAAATTATGACCTATAATACACATTTTGTTGATATTTAAAATATTAGCTAAAATAAATAATCAGTTGGATCTTTGATAACCCAAAAATCTATGAAAAGTAGTAGTAGTGTTCTAACTGAGTTGGAACCGTTTTAAATTAAATTCACATGTTTTTTGGCTTTTGTTTTAATAATTTGTACATAAATGCAATATTTTGCATAAACTATTATTAGTCATTATTAAAATTGATCATTAGTAGTTGTTTCTCATAAGCATTCCTCATCAACCTCCATAATTTTGGTAAAAATCTCAGGCCAAACTTTTTATGCATTAGTGACATCGAGGTGACTTAAGTTAATTTTCATTAAGGGAGTACCTGCTTTTTAAGTAAGAAATTCAAATAAAACTTTATTATCAGTTAGAATTTCGTTGCACTAAAAAAATCTCAAAAAATGCAGATAGAACATGGTTGTATTGTAAATAAAATGGGCTGTGCATAATATTTTTATTTTTTAAAAATGCAAAAGGCAGTAAAAAGCTCTATTCAAAAATTCAAAAACGTGAAAAAATGTTAATTGAAACCTTGTTGTTCTGATACGAGGATTTGCTGTCAAAAAAACTACTCTAATTAAAACTAACTATTCTAATTAAAACAAGACACATTGATGACGAAACAAGAAAGTTTGTTGCGCGAGCTATTACCCAAAAGGCATCTTGTTTTTTTAATTCTCAGTAAAATTCTACTTAAATAACATTTAATTATTTGTGTTAGATCAAGAATTTAGAATAAAATATTTATACACTGATTAAGATTATATCTCATTCGTTGGATAAGTATAAAAATATTAAATTATTTTTAAATGTGATACTTTTTGCGGTGTATACATGTAGAAGGAACGTTCAGGTTATTTCTGATCAAAAATAAACAGAACAAGCTGTGAAGGTATTTAAATCTTCGCATTCCATAGAATACTCCTCAAAGTTGCAAGTAGCATTTCCTGGTGAAGTTTTAAGTTTAGTTAAATGGAAAATTTCGTAAGCTTTAAAATTATGATCACAGGATCCCCCTTTCCATTTAAAAAAATGTCTCGCCATGCCCCCCTATCCACATTTTAAGAGTGAAAAAGTATCAAATATATGCTTAAAGATAGTTTAAATTTAATTTAAGAGTTCTAAATTTAAAGAAGAGGGGGGAGGGTGACTTTTGGCCTGCACTGTATAGTTCAGGCCTATTGTTCGTTTGATTGTTATACATATTATTTAACTTGATGTTTAACAATTTAACAATAAATATTTAACTTCGTTTTAGGGTAAAAAAGATTTATTTCCTTGTTTTTTTTTTTCAGTTTTTTGTATTTTTATGAATTTCGTTACCATTAAAAAAAGGACATCAAAATATTTCAAATAATAGTATATTGTTTTACTAAGAGGAAAAGTGAAGCTTTTTACTAGTCTGTAGAATTTACGGACGATGCGAAGCGGAGTCTGAAAACTACAGACGAGTAAAAAAGAATCACTTTTCCTCTGAGTGAAACATACTATTTTTTCTTCAAGCAACCTATATATATTTTTTAATATTAATTTTTGAATTTAATTTATTCAGTAATAAAGTATGTTTTTTTTTTAATTAAAATAGACCCTTTCGAAATAAACTTAAACCTTCCTTAGCTCATTTTAATTTTTTTTCGTAGGATAAATCGTACACTTTTCGCGATTTTGATGGTTACTTGTCTAATGTAGCATTTGAAATTTCGAAGAGATATAGAATGAGGAAACGAAAAATCTGAGTTGACACTTTAGGGTGATATTTCAGCCAGGGTGTGCCGGGAGTTAGCGCTATGTGTAAGCGTGGTAATTGTATTTTGACATTTATAATTTTTATTCTTTTTATGTGGCTCCCTTTATAACCTTTTTTATTTTTAAATGGATTTTTCAAGTTCGGTAATATTGACCCCCATAAAGTTTATTTCTCCTGAAAAATATAAGTTAATCAAGATTCCACTATTTTCATTTTTTTAAAAGTTTAGCCCCCATATATTTTTTTCTTGTTTTAAATTTAGTAGGTTCGTGTGCTTACCAAAATTAATTTTTCCTAAAAAAGTCGATCGGATTTTTTTTCTTGAGTTTTTGCCAAGTTATGAAAAACTGACATTCGGAGAGACGGACGGACAGACGGGTAGACGGAGGGACGGACGGACAAACGGAAGGACAGTTTGAAGCAAGAATAGACGCAGAAAGACAGACATACAGACGAAGAGACAATTTCAATTATTAATTAACTAGAAGGCAGATCGGCGCCAGTGGGAATCGAACTCACTCTAGTCGGCTAGTTGGCTTGTCATATACAGACGCAGTAGACCACTACACCAATCCTCCCATAAATGGTTGCTTTAATTAAAATAAAATGTTTTCTTTGATATGAAAGCAGAAAAAAACATATTTATTTAGCAGAATGAATCAAATATTTTTTTTTCACCACCAGCCTAAAACCACATCTTTATTACTGTTCTTTTCATTGGTAGAAATATTATTTCTCTACCTATGACGTGAGAGGTTCTAAAAATAATGAAATTGCACCATGGTTAATAATGAATTTTTATTCAGCTGTTTTGGCATCTGACGTTTCACTTAATTATTAAATTACATTGCTATTTACAAGTGTCTTTAGGCACCAATTTTTTTTTATTGCATGATAAATTAAAAAATATTAACTAAATTAGTACCTATAAAACATGTTTTACAAAAAACACTTCGAAAAGTGAAAATTATTGGTCCATCATATTTAACCATAGATTACACAACCCATATACTACCGTAAGGATCATAGATTATTAGAAGTAAAACCCCCACTTATTGATTTTTGAGGTAATAGATTCTCCCTCACAGTTTTCGCCTGTCCCCTTATTTCTGGGGCAGTACCAGAATCATAATTTTGCATTTCACTTTCCATTTTTATATATTTTATCAAACTTAACACGGAAACACTTTCTAACTTAATAATTTTAGCAGATCACCAGAAAATTTCTGCCAGAAATGTCAAGTTATTCATTTGTTTTTTTAATGGACGCGAACGGCCAGCGTGATATTTTATATTTATAAGCTTTTTCATTAAATTTTAGTAAAATAAATAAATAAATAGCTAATTAATTGTACTGGTAGTGAAAAAAATACTATATTTTCCACGTGAGTGAAGATTTAACATTTTAGACCGCGCCTTGCGGGCTTCGCGCTTGCGCGCTCATCCCGAAATTTGACGCAGGTCAAAAATGTTAAACTTCTCTCACTTGGTAAATAATATACTATTTTTAGCCAGGGACAGCTTTCTTCCTCTAGAAATATATTTACCCAGAACACTCCTTTGTTGCGAAGCTGCGAGGAGTATAATAAACAGAATAAAATTAATGGAAAAAGGTGTGTTTCAATGTTATTGAATGTGCTTTATGAGATATGCATTTTGTAAACTAAAATTTCAAAAATATACAAATTCCGAATAGTTTTGATCAAGAACGTGTCTACAGACACTCTACAAAGTTTATGTACCTTAGAAATTAATAATAACAAATAAAATCAAGTTTAATTCAAGTTTGCAGTAAAAGGGGTATTCTTATAAAGGTGAAATTTAATTTAACTAAATTTAAGGGAATAATTATTTTTGTGCCAGGCTTGAAATAACCAATTTTCTGAATGACTTAATATTACAATGCGCCTGAAGCAAAGTTAATATCCCACTCGGCATGTAATATTATGGAAATGTTGTAATATGTTTGAAATATTTCAGAACTCTTTCATTTGAAATATTACAAAAGAAATATGTCTGGTATATTTCAGACATATTTCATTTGAAATATTATAAACAAAATATGTCTGAAATATTTCAGACATATTTCGTTGTTAAATTTCAAATGAAATATTTTGTTGTTATATTTTAAATTAAGTATTAGTGATTTAGTTAAATATTTATATAATACACGAAATATATAAAAATATGAAATTAAAAAACATAAAATATACAATTAGTTGCAATTATAATTGTATACAATACAATTACCTAACAAGCATTAAATATTACAATAGAACTTTCAATACACTTTATTCACTTTACTACTTTTTATTGTAAAATGAGTATTTTTATTGAAGTTTTGCCAGTCCAAAAGTCCAAACACGTTTTATTATTCAAATAACAAAAAATATTCATTTAACTACAAAAAAAGGAGTTAAAGTGAATGAAACTTTTAACTCTGCCCCTGCTTAAATATATATGTTTAAAACATTACAGTAATATTTCTGAAACGTTACTCTATTGTTACTGAAACATTACAATTATGTTGCTGAAACTTAACAGTAATATTGCGGAAAAATTCCAGTAATATGTCTGAAACTTCACAGTAATATTACTGAAACATTTCAGTAATATCTCTAAAATATTACTGTAATGTTTCAGACATATTTCTGAAACATAACTGATATTTCAATGAAACAAATTTCCGGACATTTCTATATTTCAGACATATTACTGACATATTTCAGAAATATGTTGAGTATTATAACCGAAATATATTATATTTCAATATAATATCTGACATATTTCAGAAATATTTCGTGCTGTGCGGGATACGTAGATTTTTATGGATAGGCCAGTGCGCTCTCAATTTAACAATTAATGCGTCAGGAGGATGCGTTCAAGTAATTAAAATAGTAATTAATCGACGTATAACATCCTATCCCAGCAAAGAAGATATGTACCAAGGTTGTTTAATGAATATGACTTACAAGGTGGTCCGACGTACACACAGCGTGTTTTTGAATAACATTTCTAATTTTCTGAAACATAATAATTTTTTTTAAATAACACCAACTTTGAATTTTTAAAAGGCACACCCTCTATGTTGTTATAGAATACATAGAGTATATTGTAGTGTAAGTTTTTGCTCGATTTGAAATATTTAGCTTTTGTTTTTTGGGGAATAGGGCTTCAAATCTGACTAATGTTGATTACCTAATGTACTCTAACGTTTCGCCGATCGATTTTCGTCGTTTTCCAACACAGAATTCAAATATTAGTCATCGTCTTGATATAAGCAGCAACCAACTAAACTGGGAGTTCTAAATAAAAGGGAACCATTCAAAGGTTTTTTTATAAGATGCATCTTTGGTTAAGTAATAATTTAAAATACTTTTTTTTCTATCTTTATGCTAAATTAATGCAAAAATACTATTTGCAAAACTGTAAATATTTTAAATTAAACAACTAAATAAAATTAAAAAAAAGATATTAAAATTTAACCCCCTTAAAATAAAGGAATTTCCTTATATTTATAGAAATTACAAACTAAATATTTTTAGATATCTTGTAATAAAAATAACTGTCCGGAGGTATTTTCGTCAAAAAGTGTTAATTGTTTGTATTATGACGCCTAATTTTTATTACATTTTTATTGTTCTATAAATAGTTATTATAACTTACTTAGGTACATTGCAAAACGTAGACTCATCGATATAATAAAATATGCTGAAATTCTGTTATTCGAAAAAAAAAAAATAATAATTAAAATTGTATTTTTATTTTTTTTATTTCTTTTAATTCATTATATATTGCATTAGGTAAGCAAATTTTTTTAGCAATCACACTTAAAATTTTGTAAATTTATTGACAACGAATCACAACTTTTGTTTTAAAAGATTTTTACAAACATAAATCTAAATGATTATTTTTTTTGTACAAACATTAAGCATACTTGTTTTAAAACATAAAAGGTGGGGGTTGGGGCTATGGAGATAAAATGTCCAAAATTTGGAGTCCAAATAAGCAGGTCTAAGTTGCACTGCCGATGACATCAATTTACCTTTATTTGTAGCATTTTTATATTTTTCTTCGTATTTAAACGAATTATCACATTCTACTGATCATTTTTCAAAATTTAAAAGCAAAATAAAATACTTCAGTTAAATTTAAAGTCAAAAAACAATACATCATTAGACTGAAAATTTGAATACATTTCAAATGATGTATCAAATTAACCCTCTTCTATTAATAATGTTACCCCCTTTGTCCTCCTGGTCTTTTTATATTTTTCTTCGTATTTAAACGAATTATCACATTCTACTGATCATTTTTCAAAATTTAAAAGCAAAATAAAATACTTCAGTTAAATTTAAAGTCAAAAAACAATACATCATTAGACTGAAAATTTGAATACATTTCAAATGATGTATCAAATTAACCCTCTTCTATTAATAATGTTACCCCCTTTGTCCTCCTGGTCTTATTTTAATATATAAAAATTCACAATAAGCGTTAAATAGTATAGTAGTAGTAGATAGTATGTTTTATGCAATAATTCTTTTTCAAAGAAGGGTATCGTTTTAAATAGGAGTTTTGGGCTAAATAAGAAAAATATGTTTCGGTTAAAAAAGTGCAAAATGATGAAAAGAAATGATAAAAAACTGTGTTATTTGTTGATAAAGAAAAAAAATAAAAACTCAGGAATTATTTGTTATCGTCAACCCGATAACATCGCATTATTCTTGCGCTAAATGTGACTATCATACTGAAAAAAAATAATATTTTTTGTTTATGTACAAAACCAACATAAATACGTTTAGGTAGAATGTATAATAAAAACACTGTACAATATTAATTAAATATATTTTTAAATAAATATATTTAATTAATATTAAAAGTTAAAAGTCTATGTATAACTTTTTCATAATCTAGTTTTAAATCATATCATAGAAATAAACTAATTTAGCATGTTGAAAGCCACATTAAATTATTTTTCTTGGGTAACGCTGTCCCATGCACCTACATGCTTTGGGTTATAGTTGAAGCTGCTGGTTTGCTTTCAATGTTATTATAGTATAAATACCTCAAAAACAACTCCATAATCGTACTGAAACTTAAGAAACTAGTTACATAAGTCCAGCCTAATTACACATTGAATTACAGCATATTAAATCCGTAAAAACTAATAAAACACAAAAAAATATTTTAATATTATAGTCAAGAGCAGTGAACACAACACAGATCCACTTGGGCCCCACTGTAGTAGTTAATGTGCAAATTTATATTTATTTTGACGAGATGACATATGACACTTGAAGTTTCGTGCAATGTTGCCAAATCGTACATTGTCATATATCAAAATTCTTAATTAAAATAATTAATTAAAGTATGTTCCGTGATGTAAAAAGGGCTGAAATTTTGGCTAAGTATTTATTTTTTATATATCTATAAACATATAAAGTCTTATCGTTCCAGGCAATTTAGCCCAAAATGCTATACCCTCCTTTAAAGCAGATATTTTATGTCGTTTAAAAGTTACAGGTGTTGAAACATTTAAAAAATGAACCCGTAGTTCGATTTTGCCAAATACACGTGAATTACACCGCGCCTTCGCCATAATTGCAAATACAGCCCCACAAAATAAGTTCAAATTTCTAATGAAGATCCTATGCATTTTTTGACGCTTTACACGCTATAAAAATAAAATCTTAAACCCTCTAATTTCTTGGTAACAGCCTAAACCAACACCTAAATGCATGAAAGGTTCGTTTATGTGTTTTGATCTGTATATTACGAATCTAATTAACCTTTTCTGCCATATTTTTATACTGACTAATTTTATTTTTTAAGAGTTGCTTTTACACTCTATTTGGGGTAGTTTTGGGTTAAAATGAGGGGGTTGGTGCGACCTTTTTAGATTTGTATTACACAGATCAAAACACAAAAATTTAATTGCGTTTATTATTTTATGTAGGGGTGCTTCTACTTTATTTTAAGGATTGGTTTGACCTTACTAACCTTAAAACACCAAAATGTACCTGTTGTCAGTATTTGTTTAACGTTATTTATTTTATTCTTATGCGGGGGTGCTTTTACCCCATTTAATGGGTAGTTTTAGGTCACGGCTGGAAGGGTTGACTGGACCTTACCTTAGAATCGTATTATACAGATTAGGGGTTGTTTCAGGTTGTTACCAAAAAATTAGAGGGAAGAAGATTTTTTTTAACATCACATTTGGTTTCAGAGTGAAAAAATACATAGAAATTTGTGAGAATGTACATAGAAATACCGTATATTGTTTTTCTTATATACAGGGTTATTCAGAAATAAGTTCGAGAAATTTAAAAAATATGAAAAAAGTTTCTATAAAGGTTGGTCAGGAAATGAGTCCTAAGGGAGTTACGGCTCTTTAAACTTTTAATAAAAATAAGGTTTTTAATATAACTCTTGTACCCTTTAAGCTAGAGCGACGAGCTTTTGCATGTATACTAGTACTTATAAGGGAAATAAGTTTATGTTAATCAATTTTTTTGAATTTATCCAGAGGCGTGCCTAGACCGACAAAATATGTGAGGCTTAACATTTTTGCTCCAAACTTGTTTACATATATATTTTTTTTTTGGATTTTTTGTAAAAAATATAGATTCCTTCAGTAAAAATACATAACAAATGTCATATAGTGTAACACTGTAGGAGCAACCGTTTTCAAAAAAAAAATGCAATTAAGAGGAAGTAACATTTTGTGCCACTAAAAACGTTAATTTTTAAAAGGGTGAAGTATACTTTTTTGCTTAGTTTTAAATGAAGAATTTTCCTGCAGCATTAAAATTTTATTGGTGCTCTTTTTGTTCCCCATTCATTATGTCCATCTTCGAAGGGCCGCAGCTCCCTTTGGGCTCATTTCTGGAACTTTTTTTCATATTTTTTAGGGTAGAATCACCTCTTAAATTTCTCGAACTTATTTCTGAATGACCCTGTATAAGTAAATTAAGTTTAAGAAACGGAATTTTTGTTGAGGAACTAGAAAAGATTTTTTAATCAACAAATAATACAATAGTTTTAATAAAACATTAATTCTTTGAATAAATTATATGGTATTAAATTAAATTAATTTATACAAATTCGATATTCTTAATTAAAATACAGTATTTACTAGATTAGGTACCTGTTTTGCTATGTCAGCATTAATAAAGTTAATCTTAATAATTTCTTGCTCTTAATTCAATTAACCATTATCTAGTAAACCTACATAAGACTATTTAGATAGCGTAATCTATTTTAATTTTTTGAGAATTTTTTGTAGCTCCTTGCTCGTTTGAGGCAGACGGCAGCTCTGAGATTTATTGTTCAAGTCGGGAGCGAGTCGTGAGTCGAGATAAAAAACAATTTTTATTCAAAAAATTCAACCAGGCTATATCAATAAAATATAACCAAATTATGTTAAAAGTTTTAGTGTGTATAAACTCTCTGAAATAAAATTGTGAACAGTTAGGAATAAAATATGGTTGCATTTTAATAAATTCTAAGTTTTATTCCCACATATATTTATTTACATAATTATGTACATGTTATATTTAACTAAGTTAAATAAATTTGAAGTTAAATAATGATTTTAAATTCGCGAATGGCCATTTACATTATTTCAATTAATTAAATGTAATTTTATACTCAGTTGTATCAAAGATAAAGATAAAATAAAAATAAGTTTAGAACCTGGCACACTTACAGGGGGGTTCTTGGGCCAAAGTCAAACTGCCTTTGATATTTTGTAATTTCGGGGGTGAAAATTAAATTAGGAAAATTGCAGACAAATTAAATGACCAGTTTCGGAGTGGTAAGATTAGATTAGATTTTTATGTACCTAAACATTTACCTCATAGATAAATAAAATTGACTTCTATATTTTTTTCGTGATATTCAGGTGTTGCCTTTTAAAATAGCTACCCTGTATGGGCCATTAGGATTTACGGGCCAAAGTCAATCGCGCAGTTTTTTTTTTCATTTTATTGTAAAAGATTTAAGAAACCTACCAAAGATATATTAAAATTTAGTTAGAATTATAAAATACTAAATGAATAATAATAATTATTGTTAGATAATTATTATCTGACGTGTAAATTATAATTTATATTTTTTCCGTATAAAAACCAAATTTTTAGTTATTCAAGTTTGATGAATTCTTAATTATCTCAAAAATAACAATAATGGTATGTCCTCACTGTGGAGAAAAGAAGAATAAGAAAATACAAAAAAACTTGAAGACTTCTATCAAAATTTACTGTAAAAATTATCTATTCTGTTTTGGATTAATTTGTTATCAAAATTAGTTTAGAGCCCCTAACACAAGTGTGTTAATAACCTTAAGGCTTAAGCCTGAAGCTTATTTGGGGCTCTTCATGACCTTGTAATAAGTTCAAAAAAAATAAAAAATAAATAAAATATTAAAAAATATATATTTAAAAACTTTAGATTAAATTATATGTCCCTAAAGGGTTTATTTCTATATTAGGCATACTGATTTTTTTCCATAGTAATAAATAATTCGCCTACATTTTATTCAAAGGAAAAATTTACAATACACATATACATATTTACACGCCTGATTTATTGTTAAATTATTAAATAAATATATTTAAATATAATCATATTCGCAACGAGATTAATCTTAATATGCAACTAGCAATAATTTAAGTGTTATTATATAAATTATAATTATGTCAACACTGTTTAAAATAACAAAGAGTAAAGCAAATGTACAGTGGTCATCTTAAATATCCATACTTATCTATTAATTTTTTTTTCTTGAAAAAATTGAGACAAATAAACTGCAGAGCAATTGAAGTGGTCCACCCAAAAGATTCATGCGATTTCAATTTTTAATATTTCGAGAACTACTTAATAGATTTGAACGATTCTTGAATTGAGTAAACATCCATTTATTTTACTAACATTGGGGACAATATATTTTCTGAAAAAAAAATTAATTAAGCAGTGTGTTGCAAGGTGAACCGAGCTGTATTTTTCTGCGTCAACTTTTGACTTTCATTAACATGTAACAGGAATATTTTACAGTTTTCTATTAATTACTACTTATAAATACTTTATTTATTTATTTTTTTTTAATGTATTTTATTCTTTTTAAAGGTTGTACCTACCATTCGGTAGCTACACCCCGGCACCGTGACCACGGCATTATAAAGCTCTTCGTCTTACTCCACCGCGGTCCGTTACCAAAATATTTCATTTTCCGTAAAAATTGCAATAGTCTTACTTGTTATTTTTCTTGGTTGTTCGTTTCTGCTTTTTTGAACTTACCTTTTTTTTTTCAGATAGCGACAAACCAATATCTATATAGAAATATTTTTAGTTAAAGTACCGCAAGTCAAAAAAATCATGATGGAGAAGTACGCATTGTTCTAACTTAAAGAAACCCTAAAAATTTAAAATTTCGTATCCCCAACCCTAAAAAGAGTAAAAAGGGGTAATTTATGCTTAGCAATTAAAACCAACTAAACAGACCAAGTACAGAAAAGCAAAGTAAGCTCAGATGAGGTGACCCTAGTGAATACCTTAAAGGTAATAAGGGTCATTTCGAATAATTTTAATTTATTTTTATTTATTTTTATTTATTTTTTATTAATTTGTATTTATTTTAGTTATTTTTATTATTTTTATATTTTTTTTTTAATTTTTATTTATTTTTAAGTTTATTAGACTCCTAGGTATCCGCAATAGTAAATACCTATGTTAATCAATATGTAACCAATAAGTGTAATTTGATTAAATGCCTGCCTAAGGGGGTTAGGTCTCAATACATTAAAATGGCGCCGCATATTTTATTATATTTAAATGCAATTAATTTAAATAAGACCTTGATGTGCTATTGAAGTTGCAAAAACCGTGAAAACATCTACAATCAATGTGGAAGAACGACAATTTATTTTGATAATAATAACTTTGAGAAATAGTATAAGTATTTATCAGTACCCCAGTTCTAAAATGCTATTTCTCGAACATGGGTCAGTTCAAGCACGCTCAAGCGTTGAGAAGTAAAAGTGCGGATACTTTGACCTAGTTTTGAGATAGAACAGTTTAGAACTAAGGCACCGATATGGTAATACGCACTCAAGAACCTCATCCAATCCAATATAAGAAAATCAGCTTTTTTACACCTTCATCAAGGGTACAATTTTGCACCCTTAATGGTATAGCTAAATATCTACTGAACATTTATTTATTTATTTATTTATTTATTTATTTATTTATTTATTTATTTATTTATTTATTTATTTATTTATTTATTTATTTATATATTTATTTATTTATTTATTTATTTATTTATTTATTTATTTATTTATTTATTTATTTATTTATTTATTTATTTATTTATTTATTTATTTATTTATTTATTTATTTATTTATACACAGCATACATATATAATGTAGAGTTACAATTAAATTAAATTATTTTTTTATCTATAACTATTTTATAATAATTTTTGTTACAATATTTAGTAAAGTTAGACTTAGTGTGTAGAAGATATTTTATGTTGTTATTATTTTTTTTTTTAATTTTATTTTTTAAGTATATCACAAAAGCTATAAATAGCTTGTGCGTGATATACGTATATAGTAAAAAAAAAATATTGTTATATTTTTATTTATTGGAGAGTAAAATATAAAGATTTTTTTACATGAATTTAGTAGAAGTACTTTAATTATTAATTTCTTACTTTAAAACATCTTTAATTATATCTTTATTTTGCAAGATCCAAATTTTAATTTTTTTTATAAAAGATTTATAAGTATTTGTATGCGTTTTGAGTTCTAATGGCAAAATATTGTAAATTTTTTGAACATGCAATAAAAAGTTTTTTAACCCAACACTTTTGTTTACCTTATTTATTTTAGAATGAAGGTTTTTTTTGTCTTGTTTCATAAGAATGAGATATAAGTTTTACACAATTTTTATTTTTAAAATAATATTTAAGCAAGGATAACCAATATAATTCCTTTATTCCATAGACATAGACATAAGCTAAAGCTTATTATTTGGTTAATACTTTGCGGACGGATACATGAATTCATGAGAAATTAATATTTATTTTATTGAAACTATATTTTTAAACTCAAAAAAAGTGGAAAACGTCAAAAAATATTAATTTAATTAAAAAAACTCAAAAATATCCAAAAATGGTTATCTGCCATAAGGACCACTGCTGCAAGTAAAGATATTTTTTGGAAAAAGACGCTAAATATGATAAATTTGTTCCATTTTTATGACAATTATTTACTTTACAGTCATTTTACACTAAAAATATCAAACATATGAATAAACAAACTTGCAGCAGCAAGTGTGCATTAGTACCATTGGCGACTTAAGTAGCTATGACAGTACCGATCCTTGAGGTACACCAAATCTTTAAAATTTTAGCTGTTTTCAGTATCTACTGAACTTTTTACGGTTATGTACAATGGGATTTAAAACTAGTATAAAATTTATTAATTTATCGAAAAAATATATACTTAACTATTTGTAAAAATTACATAAAATAATAAAAATAATAACTAAAATAATAAAATTTATAACAGAATTTAAAAAATAACATTGATAAAATAACGAAAAATAAGGTACTTAATTTAATAGTAGTTAAATCTTTTGGCTAGCCCGAACCTCCATTTCTATATATTTTTGTTTTGGCCTGTTCTTTAATTCCTTGGCTTTTTTTAATTATATTAGGAATAAACTGTTAAAATTGATTTTTATTGCTAGCCTAAATAAATTATGTTGACACATTTGACACAATTTTTGGGTATAGTACTTTTTAAAGATCGCAACTGTACCTTTATAAAAAGAGTTTTTAATCTGTTGACATTATTATTAATTTATATATCCATATTTTGTTTTTTCACATTATAGATAAATTTATGCATTTATTCATTGTGTATTATTCATTGTGCAGAAATCACTGCTGTACACGATAACTGGCGCCATTTCAGTAATCCTGAGATCCCCACCTGCAACTTATTCCTTCCAGTTATAATCATTTACATAAAGATACATAACAATTAACAATTATTTTATTGCAATAAGATGGAATACTTTTATTTCTAGGTATTCACTTTAACTCTTTCATATCCATTTCATATATTTTAATTTAATTTCTTTAAAGAAACATAAACTAGTTAGTTAGTAGCGAGGTTAGTAGTTACCCAGTAGAATGTCCAAAATTAATACATATACAAGTTTTCTGCTTATTTTTTGAAAAGCTCTTTTACAATTGGAAACCACACAAAATATATTATTTAGGTTCTGTATGAGGTGCTAAACAAATAAACAATACAATATTGTATAAAAGATTTAAAATTTTTAAATATTATGGTATTATAGTTTTAGTAAAAGTTTAATAAAAAAAAATGTTAAGGCTTACATGTCAGAATCTTTTCTGACGACTCTATATTTTTGTAGATCAGATTATTGACCCTAAGTAAAAATAGAATAATATTATTATTGATAAAGGGGTACTTGAATTTACTACATTTATATAGATTTTATTTGGTTTGGGGCGAAATATCCTAATAAATGTTATCTTTCAAAAACAGCTAGTTTAAATAAAGTAACTTGAGTACATTAGTAAGTGTATTTTTTATTTATTATTATTTATATATACCGGGTGTTACAAGACTAAGGTACACCCCATTTTTCTTTATTTTAATGGTTAGAGGTTCCAAATTTGGAACACCTCTTATTGTCATAAAACGTCAACTTTAAACATAAAAATTACATTTATGTCAATTCCGGTTTAACCGGAAATAACACCAACTTTCGATTCTTAAATAGGACACCCCATATATTTTTACATATTTCAATTTTATTTCAATTTGACAGATAAAATTCCTGCCTTCTGTAGTTTTCAAAACCAACTTTGTTACTAAAATTAAAAAAATATGATTTTTTACGTTTATTTTCATTTATAAAAACGGTTGTATTTGTCAAAAATAAAAATAAAAGATATTGTTAGATTCCTTTATGATGGTACTTTTAAATGGTACCGGTGTACCAATATGATGTCAATAAAAAAAATGTGTTTTGAGCAAAAACCTCTTACGCAATCTTTAAAATGGTGCAACTAAGTTACAAATGGACTTTTCAGCGTAAATGTATTTTTCGAGGGTTACTTAGACTATTTCGAGTAATTTTAAGTAATCATGGCCTACCTATGATAAAAACTAAAAATTAAATAAAAACAACTTTAAAATTTAAAATTTCAGTTTGTTGGTATCGTTGTACTCAGAATGAAGCGTAGAATTGAAATATGTAAAAAATATAGGGTGTCTTATTTAAAAATTAAATGTTACATTCATTTCCGGTTAAACCGGAAGTGACTTAAATGTAGTTTTAAGTTAAAAGTTAACGTTTTATGGCAATAAGAGATGTTCTAAATTTGGAATCTCTAATTTTTAAAATAAAGAAAAAAAGGGGGGTTGTACCTTGGTCTTGTAACACCCGGTATATGATTTTTTTAGATTGTATTAGATTTTATCACTAAAATAAAAATGGACCTACCCCATAAATAATATTTTCTTTTTATTTTTTACTTAGAGAATAATTTGTTTTTCATTTGGATCCTTATTGCAGAATTATTATTTTAAACTAGTTTTATAAAATCATATTATGCAGATTGTATGTTAGTGAATCATTAAATTAGGTTATTACTGTGTCATCTTAACCCATTTTGCATTTTAATATAGTCCATGTTTTAAAAACAATGCTAAAATTTGCATAATCCATTTAAGACAACATTGCTTGAAATGATTATATTATCTAGTATGCCAAGTAGAACCCGTCTAGTTGGCTATGCTGAAAGCCAGTGAATAATGTAGCTATAAATATCTCAGGACTTTTGGATGGAAATGTCCCTTATTTGTTTTATTGTTGTTTTTGTAATATCCCGTTTTAAATCTACATTTTTGCACTCGAGCCCAAGGATTTTAATTAAATGATATATTTGCATAATCTAAAGAATTAAAGCAAAATATAAAAATATAACTATAAAATTTTAATTTATTTTTAATATAACTTTTCTAAAATATATTAAATTGGGTCCACAACATCAGATTCAAACTAAGTCTTGACCAAGATTAAAACCAAGACCTAAAAAGCCTTAATTTTGTGTTTTTGTTTTCTAATATTTTTTCTAGTATTAGCGAAAAAAGAAACAAAACAAAAAAGCTGGGCAAGACCAAGACTTAAAATTAAAACTTCTGATATACTAAGAGTTTGTTACTAAACGATTTTGTTCACTGTAAAAAGTTACAAATATATAGGAAATCGGAAGTTATAATCCTATATAATTGTACTTTAATTTTTGTTAAAAACACGCAACATTACATGTACGTAAATATTAAAGTACGCGTTTTTTACAAAAATTAAAGTACATTTTAAGTATAATTCAGTCAATATAAAGGGATGTCAGAAGCAAGAAGCAGAAAGAGGCGAAAAGAATACCCATTAATAAAGGTGTATTGGGGCGACAGAAAATTTGATGACAAATTTTTTGTGAGAAGACAACTTTTTTGGCAATATATTTTTTATCTAAATTAATGGAGAGCCCCTAGCATAAGTTTTGTAACTTATTTGAAGCTCTTCATGCTTTTGTAGTATAAAATACATAAATGCATAAATAAATAAAATATTTTTTTTATGGGAGCATAATTTCCTATCCATTTGTAACTAAATATTCAGTTACAAATGGATAAGAAGTTATGATCCTATACAGATATACTTTAATTTTTGTTAAGAACACTATAATTCTAAAAAGACACGTACTTTAATATTTAAGGACGGACAGGAAAAGTTTTTAACAAAAATTAAAGTACAATTATACGGGATAATAACTTCCGATTTCCTATCCATTTGTAACTGAATATTCTGTTTACTTATTAGATAGAGTAAGAACGTATGCTTCATTGTAACAAATTGTATTCGGTAACTAAATATGCTAGGTATTCCAAATATAAAAAATTATTTAGTCTTTAATAACGAAATCTAAGGGTATCAGCCACAATTTTTCCATAAACACTGTGTAAAAATATCCTTATAAAATATCTGTAGCTTATAAAATAAACTATGCAAAAATCTGCTTATAAAATGTATGTAGTCTATAAAACAACAAAGATTGTCAAGCAATAAATTCCTTGCGCTTCGAAAAAAAACTCATTACTAGTGATATAATTCTTATGGTTATCTTAATTATAATGAAGATATGTAATAAATACTTTAAGTTGCCCACAATGTATACAAATTCATTGTTATTTAACTGTGCACAGTTGGATAGTTTCTTAGAAACTATCCAACTAAAATTTTATTTATAATACCTAAAAGAATAAATAAATGATTAGTGCATAAAGTGTACTACACTTCTACTTCTTGTGTTTTTGGTTAAACTCCCTTTAACATGAATACTATTCTGAATAAATTTAGTTTTTCTACGACTGCTTTAGAATGTAAGCAAAAACACACACTTTTCAAACACAGAATGAATCCATTCCAGCTCTAGATACGGTATGAATATTCCATATCAAGTGTTAGAATGAGCACATGTAGTGCCATCTCTTGTTTATAAAAGTAACGAAAACTGTAGCAAAATTAGCAAAAATATATACATTTTACCATGAAATATTGAATAAATTAATGCAATTTAAAGTTTTGCTTTAAAATTACATAAAGTTTATTAGTTTTTCTTAATATTTGACCAGTTTTTTATCAATTTAGTTCAAAAAATTAAAACTGCTCCATCTATTGTTAAATATTTATACCTGATATATGTCACAACAATCTGACATAACCGTCAATTTTTGCATTATAATTTGTAAATATGTGCTAAAATTGAATAAATTTTTTTTTTAAGTACTGATTTGATAAAATTATTAAATAACATGAATTGCTTTATTTAAAAATATGTGTTTTGTTGCATTTAAAATGTCGAGTCACAAAAAACATTGTTTTTAACCTTGTCCGCAGTTTAAAGCAATACAGTGTTTCATATTTGCAGTCGAAGAAAAAGTATAGTCTACAACACGTATGGAATAGTCATTCCGCGCTCGCGAGACGGTTATACTCGCCTGCCGGCTCGTATGACAAACTTTCCGCTCTCGCGGAATTTTGTCTATTCCATACTAGTTATAGAATATACTATTCTATCAGATTTTATTGTGGTTATTTTCAATAGAAACTTAATGTGACTGACAAATCCAAAAGTCATCAAGTTCCAATTTTGCATAATATTATTTGTCTATATTCGATCCATCAATTTGAAACAAGGATTCGAAAATATCGAAAACACATTTATGAATAATTTATAAAGTTCAAATACTTTGTATTTTTAATACTGAATTTTATTTGTTAATACATATCTTTTATTTATATCGACACCATTTAATAATAATAATAATTTTTGTTTTTAACCTTGTACTATTCTACTTAATTAAGCATCCCCTAAGTCCAGGACTTGTGTGGGCTAGTAGTAGTTGGAACCACCGGCTTTAATTGACTTTCGAACCAATATATCTAGGGAGTACGCCTTCACCAAATTTCAATTATTAATTAACTGAAAAAGGAAATCGGCGCCAGTGAGGTTTGAACTCAGTGTCAATGCTATATCGATGCCTTAGACCGCTGAGATAATTCTCCCATTTGGACTTATGATATTAAATACTGCAATGTGTTTATTGTATACAAAATGTTGTCATACTAACACAGATACCGTGCTGGTACATTTGGAACCCCACGTAATTCAAACTTCAAAATTTAGCGCTGGTCGTTAACCTGTTAAACTCGTAGAAACTTATATGCTATTGCTAGCAATGACTGTTATGGTCACTCCATCCAGCAGCGTTTCTTTGTCAATCGAAATATGCCGCTGGATGGATCAACCCTAAATGACTGTTACATACAAATTGTATCACTTGAGGTAAAAATACTCCATGATTTTAATTTATAGGTAGTTTTATTTTAACGGTCCGTTAAATGGCGCTAATCAATTAGTCGCACAGTCTATTTAAGTTAAATATCAAGGTTTATTATTATGGTTGGGTATTATTTTCGAAGTATGCGTTCACATGTTAATAAAGATGAAAATTAGATATCTGTATTAATATTATTAAATAATAATAATACTTACCATTATATTTTTATAGCCAATATAAATATAACGAGTAGGTTTCTTTGTAATGCTCCATGAAAATGTGTTATAAATAACTATTATATCATGATTATTATAATCTAGAACGGATCCTCCAAGCCTTTTCTTGATAATTCTCCGAATCAGGAAAAGTTTAGAAAATACATAGAGCTTGTGTGGGAGTGAGGGCAGGCCCTGCAGGGGCCTACCGAAAGGACATAGTTGGGGGAAAGAGTACCAAAATTTACTAAATAATAAAACAAAATTTTCCAACTATCCTCTTGATTCCTGGCGAATGTTTTAATGACTAAAAGAAAGGTCCTCTCCTCTGAAAAAAAGAAGCTTTAGCCCACGTTTTGCTTTTACAGTTGTGAACCACTTTAAAGTGTTGCCCCCCAAAATTTTGGGGGTAAAATTAAACTCAGTAGAAGATAATGTAGAAGGTCCTAATTGACTTTTAAAAGACATATTCAATAATTGGAGATCTAATTTTGAGCACCCACATTCTTCCTTTTATCTCATATTAAAACATATACAATGTTTATTATGCATATGTATCTATAACGTGATTTTGATTTACAATTAATAAGCAGGAAACGATAAGTCTGTTATAAATTGATTTGTTTCTAAAAAAATGATTTTTAAACTATAAAAGTCACCAGAGTCTATTTCATGATAATATTTGATCAGGCTTTATGGTATTTAGTTCTGTGAGTATAATTTATGTGTTCTAAATTTCAGATGCATTGGACCATTTAGCAAATATCTGTATTTAAACGAATTTGAATTTATATTATAATTTATTATATTTATCTACATAAGGTTGGGTTATGATTGTTTATTATTGTAGGACCTACCTTCTGGCAATCACTCTTATGGTATGGTACACCTACAAAGTAGGACCTACATTGTAGGTATACCATACTATAGGAGTGATTGCCAGAAAGTATAGGAATGGTTTGCCAGAAAGATTAGCAATAGTTTTCAATGCTTATGTCACATATAAGGTATGTATGGCGTCATCCACATGCTCGCATAACCATAAACATAACGTTATAAGAAACATGACTGCAAACCAATAAGGGCATCATTTGTTATGTAAGGTTAGTTTTAACAGATTCTCTGGTTGGGGCTTATCACTAAACTACTACCCTTTATAGCAACTTCTGCTATATACTTTGGAGTATGGACGCCTAAAAAAATATTTCTGAATTAAAAAAGCCATTTGAATTTTTTGGTCCACCTTAATGCTCATTTTTATAAAGATCCTAACTGTTGGCAGCATAGAAGCATATTTATGATTTAAATTACCGATAACAAAACGGATAAGAATGAACAGTAAGATTAACAATAAACATTTATGTATCGATGTATCGATAAAGAAAATAATTTGAAACGTAACACGTTAACAATAAATGTTGTAGTGATATATTATACTGGAAATTGACAAGCCAACAGTCAACTGCATTTTATTATAGTGACTACAATAAATTTATTATTAATATAACGCACACCCATCTTACGTATGAAATACGTAAACTAATAGAAAGAGATAAACCAGATAAACCGATAAAACGTATATGTTTAAACTAATATTTGGAGGGCTTAAAAGTTTCAAGTTTTTAATTTAAGTTACTCAATAAGTTGCAAGTCTTTGAAACTCAAAGACTCATCCAAGAGGAACTAAAAGCCTACCCTGGGCCAATATCCTGACCTTTATTGAAAGGACGGGCAGGTTCAAAGATGACAAATTAGTAAATGGCTGGGATTGCTGGGGCTGATAAAAAGGCCCATAAATGGCCTAGTTGTCCCAAAAAAATTAAAGCACACAGTGTAAACTTTTTTCACAAGAGCAAAAAATATATTTTTCTTATCAATTTATAGGCCCAGAATCCGAATTTGACCTTGGAAAAAATCCTGCATGTATTATTTTTTTAATTTTAGTACAGGCAATTATGCTAATTTAAAAATAAAAAATATTGCATATTTTTTTTCGTTTTTTTAATGGTTCTACATAATAAAAATGTTACTTGATTACATAAGGACCGTATTAAGTAACTTATATCTAGTTTATTTTTGACCCTCTAGTGATGATTTTTGATGTTTTTTAGCATGAGTACGTGGAGCTTTAGCTTGTTCCATGATCTCCTCACTCCCATCTCTACTTAGTTGTGTCACAGTATCCATTTTTTAAAAATATTTTTTTCCCTAGTATCCTTATTTTTTTGCCTATGAATTTAAAGTTTTTATAATCTAGGTTGGGTATTTTTTAACTAATATCGAGTCGCCCAATCCAAATTTGCCCTTAAAATATTTTTATCTCCCATACTTTTAGAACAAAAGAGGGGTAAAATAATGATGTTTTACCACTTTTGTCCCATTTTTCTCAAAAACTTGATTTAATAGAAATATTCTGAAGCCAGATTCGGTCTCAGCGACCCAAAATTAGTTAAAAAACATTACTTCAATCAAGAAACCGTGTTGCCTAGTGTTATCAACAGAGCCCGGGGACTTTTTTAACTTTTATCAAAGGTACACTGGCATTGCGTCGTTGCAGAATGTGAGCATGTGACTAGCGCGCTATAGCGGCCGCTTCTAATCAGTGCCTTGCAGTGCTGAATTTATGCTACGCTCATGAACAAACGAAGAGCTTCTTCATCCCCTGAAGCTTTCGTAAATACCAAGCCGAAAAAAATGTTTTCCTATGATCCTCTATGAAAGTGACATTTGGTACACTCTTTTGTTCTTTAGAAAACCCCTCATATGGCACTAGTTTGATATTTTTATATCACAACGTGTGATATTTATTTATGAAGGTTTGCCTAATTTTATTTAGATATTTACCTCGTAGATTCTAGAATGATATTCACCTTGTTTTATAGACCATTTTTTACCTTTCACCACAGCCTTTTATATCTTTTAAGTGTTTTAATCCAAATATTTCTGTTTTTCATGTCAAAAATAGAAACTATAGTTATAACGTTACTATTTTGACCATTACTGTCTAGTCTAGACAGTCTAGATGTTATAAAAATTACTTAATTTTTTATTTAATTACCTTACATTACATAAAACACATCAAAATACACAGTATTTTTATTATGAAATGTAAAACAGTACAATTCTACTGTCTTATATGGCAGCACAACCACTCACATAAATCTAATTTAGTGCCTATTCACAGGCTCGCATAAGAACGTAATTCACAACAATGCGATGTCGTGATTGGCTTGATGTGCCACCATGTATTTTGTAAGCCAATCACGGCACCTCATTCTTATGTTTTATGTTCTTATGCAAGCTTCTGGATAGGCCTTTAATAACAAACTCAAGTTTGCATTTATTTAGGAATAGGCAACCCATTAAACAGCTATGTATTGTATTAAATATAAACCAAGAAAACTAAAGCTAAATGAAAATCATATTTCCTGTTTAACATACCTACATATATAAATTTGTATGTTATTTATAATTATTTTGTGCTTTGCTTTTCTTAAAAATTAATAAAAATTAGAAAATTTTAATATAAGAAACTTCATATTTTTTCGGGATCGTAGGAAAAATTGTGTACATTACAGTTGGAAAGTGTATTTCTTACACAAATATGTCATTTTCCACACTAATTATGTAATATACTATAATTGTTATAATTATATAAGTGATTTTATCAAAGGATGACACCGGATCTATATAAATGTTTTATTTAAATATTAACCAACTTCATTTGTTTTAAATGTCGATATCCTGTTCCATTCATAATTTACTGGTATATCAATCAAAATTACATAAAATGTAAAAGCTTCACCTAACCATGTTTACTATAGCATCGTTAATAAAACTAATTGAATGTACTCTATTCTTAAAATGTAATTTTAAATATTATATCTATATTCGGAAATTAAATATATTTCCATTAAAATATAACTGTAGTCTATTGGATTTACTACTAAATTCTACTAAGACTTAAACAACAAAAACAAGAGTCCATATAGGAAATATATTCTTAAAATGGTACAGATTATAATCTGACGCATGGTAGCAATCAATATTTTTGCATAACAAATCACGATATTATGAATTTTGCCGATTAAACTGCGGGTACCGTTTTTGCACTTTTTTGTTTGTTTGAGAGTAAAATTAGCTTCGATTTGATTTCTGATAAAATAAAAAAACACAACTTCAGTTGCTATTAAAAATTAGTGATTTGTCGGTTAAAAAAAAATCTGATTGGTTTATATATCGTCGGCTTACAAGTAAAAGGCACTAAGTCACTTTTTTCCAAAAATGGGATTTTTAGGGTACTGTAATTAATTTTTGATGATCTATGTACAGGTAAACCGAACTAACTTCTAGGTGGACTCCAAGAGAGTTACCACTATACAAAACGCACCAGTTTGATTTTGAATACAATTTTATCTGGCAATAGGCACTAAGTCACTTAGTGCACTTAGTGCGTTTTACTTGTAGATTATTTCAAATGTTTCTGCACTAAGCGACTGAGTGTTTGTTTGGCGAAACGTGCATTTTTGTAACAATTATTAAAAAAATTAAAAAACAACAGTGAAAGTTAAATTTGTCAATATCTCAAAACCATGTTTTTGGACTTAGTGCTCTTTATTTGTAAGCCGACGATATATTATATACACTATGGGCCAGGAGAGTTGCGTTTTTGGCCAAAAGTCTACAAATTTGGGTTTTGAATTTCAAAAAAGTAAATAGAGCAAACGAATAAGGAATAGTTAGGGCAATTATTCTTAAAATATTATTACATTATATTAAAGCGTTTTTTTCTATAAGAGTTTTAACTAGAAAAAACCATATAATTTTTTTAATTTTTAACTAAAATAAATACTACACTTTTGAAAAAGCAATCATTTAAGTTCTGTTTTGAATTAAAATAATTAAAAGAGGTATAAAATAACTAAATATCATATTTAATTAATAAAACTTTTTAATTCTTACGATTTGTGTACTTTTAAATTAGCAGAAACCTAATATTTTAAGCAAAATTTCCACTTTCAATGTAAAATAACTTTGCATAACGCTACCGATTTTTAAATACCATACGTCATTTGTTAGCCTACACTAAGTACTTTATTGCCTGGATGCACGTTTTTGCCCGTTTTTTGTATAAGGAAATAAATTTAATTTTTGTGTAGCATTACATACATGTATGTATGTATGTATACTTTTTGAGTAAAACCGAGAGTAAAACTTCGTTTTTGGCCAAACTCCGCTTTTGGTCGTAATATAGTAAAAATTAGTAACAAGGGGTTTTTGAGGATGCTGAAACCGAATCTGTTTTTATACATTCAAAATTCAAAATGGCGGATCCAATATGGTGGCTAAATCTGTTAGATTTCATTGGATTCTGATGAAAATTGCTATTCAGAGTTTTTCGAGGATGCCGAAACCGAATATGTTTTTAATATCTAAAATTAAAAATGGCGGATCTAATATGGAGGCAAGATCTGTAAAATTTCATTGAATTCTGATGAAAATTGGTATTCTGGGGTTGTTGAGGATGCTAGAACAGAATCTGTTTTTAAAAATATAAAATTGAAAATGTCGGATCCAATAGGGCTGCAAAATTAGTTAAATTTTATTTAATCCGGATAAAAATAGGTATTTAAGGGTTTTTGAGAATTCTGAAATTGATAACTGAAATAATGTAAATTGGTACCAAAATTATTTAAAAAAAAAAATCGGTTTTAGAATGTTCAAAAACGAATAGCAATTTTTATCAGAATCCAATAAAAAAATAAAACAGATTTGTCCGCCATATTGGATTTTAAATTTTTATAGACAGATTCGGTCTCGAAAACCTCATGTTACTAATTTTTACAATATTACGGCTAAAAGCCGAGTTTTGGCCAAAAGGTCTCCTGGCCCATAGTTATATAGTATGGTGGTAATTCAATGTAAACAAAAGAAAATTATCCAATATATAAAGAACAGTAATTTATGGAATATTATTAATTATTATTAAAAAATGTTATGCCGCCCTGATGAAAATGACGGGTCTGGGCGGGTATAAATGATGCATAAACCGGACTTGAGCGGATGAAATTCACCCGCTCAAGTCCGGTCTATGCAACATTTATACCCGCCCAGACCCGTCATTTTCATCAGGGCGTAGATATCACATGCTCCGAAGTTTGGATGTTAAACTTTCAAATTGTACCGTATTGTAAAAATTAATACTGATGTATATAAGAGATATAATATATCTTTACATATGTGGGTACTAAATTCTAAAAATTAATACATATTTATATTAGAGATAGAGTATACCTACTAAAAGAACAGCAGAAAATTTGTTTAAAGAAACGCATGGACAGATTTCCATCGTTGACCTTTTGTGAGTCTTTTTTAGTGACCAAACATCTTCTACTAAATTAATAATATTTTTTAATTAATTAAAATACCGTTTTTATATTAAACAGTAATATGGGAAGCTTATGTCATATTTTTTTCGAACATAAACTTTCACAATTATCCAAATCTGTTTGTCAACAAGTAGCTGTAAAATTATAACCATATTTGAAAAAGTAAATATTGGTATTTCCATATAAGTTTGACAACTAACTTCAGTATTCTTTCAATCTGAAATGTGATACAAAATTTCCCACGTTTTCATACATTTTTTTCTTTTATTTATTTGTGTTTTTACTTACGTCAAAGAGTGCCTTGTCCGTGTAGAATCCTTACTATAGACTATTATTTCAAAGAAAGGTATTTATTTTTTTAACCTTTCCGCTTGTAAACAGTTTTTAAGTTACTATAGCAACGCAAGATGCGCATGCGTCGTAAGCCAATTGGTAAGTTTAATTTACACAACCTTAAAAACGTTGACATGTGCCGAGAATATCAGCGATAACGAGAAAAAGAGCGATTTTATAAGCACATTTTTTTTTCTACCGGAATAATTTTTATACACGTGTTTTTAGTAAAAGCTTTATCATCCGTTTTTACACATCAAAACATCCTGGAAAGTGAAGTCAAGTAAACAAAACAAATTATAAATATGAAATACGGTGTAAAACTAAGTGTTTTTAGATATACAGAGACACAATTTCTCAGTTTATGAGAAACAAATTATTTTGAAAGTATACGAAAACATTATATTGACATTTTCGTATTTGGGTGTTAACGGTTGTGAATTATACAGGTGTTTCCACATGTTTAGTTATTAGGTTAAGGACAAAAGATCAAGAACAGGAGCGTTAAGTGAACTAGAAAAATCATCAGGTAGGCCTATTTTTTACCTATTTTCCTTGTTTTTGTAATTAGTTGTTTGTTTGAGTTTTAAATACTCATTAAAAAAATGGAAATAAACTTTTATTTTTTTTTACAAATGATCTAGTTCTAATGGGGTATTACAAAATATAAAATATGATATTTCAAAAAAAAAAACAAAAACCAAAAATAAAAATTACCCCATGAAAAAAATTATGACCGAAAACCTCGGAATCTCACAAACTTTTATCATATTTTATATCTGGAAATTCAGATGTGCTGATGAAAACCATACATTTTCTTATGAGAGAAAATACATTGTTTTTAAATTCGTGACGGGGTATTTTATGGGCTCTCTCATGAGATTTCATGCAGTTTTAGAATTTACATTAAACTTTTTATAGGGTAACAACGCCATTTAAAGTCACTGCATTAATTGGATGGATCTCAAACTATTAAAAACACAAAAACAACCCACAAAAAAAAGACAATAACCACCCAAGCGACCAAGGCTGTTAGATGACACGAGTAAACATATTTCTTTCATTTACTTTTATTATTTAAATAATTATTTTTTTCCTATTAGCATAGTGTTGTTAAAAATTGTTTTATCTTAATAGAGACGTTACGCTTCAATGTCTAATCAAGTATGCCTAAACCAATTTACATGGATAATTAAGCTTAATTAAAACTTAAAAACCGTGCGCTTAACGAAGTAGTGCAAGCGCAAATAAGTTTTATGCTACAAAAAAAAAGAAAATTACTAAAAGTATACTAGAACAAACCGTGAAGATAATAACACTTAAACTATAATTTTTACAAAAAAACGTGCTATACTCTCCATAGTGCCTACCAGTAAGCTGTAGTAAAAAAAACAAATAAAAAACAATCCACTACCAATAAAAAAAAACTTATAATTTTAATCTACCATCATATGGTGAATTTTCTTGTAAAATCCGTCAGTAAATTGACACTACCACTTAGTAAAACCTGTGGTATTACCACAGCATCATTAAAAATTACTGGTGCTAACAAAATATTACTTTCCCCTATTGGCCTAGTTTCACTAAAATAAAAAAACGAAAAATAATTGAAAAAAAAAAAATCAAAAAAACATAAAAAATATATGTTCTTTGTTTAGATTCCTTTTTTCGTAAAACAGTATACAAGGGAGGAAAAATCTTCAGATGTTGACATAAAGACTGGGATACCCCAGGGAAGCATATTGGGACCACACCTATTCATCGTTTACTTATACGCGTATATTATTACTATGGTCTGTTTTTTCAAGCAAGATAGTAAATTAAAAATCGCACAGTAAATATTTTTACAACTGGTTCGAATTGTATATGTTTGTGTATAGAATATAGTTATGTTTTATAAAATAAACTATGCAGTATACTTGCACATCCAATATTCGAATCTGTTTTGAAAATATTCACTGTGCGATATTTATTTTTAAATCTTATGATAAGTGTTGCTAAGCGATGCTAGAGCAATTGCAATTACAGAAAGTATATCTAGTACTGGATGATGATGATGATAAATCAGAGCATAATATATTAAGTAGTTTCAAGACAAAACCAATTCTCCGAAAAGCGCATTAAAATATCATCGAATCCCAAAACCAGATTATAAATAACACGTTGACACCGTTAACAAATAAGAATATAAGTTTTTTATGTGGCGAGCGGTAATTTACAACTAAAGAACCCCGTTTTTAAAAGGCGATGTTATATACCAGTGGGAGGCCATCCAAATCATTGTAATAGCACCCTGTGGACGCTGCTTTTGATAAAAAATCCTCGCGACATAATCGACAAAAATCAATCTTCTTGTTACAAAAGCCGATAAATTTATTTACAAATTGATAAAAACGGATAACAGTTCATGGCGTGGGGTAGTCCACTATTCGAAGTAGGTGTACAAAATTGCTCGAAGTACCATTCGAAGTACTTGAAGTACACTGGTCAATTCTTAGACATTATCTATGGAAAATTGAAAATGGAAGATCCAAATCATTAACGTTCTTATTTATGACACTAAGAATATAAGTTAACCAAAAAAAGGCAACTACAAGACAAAAAAGGCCCTAAAACAATTTGCGCTCTGAAACAGCCGCCTTGTTGCCTCGCCCCACTCTACGGTACTCTATTATAAGGACGACTATACAGTAATATTTTGTAGTTTTTGATAAAAGAATCTTATAATAATTATAATTGATTCTACAGATATATATATATATATATATATATATATATATATATATATATATATATGCAAATCTGATAGTGCCTACCCTTGATTTTGAAAATTGTTAATGAGTTTAATATATGACATTTCTTGTCAGATAAATATTTATATTTTTTAAATTAAAATTTTTGAAATTAAATGTATCCTATATGGCTTTTGCACATAACAGGCTTGGGAAAATCATTTCTTTTAAAACCTTAGATCCTTGCATTTTTAAAAAGACATTAAATAAATGTAGAAGCATGCTAGTAGCATCTTAGCGTTGATATAGCATCTGCCTGTAAACCAAGCTAGCTAAAACTGTTTACAGCCTTAGTTGGCTATGGACCTATCAGATAAAATATACCGGCTTACAAATTATAAGTTATAACATAAAAAAATTTAAGAGATTTATTGTATTTTGGTATAACGAGACTCAAATGTAAATTTTTATATATTCAAAAACCATAGGAGGCTAAACTTCCTCTATGAGCTTTTAACACTAGTACAAAACTTTACTTAGTTTTTCATTGAAATACATATGTTAATATTAGCTCTAGAATTAATTGTATTATTATATTAACTATAATAACAGATTCCTACTGATGAGACTAGATCATGTTTTTGTTACTTTATTGTATGATATGAAGACATTGAATATATTTTATAAATATTTACATAAAATAAATAAATATATGTTTAATGCAAACCTACTGTTTTTTCATTCTACAGATTTTGATTGGTCCATCATATCAGCATCTTAAAACGAGTATTGTTATAAACAGGTATTTTAATATACAGGTATATTTTTCAATGTACAAAATGTACAAAAATAATTTTTGTACATTGTAAATTAGAAATCTTGAAGCCTTAGGTTTTTATTTAAATAGAACCTTATAGTAATTCCTAATTTAAACGGCTTTTGATTCTGGTCCCAATAGTATTTTGTTTCTGAAAATTAGAACAGCTTTTCTCGAGTAATTTAAAATTTATTTTTCTTAAATTAATTTATTTGATAAACTACATCTCTCTTAATAAAATACAGCAGATCGGGTACTAATGGCTTTATTACTTAAAATTTAAACTATTGCCAACGGTTTCGTAACTGGTTAGTTACTTTCTCAAGGCTAAAAAGAGCGAAAAAAAAAGAAATTACAAAAAGGCTGAAGTTATATAAACAACAAAATTCTTTTTCAACAATTTTTGGTTTACAATAAAACTACGAGGAAACTTACCTAGGTTAAAATTAAACTACTAAATTACACATTAAACAATAAATAAATAATTTGAAAACATTAAAAATTATAAAAACGGTCACATCTTAAGTTCTACGTGTCAGTATGATAGATTGGTGCGTCGAAAAATTGAATTAACAATTTATTTTGAATAGAGGTTAAAAGGTTACTATAAATTAATCGGATTATTAAAAAAGTTATCTGCAAAATACAAATAAATGAAATAAATAAAAATTATCCAAAAAATTACAGCGGCTCATTCTCCAAAACTAAAACTTATTTAAGTTGCTAAAATAAGTAAGAAAATCACGAAAAAAAAAACAAAACCAAAGTAGCTATCCAGACGCTCTTTTTAGCCTTGAGAAAGTAACTAACCAGTTACGAAACTGTTAGCAATAGTTTAAATTTTAAGTAATAAAGCCATTAGTACCCGATCTGCTGTGTTTTATTAATATATTTCGTATGGCGTTTGAATTTTGAAGTAATTGCATCTCTCTTGGGAGATGATATTTGAACCCTTTCCATATGAACTTCATGTATCATTTTTTAACGTTTGTTCAAAGCCCTTTCTTTAAGAAAGGAGTTCGAACAAACGTTAAAAAGTAAAGTTTTTTTTATTTTTTTTTTCAATTTTTTTTTAAGTGCAATATAGCATTTACTGTTAATAGTATATAATGGAATGCGTAGCATTACATATTTTCACGGCTTGTTTAACCTCTCCGCTACTGATTAGTTACTGTTATGCTGTTTATTTAATGTCCATCATTTAATACATGCAATTTCTTTTATTTCCTAACATATTTTGCTAAAAAATAGTATAATGAATTATGTAACTATACAATTATGAAAATAAATCAACTTTATTATATATTCTCGTAAAATAAGCGTAATATAATAGTTTATTGTAATCTTTTTATGCATCAAGTTTTTCATTCAACTCTTACAGCCAGCATTTCAATGAATGAATAGTGAACCGTACTTTATTTCTTTCATGCACAATAAATATCCACACCTACTGATAATGAAACTTTATCCTTAAGGTTAGGTTATCCTAGAGGTTAGATGATGAAACTTATCTACATAACTAAGCTTAAAAAAGTTGCAAAATGTCTGTGAATATTGCACGTGGTGAAAAGTTATTAAACAAGAAGGAACTTTAAGTTTAACAATCGACTTATTTACAGATTTTTTTTAACATTTATAAGTAGCCTGCGAAAGATTGCTTCCAGTGGCGGATTTAGGAGTGGGGTTAATGTATAGTGACTCATATTGAAAGTATGGACCGCGCTGGGAACGGAATGTAAGGAGGGTAGACCAAGTATAGGGGTTGCGGGTAAGGAAGCGTAAAGAGGTAGGACGCTTTAAGCATGAGTCACTATCACGTATAAACGAATTAGCCTATGAGCCTAGGTGATTACCCCATGACCTAGGCGCTTTTCTTGCTTAGTGTCAGTAACTAAAATATTTTAAGATATAATTTTCTCTTAAAAATATTTGGACTTTTAATCAACGCTCCCAAAAATGTCCGTTTACCCCTACGGCATTAGATAATAAAATTAATAGATTTTGGGCTCATGAATCCGGATCTAAACTCAAAATTTCTCCATCACGTCAGGTTTTTGAGAAAAATTCCACAGATTAGGGCTATCATGTCTGGTTTTTGAGAAATACATTCTAAAAATCATGAAAATTTTCTCAACAGTTCAAAATCTGTAGATAGGGATACACTGTCTGAAAGCATTTTTTTTTGTTTTGATGAGCTGTGTTATTAAATTACACTAAACAAAACTAAAGTAGTTGCCGCAACCATAAAATTAGTTAAAACAAACAGATAACACCAGATATACAGTGTTCAGAAAACTGGCATTTATAGAACTCTGGTTCTATCAACCATTTATCTAGCTGTCTCATCCATATTTTTTATAGTTGTTCCGTATTTTAGTATTTGATATAGTTTGTACATCCAGAAATATTGTTGGTTTAATCAGAAATCTGCCCTAGAATAATATTACACGGTAGTTTCGAATTTTCAAAAATCGTCCTAGACAAAAATCTCTTGGATATAAATTTGTTTCATGAAAAAATAAGCATCTTTTTTTTTTTGAAAAAATAAAATATACCTACCATTTACTGTGAATAATATATTTTGAAATGCGTAGCATTACATATCTTCACGGCTTGTTTGTACCACTATTACTATTACTACTATTTTTATAGTAATTCCAAATTTTACTAATTTATATAGTGGATACATCAGAAATATGGTTACGGCTACTGTTCCACTAAACATGGGAAGTTTATCCGAGCGGGTTAGCGCGTCAACTTGAATACCTGAACGCCGGCTAAACTGTAAAAAATGTGTAAATTTACATGCTAAATTAGAGATAATATGTTGCCAAGCAGGTGCACCTAAAATTTACGATATTTAAATTGTAATTTTACAATTTTATAGGAATATTACTTACATGTACATTACACATTACAAATCTCGTAACCTGCTTGGCAACATATTACCTCTGTTTTAGCATGTAAATTTACACTTTTTTTGTAGTGTAGCGTGAGTTCGATTCTTACTCGCACCGATTGCCTTTTTCAGTTAATTAATGATTTAAATTTGGCGAAGGCGTCAGGTGACACAGACACTCCCTATAAACTGGTTCAAAAGTCAGAAAGCCGGTGGTTCCTTCTACTACTAACCCACACAAGTCCTAGACTTAGGGGATGCCCAATTAAGTAGAATAGTACGAGGTGAAACAAACACTTCTGGGTTGTATTACTAGATAATTAGTTGGTGCATCCAGGTTTCTGGATCTACCAACCATTTAGTATAATTTGTCCTTGGATTTTTTCTCAGTGTAAGCAATGCTATCTAAGCAGTATACTGATTTGAAGTATCCTAAACTTTAAGCCATATAACTTGGATGAAAGCCATAATTTTAGTTAAATAAATTTGCAATAATATTTTATTAAACAATTAAGAGATAATTAATTTTAACAACTTAATTTACAAACTTTTCTCTTCATACCAAGTTTGTAAAAGTTTATGTTCTTACTATTCTAATTTACGGTTTTTGAATATTAATGGCCCAATTTACTACTAGATACTAAAGTGGTAGTTGGCCGTGACATTTTCTCGTAATATTTTGCATATTGCACATCAAATTAATATTTAATCAAATGGAGCCTCTAAGATCAAACTCTACAAAGCCGTTTATTTAAAGTTTTTTTTTTAAGTTAGTTAAAGCTTAGCATACGAAATTTCATGTCGAATACATATAATTTACTCAAAAAAGGATTTAGCAAATACGACCGTTTACTAAAAATTATTATAGAAAAAGCAAAGGAATAGATATCCCATTTTTTGTAGCATTTTTAGGGTTTGAAAAAGCATTCGATAATATAAAACATACCTATATATCCTATAGGACCACATAGCAGAATAGACTATAGGTATAACGCTTTATTACCTAAAATGAACAAGAAAGCCGAAAATCAAAATTAAAGAAGAACACAAAATTTAAAAGATAAAATAGACAGAGAGGGGGATATAATTATTTTTTTTATCGAAACCACGCCAATAGAATTTGTAAACCAAAAACATTGAATTTAGAATATCTAAACTACACATGGTAAAATAAAGACCATGACAAATACAAAAAAGAACACCATGATTGCTATACTAAATGAAAGAGTCAAACAACTCCTCTAAACAAAAAAAAACAAAAAGCATATATCTAGAAAAGAACAAAATTACCATGGTACCATTTACCCTAAGGGAACGTTCAAGTATTACTTAACGCTCCTAGGGGGGGGGTCATTTTGGAGTGTTACACCCATGTTAATGGTATAGGAAAATAGCTTTACAGAGGGGGTGGGGGGTCCAAAATTTAACTACCTCCCGCCCCCGAGGGTGGAGTTAGAATGTTTTTATTATCAGATTTAGTTTAAGCGACCCTATAAACTAATTTTTATGAAAATATTATGAACAAAAAACTATTTCCCCCCATCCCCCTATCTTAGGGATCGAGTTAGAATTTTTTTAATGTCAGATTCAGATTTAGCGACCTCAAAAACCCCTATATATTAACTTTCAAGGAAATATTGAAAACATTTTAAAATTATTTTAGTAACTTAAAATCTACAACATTTCTGCACCCCTGTTATATTTTAAAATATTTATTTAAAAAAATATGTATTTGATAAAGTACTAAAATATGACGAAAAAAAAACTAAGTTATAAATACTTTTTTTTTTGGTCAGACCTGGAACTGAAGAGGTTAATATGTTCAAATCTGTTTTGAAGGAGATTTCATCAAATATGCATGAATGCAACCCACTGTTTTTTTATTCTCTTTACCTTAACACGTTTACGGACAGTTCTTGAAGCCAGATATGTCATATTATGACAGTGAGTTTTTTTTTTTTAAAGCTAATTTTTTAGATATATTTGTTCACTTGCACACTTGAAAGTGAGATTATTCTACTGTCAAAAATTAAGGATAATTGGTTTTGATCCTAGAATACCCATCTAAAGAATAAAATATGAAAATTACCTCTATTTATGACAACGATCTGGTTTAAGTAAAAATATCAGTTTCCTGATAAATTAGAATTTTAAATTGTGAAGGTCTTTTAAGGCACTTAAAAGTATAAATATTTTGTCGTAGTGAAAACATAGCGTGAGAAATTTCGTAAAATAATAATAATTTTATTTTAAATTTCTGTTGATCCACAAAAATGTTATTTTAATTAGATAAGCAACGTATTTAAAAAGTCTACAATAAGAATAGTAGACGCATCAGAAAAACAATTCATCGTATTAGAACAACAATGTTCTATCTGACATTATGAGATTAAAGTGTCATTATATTTTGTACGATAAATTTTAAACGCGTGTTTTTTTTTTAATTTATTAAATGACCTTTACTATAAAGCAATTAGCCAGCACATTATAAATTACAATAGGTTTACAATTTATTAAAATCCAAAAACTTAATTATTACTTTATGCGCAGATTCACTTAAATTTTAAGGTTATATATCTTAAATACAAAAATCTGTAGATAGGGATACACTGTCTGAAAGCATTTTTTTTTGTTTTGATGAGCTGTGTTATTAAATTACACTAAACAAAACTAAAGTAGTTGCCGCAACCATAAAATTAGTTAAAACAAACAGATAACACCAGATATACAGTGTTCAGAAAACTGGCATTTATAGAACTCTGGTTCTATCAACCATTTATCTAGCTGTCTCATCCATATTTTTTATAGTTGTTCCGTATTTTAGTATTTGATATAGTTTGTACATCCAGAAATATTGTTGGTTTAATCAGAAATCTGCCCTAGAATAATATTACACGGTAGTTTCGAATTTTCAAAAATCGTCCTAGACAAAAATCTCTTGGATATAAATTTGTTTCATGAAAAAATAAGCATCTTTTTTTTTTTGAAAAAATAAAATATACCTACCATTTACTGTGAATAATATATTTTGAAATGCGTAGCATTACATATCTTCACGGCTTGTTTGTACCACTATTACTATTACTACTATTTTTATAGTAATTCCAAATTTTACTAATTTATATAGTGGATACATCAGAAATATGGTTACGGCTACTGTTCCACTAAACATGGGAAGTTTATCCGAGCGGGTTAGCGCGTCAACTTGAATACCTGAACGCCGGCTAAACTGTAAAAAATGTGTAAATTTACATGCTAAATTAGAGATAATATGTTGCCAAGCAGGTGCACCTAAAATTTACGATATTTAAATTGTAATTTTACAATTTTATAGGAATATTACTTACATGTACATTACACATTACAAATCTCGTAACCTGCTTGGCAACATATTACCTCTGTTTTAGCATGTAAATTTACACTTTTTTTGTAGTGTAGCGTGAGTTCGATTCTTACTCGCACCGATTGCCTTTTTCAGTTAATTAATGATTTAAATTTGGCGAAGGCGTCAGGTGACACAGACACTCCCTATAAACTGGTTCAAAAGTCAGAAAGCCGGTGGTTCCTTCTACTACTAACCCACACAAGTCCTAGACTTAGGGGATGCCCAATTAAGTAGAATAGTACGAGGTGAAACAAACACTTCTGGGTTGTATTACTAGATAATTAGTTGGTGCATCCAGGTTTCTGGATCTACCAACCATTTAGTATAATTTGTCCTTGGATTTTTTCTCAGTGTAAGCAATGCTATCTAAGCAGTATACTGATTTGAAGTATCCTAAACTTTAAGCCATATAACTTGGATGAAAGCCATAATTTTAGTTAAATAAATTTGCAATAATATTTTATTAAACAATTAAGAGATAATTAATTTTAACAACTTAATTTACAAACTTTTCTCTTCATACCAAGTTTGTAAAAGTTTATGTTCTTACTATTCTAATTTACGGTTTTTGAATATTAATGGCCCAATTTACTACTAGATACTAAAGTGGTAGTTGGCCGTGACATTTTCTCGTAATATTTTGCATATTGCACATCAAATTAATATTTAATCAAATGGAGCCTCTAAGATCAAACTCTACAAAGCCGTTTATTTAAAGTTTTTTTTTTAAGTTAGTTAAAGCTTAGCATACGAAATTTCATGTCGAATACATATAATTTACTCAAAAAAGGATTTAGCAAATACGACCGTTTACTAAAAATTATTATAGAAAAAGCAAAGGAATAGATATCCCATTTTTTGTAGCATTTTTAGGGTTTGAAAAAGCATTCGATAATATAAAACATACCTATATATCCTATAGGACCACATAGCAGAATAGACTATAGGTATAACGCTTTATTACCTAAAATGAACAAGAAAGCCGAAAATCAAAATTAAAGAAGAACACAAAATTTAAAAGATAAAATAGACAGAGAGGGGGATATAATTATTTTTTTTATCGAAACCACGCCAATAGAATTTGTAAACCAAAAACATTGAATTTAGAATATCTAAACTACACATGGTAAAATAAAGACCATGACAAATACAAAAAAGAACACCATGATTGCTATACTAAATGAAAGAGTCAAACAACTCCTCTAAACAAAAAAAAACAAAAAGCATATATCTAGAAAAGAACAAAATTACCATGGTACCATTTACCCTAAGGGAACGTTCAAGTATTACTTAACGCTCCTAGGGGGGGGGTCATTTTGGAGTGTTACACCCATGTTAATGGTATAGGAAAATAGCTTTACAGAGGGGGTGGGGGGTCCAAAATTTAACTACCTCCCGCCCCCGAGGGTGGAGTTAGAATGTTTTTATTATCAGATTTAGTTTAAGCGACCCTATAAACTAATTTTTATGAAAATATTATGAACAAAAAACTATTTCCCCCCATCCCCCTATCTTAGGGATCGAGTTAGAATTTTTTTAATGTCAGATTCAGATTTAGCGACCTCAAAAACCCCTATATATTAACTTTCAAGGAAATATTGAAAACATTTTAAAATTATTTTAGTAACTTAAAATCTACAACATTTCTGCACCCCTGTTATATTTTAAAATATTTATTTAAAAAAATATGTATTTGATAAAGTACTAAAATATGACGAAAAAAAAACTAAGTTATAAATACTTTTTTTTTTGGTCAGACCTGGAACTGAAGAGGTTAATATGTTCAAATCTGTTTTGAAGGAGATTTCATCAAATATGCATGAATGCAACCCACTGTTTTTTTATTCTCTTTACCTTAACACGTTTACGGACAGTTCTTGAAGCCAGATATGTCATATTATGACAGTGAGTTTTTTTTTTTAAATCTAATTTTTTAGATATATTTGTTCACTTGCACACTTGAAAGTGAGATTATTCTACTGTCAAAAATTAAGGATAATTGGTTTTGATCCTAGAATACCCATCTAAAGAATAAAATATGAAAATTACCTCTATTTATGACAACGATCTGGTTTAAGTAAAAATATCAGTTTCCTGATAAATTAGAATTTTAAATTGTGAAGGTCTTTTAAGGCACTTAAAAGTATAAATATTTTGTCGTAGTGAAAACATAGCGTGAGAAATTTCGTAAAATAATAATAATTTTATTTTAAATTTCTGTTGATCCACAAAAATGTTATTTTAATTAGATAAGCAACGTATTTAAAAAGTCTACAATAAGAATAGTAGACGCATCAGAAAAACAATTCATCGTATTAGAACAACAATGTTCTATCTGACATTATGAGATTAAAGTGTCATTATATTTTGTACGATAAATTTTAAACGCGTGTTTTTTTTTTAATTTATTAAATGACCTTTACTATAAAGCAATTAGCCAGCACATTATAAATTACAATAGGTTTACAATTTATTAAAATCCAAAAACTTAATTATTACTTTATGCGCAGATTCACTTAAATTTTAAGGTTATATATCTTAAATTTTAAGGTTATATATCTTGACCCTTGCAATAGTAACTGTCAATAGATATAACCGCAAAATTTTAATTAATTAATAAACCTTAAGCAAAATCCTTATTTTATACACAGCTGAAATTAACAACGCCGGTATACCACTGTTGATCCACAAAAATGTTATTTTAATTAGATAAGCAACGTATTTAAAAAGTCTACAATAAGAATAGTAGACGCATCAGAAAAACAATTCATCGTATTAGAACAACAATGTTCTATCTGACATTATGAGATTAAAGTGTCATTATATTTTGTACGATAAATTTTAAACGCGTGTTTTTTTTTTAATTTATTAAATGACCTTTACTATAAAGCAATTAGCCAGCACATTATAAATTACAATAGGTTTACAATTTATTAAAATCCAAAAACTTAATTATTACTTTTACGAGCCCCGTGTGCAGGAGATGTGGGGAAGGGGATGAAGAACCCTACCACCTCATATGTGAATGTCCATCGCTAATAGGCCTAAGATGGAAGTACTTTGGGAACGACTCTCTGGAACCAAACGAGATCATGAACACTCCCCTGAAACCATACCTGGACTTTTTAAAAGAAACAGGGATGCTCTGAGGAGGTCTGTGCGGTAAACACAAAGGTCCCTAGGGACCAGGTGTTGAGGGCTATGAACCCCGCATTGAAACAACTAAACTAAACTAAACTAATTATTACTTTATGCGCAGATTCACTTAAATTTTAAGGTTATATATCTTAAATTTTAAGGTTATATATCTTGACCCTTGCAATAGTAACTGTCAATAGATATAACCGCAAAATTTTAATTAATTAATAAACCTTAAGCAAAATCCTTATTTTATACACAGCTGAAATTAACAACGCCGGTATACCACTGTAGCACTACAAAAATATTCTTTAAGGGGAAAAGAGTAATCTCAGCTTCTCAGACGAAGTGAGATAACCTGTTACATATTTGAGTTTTCCTCTCTATAAATCAAAATAGGTTGACCATCATATTGTTTGAGTGAATCAGAGTGGAACCTTAACTACCCTTGGAACCTTGTGGATTTGGACTTTTTATTTCTTTTGCAATTTTGGCATAATATGTTTTAGTAAATTTCATAAGCACCCAATTTTGGACCACCAACACAGCTTTTAAACTGCTTTAAATACTGGTGTTAAACGAGAATGATTAATTGTAATTATTTTTAACAATTAGTTGTTATAGAGTAATAATTTGAATACCTATTAAACAATTAATCAATCATTTATGTAAATTTCCAAAAAATATCCATAAAATTGCAATTTAAAGAATAATAATATGCCGACACTTTTAAACCAAGTCTGTTGGTCTTGTATGCAAATTTTACGATTTTTAAACAGACGATTTATGTGAAATATTTATGGAGGATTTTTTCATTCATTCGAAACGTAAACGTACACTAAAAAAAAAACATAATTGAATGTAATTTCAATTTTTAAATTTTAAAATAGCAGTCTGTAAACAGTTTTCTGGACAAATATGATGTAAGAGCTAATCAGACCAGTTCAAAAAAGGTTTTGAAGTTATATATTTTTTTTAGCTTCGCCTTTAAATGTTCTATTGTATTTATTTTACAAAATATAAGCAAGAAATGTTCTTAGACAAATTTATACATATATGCTGAAAAATCTTGACCTAAAGCAAAGAACATAAAAATATGACAAAAATAGAGGTAATTATTATTTTCTATATGTCATTGACTATTAGTTAATGAAGGAAGAAGAATAAAAAATTATAGGAGGAAAACAAAGATACCGAGGTTGGAAAAATGAAGTTATTGAGAAATTAAAATTAGGCAAACAATGATACAAAAGCAGATTTAATGTTAATAAACAAACACTAAAGAAACAATACTATGTAAAAATAATCGATTTTATTCTTTGCTAGGAATAATACCAGAAAAGAAGATGAAAATAAAAAAAAGAAGGTTATCGGACTAAAATAATCGTATAGAGGCTCTATAAACGATCAAAAATAATAACATTAGCAAAAAATATTGAAGAAGTCTGTTAATAGGACCTAGAAAGAATTATTATTTTCTATATGTCATTGACTATTAGTTAATGAAGGAAGAAGAATAAAAAATTATAGGAGGAAAACAAAGATACCGAGGTTGGAAAAATGAAGTTATTGAGAAATTAAAATTAGGCAAACAATGATACAAAAGCAGATTTAATGTTAATAAACAAACACTAAAGAAACAATACTATGTAAAAATAATCGATTTTATTCTTTGCTAGGAATAATACCAGAAAAGAAGATGAAAATAAAAAAAAGAAGGTTATCGGACTAAAATAATCGTATAGAGGCTCTATAAACGATCAAAAATAATAACATTAGCAAAAAATATTGAAGAAGTCTGTTAATAGGACCTAGAAAGAAAAACATGAATAACAATAATAATTAAATTAAGGTAGAATACATAGTTACAAAATTAAAGAAAGAAAAAAACAAATAGTTGATACATAGATATATTTTCAGGATTATTAGTTTACTTGAAGAATTCTTCCTAGTGTAGAAGTCATAAAAGTTAGAGCTGTAATGCAAAGGCTTATTTTAATATTTTAGTATTTTCTGGCCGACAGTTGGAGATCATATAAGGCTTAAAAAATCATAAAAAAAAATTGCCGAAATTTAAGCCTAATTGAAAATAAGTATAAGTTATTTTATCTGGATTCAACTTCAATTTCTCTTTTTCTTCTGATAAATACATTATGGTTATTTTGAACATTTATGTGTTTTTTATTGCAAAAAGGCGAGAGAAACTAAAGACCATTCATAAAAGTGTACTATAGACTATAAAAAGTTTTATAAAACTGCAAAAACATGTTCTATAAAGATTGCAGTAAAATTATGTAAATCTGAGGACATCAGTGGTCCGACGGTTTATCCTTGTGGCACCCCAATGATAAAATTTGTTGAATTGGTAAATATTTACAGGGTCTATTTAAGGTTAGTTTTAATTTATTTCAAAAAAGGCTTTATATTACTTATTTATAATAATAAAAATCCATTATAATTGAATCGTTTAGTTGAAGAACAGTATTAGTCCAAAAATTGCTGTTTTGTGATAAACAAAAAAAAAACTTTTATTTCCGTAAATATTGATTATAGAGTGTTTGCATGCATTAGTAAGTTGTGGTGGTTAACTAGACTAGACGATACATAAGAAGTGCAATTGGTTGAGGAAAAAATAAATTAATGAATTACAGAAAAAATAAAACCGTGGACAAGTGCTGTTCTTCAACTGAATTTTATTTTTTTCGTTTTCTTTTTTAATTTTAATTTTGTTTTAGTTTAATTTATACGATAGTAAATAATAACAAGCATTGTAAATAATACATTTTATTACATACTCGTACATACAGTCCAAAAGTCACCCCCCTTCTTAACTTTTGAAAAAGTTGAGATATCAACTTCAAATTTGGAACACTTTAGTAAGACAAACCAATCTATCTTTTCGCATACATTTAATATTTTCAGCTCTTAAAATGTGCAGGGGGCATGGGGGGACATTTTTTTAATAAAAAGGGGGTCGTGTGCTACATAATTTTTAAGCTTATAAAATTATCTATATTTTTTAAGGCTTTAATTTAATTTAAGAACAGGTACTGTTTTTTGGACTAGTACTGTTACTAGTACTTCAACTGACCGATTCAATTATATATGATATCGGTAAAACAGCTTCAAGAAATTTATATATAATGATTTGCTGGCACATTTTTGTTAATTATAGTTAATATTTATTGATTTTTTATTTAAATAATGGAGACATCTAAAATGTTTATGACTAATAATTAATAAATTAGGCAGTGCGATATTTTAAACGTTTCTATCTTTACTTTTATTTAGTGTTTCATATTACTAATTAAAATGTCAACAGAATATTATGTAATAAAATTATTTTTTAGAAAAATTTTTTTTCTTTAAAAATGTTTTAAATTGGCTTCCTATTACAAAATATAAAATATTTACAAATATTTAATTGACATTTACAATTATAATTGTGGATGTGAAATTCATACCAAAATAATTGTTTTTGGGATGCATTTAGTTTTTAGGCTTGTTAATCATATTTTTTGAGCACTGTGGATCAAAAACGATGCACTATGCCCAAGACTGAAGATAAAGGAGGAACCTTTATAGATCAAAGGGAAGTGGGAAGTGTGAGATGTAACACCTTCGAGACACTGCTTCCGCTGCTATTGCTAAACTTTGCAGAGAAGAAGGTAACTCCTGGCAATATGTCTTAGCCTTTAGTAATAGTATATTTCTATATTAATAAGAGATGCTAATTTGGCCTAGGCTGCGCCAAATAGCATTTTTCGAGTTGGAAATATTTCATTTTCTTATGTGGTTATAATAGAATTTTATTCACAAGCATACAAAAATAACACATTACCTCGTAAAATTCAACATTTTAAATGATCTTCTACAGAAATTTTGCAGATTTCTAACTAAATAATATTTTAAATAAGTAGCTCGTTGTTATTTCCTATTATCAGTCTCGGTATGAACCATTTAATATATAAATAAATATTGTTTCTTATTGTTTTGCGTAGAATTAAACAAAAATGTTAGGTTATTTTATTCGCAAACTACAATTGTTTACACGCAAAGCGATAGTTTCGCCATCTATGAGGTATAACCAAATGCCAAATAACAGGTCAGGTATGAATTTATTTCTAACCTAGGTTAATAATGAAAAGCTTTTTAACATTAAAAGGAGTAATCAAAAATTATAGATTTTGCAACTTTTTATAATGCATATAAAGGAAGTTTTTCTATATGCTTGTGAATTAAAAATCAATCAACTTCAATTGGAATGAGTATAGGCAACATACTAACTCTAGGTCAACTTATAGTTGTCAGACTTTTAGAATACTCTTACTAATGACTAATACTGATAACTGCGGAATGGATTTTTTATTAAAATACAAAAGTATTTATTAAAAGTTTTTATATTTCGGAAACTAAATTTACATTCGCATTCCAGGAAAGAATTTAGTTTGCAGACTTTTTGAGCATGTGCTGCAATGTTTAAAACGTAAAATTAAAATTATGAAAACGCCAGAGATAAATCAATCGGTACTACCGATGGCTGCCACATTCCAAAACAAAGTTATCTACATTTTTTTCAAAATTGAGTTTTTTCCACAAAAATGTATATATCTACCTAAAAATACTCAAATCTTTTTTATTAACGAATATAAATAAGGAGAAAACAAACGCACATGTGCTGAATTTCATCAGAAATAACACTAATGCTTTTTGCTGATAATTTTTTAGTGACGAGCTATATAATTTTTTGTATATATCGACTTTTATGTAGAGCGATTTTTTTAAATTAATTTAAAATATAGATATATATGGCATAGATACCATGTATATTTTAATGATTTTTTTAATTAAAAAAAAACATATCGTTCAACAAATTGTCCTTTAAATACCTAACTTTTGTTTTTAGATATTCTTTCAGCTTAATTACTCATGCCTATGATGCTTAAAAAAAATAGGCATTCGTGATACCACCAAGAAAAAATTATCGAGAAAACTTAGTTAACTAATGGTATTATATGGTATATGAAAATATGCAACAACTTTTTGGTATATGGTATATGAAAATATGCAACAACTTTGGCTGCAAAATTCCAAAACAAAGTAATTAATTTGTATATATATACTTTGTTTTGTTTATACCAGAAAACATTCTTCTCCCAAATATTTGCTTAAAAACAAAGTACATTCTTCCTTAAAGAAAAAAATTAAAATATAAGCTAAATATGTTATACTAATAAAAAGTAATTTCATAACTTTTTCAGAATACCACTAATAAACCAGAGTATTCAAAGCAGTGCTTTTGCTAATTTCGTCAGATATTAATTAAAAGCAGATACTTTGTTTTAGAATGTGGCAGCTGTGTTGTCAGTGATTTATATCTTAATGAAAAACCGGCACGGCTATAATAGGTCTGTTAAATGCCCGCTCTGTGCATCCACGGTACAAAAGAAGCGATTTTAACAACATGATTGATCATTAACAAGTGAATAAACTAGCACAAATAATACAGAAGTTTTTTATTTAACAACTAAAGGAAATATGTCTATAAAATATTTCATATCAACATCGTATGTATACTTATAAGTAAATATTAATAAGTAATTCATATTTCTGAAATATCAGGAAAAAACAATAGGAAATTTTTGATAAAGGGCTAAAAATAGCCTTTAGTAATTTATTAGTTGACTGATCGCAATATGATGCGAACTTATTTCACAATTTGTCCATGTGTAATCCAATATATCTCATTTTTTATCTGCTGTAACAGTGACTTACCACAAAAATACTAGAGAACGTTCACATACCTGAAACAAAACGAACAAATTAAAATTTCTTTCTTTAAAAAGTTAAATATCTAAATAGCTTGGCATATTTTGGCAAACACGTTAGCAAATCCGACCTTCTAGATTAATCATTAATTTTTACCATTATTACACTAGTTGGTTTGTTAGTGTGTTTTCGTGGTTGGTCAGTTTGAATGTCTGGCAAAAACTCCAGAAACCCATCCGGCTAACCATTAAAACACTAGACGAAGTAAAAACTGATTGAGTTACTTTAATAATAATAGGTCCATCTGTCCAAAAACCAAAGTATTCATTTTCTCTTACAACTGTTCACAACTCTCCTTAAAATGACCCAGTGAACCTACCACTTACTCAATGTGAAGGGTTCCATCCTATAAAAAATAGAATAGAATACAATAGAAACCATTAAAACACTAGACGAAGTAAAAACTGATTTAGTTACTTTAATAATAACAAATAGGTCCATCTGTCCAAAGACCAAAGTATTCATTTTCTGTTACAACTGTTCACAACTCTCCTTAAAATGATCCAGTGAACCTACCACTTACTCAATGTGAAGGGTGCCATCCTATACAGAATAGAATAGATTTTAAGTTAAATTTTTAATTGTCAAGTAACATAGAACTTTACTACTTATATTAAGTCTAAAATTTGTAGACCATGCAAAACTATGCTGATATTTAGTAACAAAAACACTAAATTTTACTACTAATTTGAGATAGTTCTCACATAAACTATGACTTTTGATGGCTTATGATAAAATTATAATTTGCAAGTACCTCTATAAATTTTCATCTAGTTTTAATGGCTATCGATTTATTATTTCAGCTATTAATGTTTATAGTTCCTCTTAAAGATGAAAAAAAGTGTTTAATCTTTTATGTTCGCCACTAAACACTCATAAAAACTATGTAATATGCTAATGGTAGATATATTTTAAATTTATATTCTGTTTATTAAAAAAATATACACTGATTGATGATCATGATAGATACCTGCAATAAAATAAGCTTTTTAATTTTTAATTTTAGTTTTTTTAAATGGTAAGAAAGGTCGTGCGATTCATAATTTTAAAGCTCATAAAATTCTCTATTCCACCATATATTTGTTATTTTTTTAACATTTTTGCGGGGGTTTAAAAAGCGTTTAAAAATGGTTACCATTGTCAATATTTCTTTAAAAAAATGTAACAACTTTAACAAAGATTAAAATAAAAATTTGAAAAAAAAATCTAAGAAAATAGCATTCTTTAAGAAAAAAAATGAAAATTCAACACCTTAAAAAAAATTAAATAAAAATTGAAAATTATATAGTAAAAAAATAATAAGCTTTAAAATGATGTAGCACATGATCCCCTTTCTATATAAAATATGTTTCCTCTCATCTACTGCCTTAATTATGTCCCCTAAAAATGTCAAATATATACCAACAAATAATTTGGATAATCCTATTTAAGTTTTTCAAATTCCAAGTTGATATCTTAAGTAGTTCAAAAGTTAAGGGGGGCATGTTCCGCATATTTTCCATTCCAATAAGCCAATTTTAGTATATATAGTCTATATAGTCCCATACCCATATCAAATTTTAAATGTGTACCTAATCTAGAAGTAGTGCAAACATACATATCCGCATGCATAAGTACACACCTTTTATTTTATATATTAAGATATTGAAAATATGAAACCAAAAAATAGTTATTTGTAATAAAACGGCGAAAAGTTAAGTTTTTCGATTAAGTAGGGTTTTAGAAGCCGAGGGCCAGCCGATGGGGCCCGAGGGTAACAAACCTACGAAATCGAAATTTAACTTTTTATCGTGTGTATCGTGAGTGCGTTTTATTACTTTTTCTATTTTGCGACTCTTATAAGCTCATAGTCGCACGAATTTTACGTGTTCTTAAAGGCCCATAAGATCTGTACTTTTTTTCTTTTGGGTTGGCAACAGACAAAAGCCTATCGCTTGACGTTTTCCGTGCAAATGTCAATCTCGCTTTAAAGTTTAATTTTCTACAAAATTTTGTATTTAGGTTATTTTTTATCGTGTTAAAATTGGTTAATTGCAGTGAAAATAGAAGAGATTATAAGAGGCTATAAAATATATCAAAATATCATTTGTTCTTAGAATTTTAAACATGGTGTAAACTGTAATGCCAACCCAAAACAAAAATCCCTAAATCAGGCATCAATTTAAATGTAAGTTTTTTTAAATTTTAGAGCAAAATAGAAAAAAATTGTATAAAGCACTCGTTTCATAACACGTTTTTAGCGCACGAGTACAAGTTTAAAAAAGGAGCCGCCTGCGGCGAGTTTTCTAAAGTACTAAAAGTTCAAACATATGTTATGAAACTACTTTACTTTTAACTAATACGGTGTCGGGATATTTAAGTCAAACGATGGCAATTATAAGGCTTAACTGACTTACCTACAGCCATTTATGTGAATACCGCAATTATGGCAAGATTTTAGTTTTTACGTGTATGCGGGTACTAAAAGTTATAAATTATACAAATTTAATTTTTTTCCTTTTATAATTATAATTTTGCAACAATAACTATATTAGACATTTATTTATATGTGCAAAAATGGGATGGGTCTGCTAATAATTTTTTCTACAAGGTTATTGAATTGATTACAAAGTTTTAAGGGTTATGTATAAAAAAAAGTTCAAGAAATTTATTTCGTAATATTACTTATAAGGAATTATTTTAAAATGGCTCCGTCAGAAACATTTTTATTTGTATACTTGCACTATACAACTATTAACTGCACAAGAACAACTTTTTATTTCCTAGTTTTAAAGGTTACGAAAAATTTCACAATTCTGATAAAACTGACTCTTTCAAAATTACAAAATAATGACCCATATTAATATTAGATTCTTTGTTTAGCTAAAAGAGTAGTAGGGTGTGGATCGCTTGTTGGCTTGTTTATTGGTTTTCTGGTGTTTTGGTGGTTTGGTTAGGACTGAAGAGAACTTCTCAAACGTCTAAACCAAACAAGACCACAAGAAAAAAAGAAAAACTTCTCAGCAATCAATCAATCAATCAATTAAAATTATGTATTATCCTATTTTAATCATTGTTTAGAGTTTTGAAGAATGCCCTAAGGAAATTAAATCGAAAATAACCAAGTAATTAATAAAAAACTAATGAATCAAATCATGTTTTTTGTGAATAAAACTCTTAATAAGATTGTATTTATACATTTTTTACAAACTATTGATTAATTGGTTGTTTATATTGTCAATAATTAGCTACAATCAAATTAAAAATACAACCCTGTGATATTTAGATGTTTTTATTTTATTTCTGTATTTATTTAAAACAAGTGTTTTAATGAATTAGCCCACTAAGGAACAGCTTCTAATCAATTATAGAAAACTTCCACTAATTAGAAGCAAAACAAATTAAATCAAGGCTAGAAATACCTGAAATTTAAAAATATAACTTGTATTTCTTTAAAATTTGTGATTATCTATTTTAAATTTTAAATCTGAAACATTTACCTATATGTGTTCTTATAATGTAATATATTTACATAAAACTATGCCATATATCATTTTTTTTAAATTAATTTTAATAAAGGATAACTATTTTAATTATTTATAATTAACCATTAGCTACAGAAACGGCGTAAATTTTACGCCTGTATAATATGCAATTTGTGATTTCTCCCCAATCCAACTAACTGCGGCTTTCCGCGTATCAGTACCTTTCGGACATTCAGTGATTTTTCACGTGTCATTTAAAATTTGGCTACGTATTTTTTTTATTATTTATAATTAACCAGTAGCTACAGAAACGGCGTAAATTTTACGCCTGTATAATATGCAATTTGTGATTTCTCCCCAATCCAACTAACTGCGGCTTTCCGCATCTCAGTACCTTTCGGACATTCAGTAATTTTTCACGTGTTTTTTTTTTAGGATTTTATGTTTATGTGGTTTATTTATGATTAGGTTTTTAATTTTATCTTATAAATATTTAAATGAACTAAAGATGAGACTATCTCTCCAAGAAAGATAGTCTCATCTTTACCATCTCATACCTCCAATATGAGCAAGGATCATCAGAAATATAATTTTTTATACATATTTGTTTATTCTTTCTTCTATCAAGTTATTTAAATAAATTTCCCCACCAACACAAAATTAACAAAAAAATAACATTATAGTATAAATTATATTATATAAATATCTCATTTAAATATTATGTTCTATTGCATTCATAATTAACTAATCAAAGCTATAAAGAACACGTTTAACAATAAGTCAAAATTTTAAAAAATCTGTTAGATTTTTAAATTGTTTAAAGGGAGGCATAATTTTTACGCCGTGTCCGTAGTAATGTTCCGTAAATAAAGTGTCTGTGGCATTTTTTGTTTGTTTTAATTAAAATAACAACGACAAAATTATTTACAATACGATTTTTAACACCTATTTTAAAAACAAAAAGCTTGATTTGAGATACCTAAAACTGAGGTTAACAAAAAACATTATTTACGCTTGTTATATAAACAAACGTCAAATTTGACTCAATTCTAACCTAATTTTTAGTAGAACTATTTTTTTTGTCAAAAACTAAATAGAATTTTTTAAATACCATTTATTTTAAATATAATATTTATCTCAAAGAAATACAAAACATAATTTAATTATATTTTCGATGCGTTGTATAGAATGGCATATGAAAATAAATCAATTTAAATGATTAATCATTATTGAAACTAAATATTGATTTGTTAATTTAACGCCTTGGTGTCTATTTAATTCAGGAGAAGGTGAATGCAATTGTATACAATAACTTAATCCATCTTAATATCCTTTCAAGATCACTTCATAATACAATTAATCAGCTTACTAATATCTTTTAAAAATTCATATGAGCATTATTCTGATAAATGACATCAAAATGCATTGCCTGATCTGTACAGGGCTAGACAATTACCTATGGCGACAGGTTTTGGGGAGCGGTAAAGTTTGCTCATGCACTAGCAAACATTTTTTTTTTTCATTACAATCTTTTTTTTTAAGCTTTTGTCCGATTTTTTTCCGTCAATACCCCAAAAGGGGCTGCATTTTATATATTATCTAGGGCGACCCTGGATCTATACACATGAGTTAATTTTTGGTGCCTTAAATTTTCAAGCTGTTGTTGGATTTTTATCACTAGTTTACAAATTTGCCCTGCTTGTATTTCATCAGCTTAGGTTTTAGAATATTTTTTTACTCTTGAAATCCAGGGATTTAAACTTTGAATATAATGAGGCCTCGTTATGACTAGGGTCTCTTCATCTGGGTTTACTTTGTTCTTCTGTACTTGGACTGTTTTTGCTCTGGTTTTTGTTTTAGCAAACATTTTTTTTTCATAACAATCTTTTTTTTTTAAGCTTTTGTCCGATTTTTTTCCATCAATACCCCAAAAGGGGCTGCATTTTATATATTATCTAGGGCGACCCTGGATCTATACACATGAGTTAATTTTTGGTGCCTTAAATTTTCAAGCTGTTGTTGGATTTTTATCACTAGTTTACAAATTTGCCCTGCTTGTATTTCATCAGCTTAGGTTTTAGAATATTTTTTTACTCTTGAAATCCAGGGATTTAAACTTTGAATATAATGAGGCCTCGTTATGACTAGGGTCTCTTCATCTGGGTTTACTTTGTTCTTCTGTACTTGGACTGTTTTTGCTCTGGTTTTTGTTTTTTTCTTCCTTTCAAAAGGAGAAAAGCTAAGTCCAAAAAAAAACGAAAACTAAAGACAAAGAACGAAAGGACAAAGTAATACTAAGATAAAGTGACCCTAGTTACGACTCTCAGAAATTTTGTACTGTGGAATAAAAATGTAGATATGAGAACATATTAATTTCACAGTAATTACCAGTGAATCTTACTATTGTCCAAGGTAAAAATCATCAAGTGTCATTAAATCCCACGCATACTGAATTTCAAAAGTTTTTATTGAAAAATTATACATACCTCGGGGATAAGCGAGCTGTGTTTTCGTTTACAAGCCTAGCTTAAATTCAGCACTGATTAGAAGTGACCGCAAGACGTCTGTCCCCACTCTACAACAACGCAACGCTAAAATAGATGACAAAAGACGACTCATAACTCGAAACTCCCCGGGCTCTCTTCATTAGGTTTGGAACAACACTTTAAGATAATCTATTCCTCCCAAAATAAAATGCAATCAAATTATCTGTCTATTTACCTTCGAAACTAGCACTTAAGTATGATGTTTTCATGATCACAGCAATCCTTGAAAAAACAACAAATTTCCCTCACTAATCTTGCCAACCTCCATGGGTGGCCCCATTATTATACCGTTCTTTTTTTAAGAACGTCTTTTTTAAGAACAAGCGTTATAATTATATGCAAATCTGAAATAAAGATATTATAAAACGTTTTCCGCGAAACTGATTCGGACAAGTGGCCTGATCTCTGACTTTTGTTATACTCCTCGCAGATTCACAGCGAGTTAATTTTTTGCAATTTACTCTACTCAAAATAGCTCATTTCCATTCGTTACTTTGCGCACTGTTCAAATGAAACAGTTGAATAATGCAGTCGGGCGCTGGACTTTACAGCGAAAAAACAACCGCGAAGACTATTACCGCGTATTTCATTACCGCGAACGGTCTTTACCGCGTATGACTATTACAGTGAAAATCGTTATACATTATTTTTATTTTATTTAAGGTTATTTTCGTGGGATTGATGGCAGTTTGGTTTGGTTAGTTTTAGTTTTGCTTTGGATTTTTATTGATGAAGTGGAACGTTTACTAAATGTACCCATATATCTGTGTTTGAGTTTTTTATGTGTGTTTTTTTATTATTTATATCTACTGATTTGTATAAATCGCTGATTAATAATCAGTTTAGTACGAATCGTCATTTCGACATAATGAAAAGTGCTAGAGGCAAAGACCTCGCTGTATATAAACATTTCATATACAGGAAAGAAAAGACTGTTGAAAATAAAAAAAAATTAAGTGCGTAAATTACGACGTAGTTTGTTGCAAGGGGCGTTTGCCTACTTCGGACGGAAATGTTTTAAAGGAAACTAGTAATGGACACAACTTTGACCCAGCAGCTATATCGGTTAGAACTTTTGATTGTTTTCTGCAAAATATTTATTTTTGTTTTATTTAATGTTTCTTCTTAAAAAAAAAATAAAATTATTATGCTCGGAAATGGTTTTCGCGCTAAAGTCACTCCGCATGGACTTTTTGACCCCTTCGCTATTATTTTCTTCGCGGTAATGGCTTTCGCGGTAAAGTCTATGTTCGGTAAAGTCCATGCGCGGTAAAGTCCATGCGCGGTAAAGGTGGCGAGATAAAGGTGGCACGGTAACGGTGGCGCGGTAACGGTGGCGCGGTAACGGTGGCGAACTTTGCTGATGTAACGAGTTCGGATCGATTCGGAACTATAAGACATGCTGCGATGTTTTCGTATGCTTATTTTTTCCCGAAATTATATTTTTTCGAATACTTTTAATTGAAAAATAAATGTAAAATGTATTTATTATTTTAAAATAACTTTTATCAGAAACTAGTGAGCCTATTTTTATATAAAAATAAACTGAATCATTAATTTTTATTTTATTCAGTCAATATAATTTATCGCTTTGTTGAGTTTTTGGCAACACTGTTTAAACAAATGAAATGTGACATTTCAAATTTTAACTTTAATGTTCCGCGTTTCGCCTCGAGCGGCAATTTCTACTACTCGAGGGAAATTATGTTCTTTGCGATCTAGTAGCACAAATAACTATTTCTTACGACCTAGTTAGTAATTAGTCCTTATTTTTCACCCGTTGCCATGACAGCGGTCGGAGAGTGACAGTCAGAAAACAAGTGAACGTCAAACACAAAACGTCAAATTAATTTTAAGACAATTTTAGCGGTTTTTTTATGTTCAGGTTTAGGTCGTAAAGAAAAATAGTATACGCACCTTGACGCAAAAACCTATTTCAGTGCACGAGAGGGCTTATTTTGTTACGAGGCGGAGCCGAACTAGGTTGGCGTGATCGGTGCGTAATATATTATTATTTTTGTCCCTAAAAAAAGAAAAATTCTGACCTAAATTAAAAAAATTCTGCCACAGTGCGTTATAAACAACTTTTAAAACTTTTTTTTTCGGATACGATAACTCAAGAAAGAATAAACCAATCGACTTCAAATTCTCAGCAAAAATCAATCAATTACGACTCCTATTAAGATTAAAAAGAATCACTCCAAAAATAAAAAAGTTATGAGGGGCTAGATGTTTAAATTAAAAAAAAAAAAACGAAAAAGAAAAAAAATTGGAAGAAAAAAACTTAATTACAACAAATTACAAAAAAAAAAATAGAAGAAAAAGTGCGATAAAAGTAATTTTTTCAGAAAAAAAAAATATTTTTACAAAGAATCACTCGTACCACATTTGAAAAAAAATTCCTTAAAGACAAAAAAGTTATAGCTGATCGAAAAAATATAAAGAAACGTGGCATCAACGTATTTTTTTTAGGAAAAATTACATTCATTAAAAACAGTTAATACCAAATAAAAAAAACGTTTGAAAACAAAAAACTTAAAAACTAAAGTTATCCCAATACAATTTAAGTTTAGGCTACTTGCAACTGCGAGGAGTACACTATAGAATGCGAAGCATTATGTATTTTTGCAGATGGTTTTGGTTTTGTTTTAACTTTCGGCGTTTCTTACCTCGGTGTGACTTAATTAGGTTAGGTGGCTCGTATATTGCAAAACACCTGTTGATTTATTGTATTCACGAAGAGGAATACATTTTAAAACATCTTAAGAGTTTCTTGTAACTACACCGTGGTATCAGGCTTGTATTGCATTTTCAAGATTTTACGATAAGTGTTTTTGAACACACTTAAATCGATGTGATACTAAATAGATATTTTTTTTACCCAGGGGAACTAAAATAGTTATTTGCGCTTCTAGTAGAGTTAAGTGAATTTTTCTGTGTGAGGTCGTATTTTGTGGACCGAAGCGGAGCTGAGGTCGATAAACACGACCGAAGACAGAAAAAAAAAATTACCTACGAGTAGCGCATTACGTTTTTTTTACTACCAAGGAGTTAAAATCTTATTTTATTAATAATATTTTTGACATTTATATATTTGACAATTCAAGAAATCATTTTTTTTATGGAATCACTATAAAATTAGAAATAGTAGTCTTGTGACTAGATGTCCCCCTGCGGTATATGTAAGCACACTTAGTGTCCTTGTGCGGTAAATCGTTTTTTCTGTCTTTAGTTACTGTTTTGTTTGTATTGATTTTATCTATCTTGATATAGTACTTTCCATTACTGTCGACTTTTTGATTAAGTAATTTCAACTTATCTAGTTGGTAGTGAGAAAATATATATTTTTTTTTAGTTTAAAAGAATATTTCTACGAATTTAGAGCTCCCGAATTGGACTGAAATTAAATTAGCTCATTTGATAATAAATACCCTTAGTAATTAAGATATCGCAAGAAAATTTAATATAGTTTGGGTTATTTTCGGGTAGCCGAGTTCTATATTGTAATTAAAATCGGGTTTTTCAAAAAAGAGCTGATTTTTTTTATGTTGATCTTAAAATGAACCTCTTCATTGATAAATGAATTATAAAATGAAACAAATGTCAGAAAATTAAAACAAAGTTTACCACACGTGTTTGGCTTGACTACTAATATATTCACGGTACTGTGAATGTATTAATATTCAAGCATAAAAAATAGTAATGAATCAATGCAATTTTTTTTATTATCAGTTTGTTTTAAAAGTCTTTCTATGAAAGAGCACGGGCTAAGAAGCACAGTTTTCAGACTCTTAACTTTTTTTTACGAAGATCATTCTTCAAAAAGAAATTACTGGGTCAACTAGATCAACAGTAAAACACTGACCACTATTTTTCTTATTGCTGCTACCAGAAATCTGGCAAAAAAAAACAAGAACAATGTTGTTCTTATAGTCCAGTGATAAAATAAATATAAATTGCAATAAATGATCACGGGCTGTGATAAAGGATAGTAGTAGATGGTAACAGAACACTCCTGTTAGTTTTTACCTGGTGGTTTGCGTAAGGTGTGTCCTCTATCTTGTTAGTGGTTAGTTGCTTAACCCTCAAGTAGTGTTGTGATATTTTCGGTACATATATTACGTTGTGGGGTTTCAGCGGACCCCATTTTATTTTTACATAGAAGTAAAAATGGAAAGACAATTAAAGCAATATTAATGTAAAAAAATATTTATTTGTAGTATCTTGAACATAAAAACCACTAAAGATGAAAACAAAATGAATTTTAACAAAAAAATTAAATAAAATTCAATGAGTTGATTAAAAATCCGAACTATTTACAATGCTTTTTATTTTAGTCTGGGGTCTGCTTAGACCCCACAACAGCACTTAAGGGTTAATATGCATCTTACGATAAAAATAACCAATTTTGTTAAGGAGGAAATTTCCAACAATTTTTGTTTGGATAATTTTTTTAATATATTAGTAACAATCATGAGCAAACTTGTAGCTCTTGAAATTCTCTATAAGTTTCATATATTATAAATTTTCATAGGTACTTTGGTACGGTTACAGAGGGCTCAACTCGACTTTCAGTCCAAAAAGCAATGGGGTTATACTAACGTAAATTTCAATTTCATTAATATTTATTGTTGGAACTTTTTTTTATTTAATGATAACACAGACCAACAAGGATTTTGTGACTGGATAATTTGTTATTTTCTGGCTTAGTTAGGACCCATTGACTGTTTAGCAGTCATGCATTTTTCTGTTTCCATCACGTATATTTTTGTTCAGCTATAAGCCATATTTTTAGAAAGATCGAAAAAAAATAAAATTTTGGACCATCCTAATGGCGTAGAAAATGGTTTTTAATTTTTTTGTTACTTTATTCAAAATTGGCAGTATCGAAAATAGCCGTATGCATAAATTCAGAATTTTGTCCCTGTTTTATTTTTTCCTGGCCCACTGTGCGGTTGTTCAAAACAAAGGTGATGGACAAAAACGGAAGCTTTATTCTAAATCAGCATAACTAAATTACCCAAAATCAGCTTACGGATCCAAATCATTTTCAAAAGTTGAAAATTTGTTGGCCTGTGTAATTATACAATTATTGGGGAGACTAACATCTCTACTCTAAATTTCTTTACTCCCTAACATCCCTACTCCATAACATCCCTACTCCACAACAACTCTACTCCGTAACATCTCTACTCCATAACATATCTACTGCGTAACAACTCTACTCCACACTATATGCACATTATTAGCCACTTAATAATAATTATTGTATTTCTAAAATTTTCCTATACAAAATATAGGCAGCTTCAAATATTTCGGAGACACCAAACTAAAACTATTTTAAATGAATATAATTATGTACTTTTACATGGTACAGAAACCTGAAAACAAACACAAAAGACAGAATAAAAATTTCCACTGAAAACTTCTAAAACTACGTGATAACAAATCATTTGTATTTTTTTAGCCAGATTTAGCTGTAAAATAGCAAGAAAATTAAATGGTAATGGATGGATACACAAAAAAAAACAGTCACTGAGATTGAAAGACCAACAAATGCGTGGAAAGAACTATATTAAAGGAATAAAATTAAGCTCTATGAAGTTCCATGAGAATTGAGGCATAATGAGGCATAAAGGCTGTCAAAAAACAGAAACAAATAGATAGGGTTGATACAATTTCCCAGGTATGATGAACAGGAGTAGATAACCTGTTATCAAAATACCATTTAGCTTTTAAAACACCATTTATTTATTTATTTATTTATTTATTTATTTATTTATTTATTTATTTATTTATTTATTTATTTATTTATTTATTTATTTATTTATTTATTTATTTATTTATTTATTTATTTATTTATTTATTTATTTATTTATTTATTTATTTATTTATTTATTTATTTATTTATTTATTTATTTATTTATTTATTTATTTATTTATTTATTTATTTATTTATTTATTTATTTATTTATTTATTTATTTATTTATTTATTTATTTATTTATTTATTTATTTTATAGTGATACAGGGACCTTCATTTGAAGGTTGTTTATACCTAATACTGTTTCATGTTACAAAAATTTTAAATGATATAATTATAAATCCATTTGGCATTTTCCCAGGACATTTCTTCTTATTTTATTCAAATCTTTATGTAAATGCATCATCTGCAGTATATCAGCTGCATAGCCAGTTCTTGTATATAATTAAGAAGATCTCCATAATTATTTTCCAATATTTTACCAAAAAATCGGTTGAAAACTTTTACAAAAATTTTGACATGACAGTAATTGACAGTTGCAATCCTGGCATTAAATAATGCCTTTGCTCCACAAAGAGGGTAGTGATGAATTTGTGAAAATGATGCTTAGACAGAAAAAGCCGAAAGAAGAAGAGCATGAAGACCCAAATCTATTTCTTTTTCTGAATTCTTCTTGATTCCTTGAATGAGAAATCCCTAAAAATATTTTAGGAACATTTTAAATTTATTTTTAAAACAGTTATCAAAAACTCTATTATAATCTAAATTATTTTATATTTCATTCTATTTTGTGTTTCTTATCCTAAACCAGCATTAATTAACCCGTGCCTCTTTTAATTAAAAATAAAAGAATATACTGAGATATCTTTATGTAAACTTTTAAATATTCAAATATAAAAAATATATTAATATGTAAATTTGAAAGAAACCGAGTTAAATAAAAGGTGGTCTGCGTTATAAAACTGATACCGATTAAATAAAATTGGGATAAATCTTTTTTATGTTAGGTATTGTAGGTAAAGGAATCCGATAAATATACCTGTAATATTATAATTAGTAAATACCTATAATAAAATTGAAATAAATCAATTTAATCTTTCAAATTGTATTTATGACCCTGATAATAACGTCTAAGGTAAAAAATTACTGTAAACCTTACACTAAAAAAGATCTAGTTTGGTCAACGAGATCAATAGTTAAATGGGGAACAACCACTTTTCTGCTTGGTGCAACCAAAAATCATGCAAGAGCAACTAGAAAAATTGTTGTGTTATTGAAATCTAAGTTTTATTTCTGGCAACTACAAAATTCGTGTTGTTGCCCTTATCAGATTTTTAGTTAAGCCACCAGAAAAATGCCTTTTGATCTGGTTGCCCCTACCATAATTTTTTTTGGTGTATGCACGTGTAAAACATTTTATTTTTAACCATACACTGGATAAAAGCATAACTGAAAATAGATCTGGCTGGGGAAAGCAGATCGATAGTTAAATCGGAACTATTTTTCCAACAACACAACTTATTGTGGTTACCAGAAACAATACTTAGATATTAAGAATCTCGTAATAGTCCAGTCAAATAATGAAAAATTCCTATATTAAATTTCAATAAATGTACAAGGGCTGATATTTTAAAGGGTAGTAGTGGATAGTAACAGAACACTCCTGTTAGTTTTTCACCGGGTGATTTGCATAATTGGTGTCCGCTATTTTGAATTTTAGGGGTGAGTGATGTTATCTCGCTAAATATGCATCTTACGATAAAAATGCACATAACCAATTTTGTTAAGGATGAAATTTACAACAATTTTTGTTGGAATTATTTTTTTAATATAATAACAATCGAGTTATAAATATTCAAAAATGACCATGTTGGGGGTGAAATTTTTTTTTTCCTTTTTTCAGCCAAATTATTTAACGGAGCATAACAGTGGTTATGAGGAAACTTGTAGCTATTGAAATTCTTTATAAGTTCTATAAATTATGCATTTTCATAAGTATTTTGTCATGGTTACAGAAACCAACGAAGGTATATGTTTTAAGGAAATTCCAACGCTGTAGTATGCTGGTAAAATAAAATAATAAAATATGTATACATAAAGGGCAGTAAAAGATATCGGCAGATTAATTTTATAGAAACAAAGATACCTTTATTATAATTTTATGATAACTACGATATCTATCTCACTACGTAGATGTTAAATAGAAACAAAAAAGTATCAACTGGTTGTTGACATGAACGTTATAATTAAATGATATAATTTAAATATTTAAATGCTAATGTGATGGTATTTAAACTAGCCTGTGTTGCCAACTCCAAGAAAATAAATGACAAAACATTTACGGTTCCTGAAATAAATTAAAATATGGGTCATAAAGTAGTAGTTATAGTTATAAATTATAAGTTATAATTTATAACTTAAGATAGTATGCAATTCAGGTCAGTGAAATAATTTTTAAATTAATTGTTGGTGAAAACATCTGTATTTAGAAAAAATTAAATTCTAAAAAATTAGTGAATACGTTTTAAAATTATGGAAGATCTACCTTTCTTTCAAAAAAGCCAAAGTTCAAGTTAAAGTTCTGAAATTTTAAATCACACTCTCTTGTCAGTTGGGGGTACCGCTATCTAAAAAACGCAAATCGTTTATGATATGAATATATAACTCCAATATTATATGGGTATTACTAAATATATAATAATAATAATAATAATATATGTTTATTCCAACCACTAAAGGATCATATACAAAAAATACAATTGAAAATAATAATAAGAGCATATACATGAAAAATAATTAACATTAAACCTAAGTAAAGCGTAAGAAGCGCCAGTTAGCGATTACTGGAGATTGCCAGAAGACGTCAGATTCTATTAAGGCTTTAAAAAGGGTGTTGGTAGACAAATTCCAGCGATGTACGCAGCTAGAGAGTTTTTTACGGCGTAGAGCAGCCAAATTATCTACACGAGCAAGCGCAAACATTTCCGAGGCACTATTATATCTCGGAAGTCGGTGCAGGATGCGAAAGGCTTCATTAAAACTTATACGCAGGGTACGCTATGATGCGGCGGTATGGTTACACCAAAGTTCACCCCAATAGAAATTGTAGCAGTATGTTTTAAATAAAAAGTTTTTAACAGTTGTTGAGTACTTGTTAAATTTTCTTGCTAGCATATTCGCAAGAGTACATAAATATTTGTAATGTCTTTTAATATCCGAGTTGCACTCAGTTTTCGTTGTGCATGGTAAAAATAACTACCAAATCATTTTTCAAAAAATTGACAACATTGCATAGACTTATTAAAATACTAACACTGTATATTTTACAAAATTAGTTAAAGACTATACTTTGCATAATTGTCGATTTCTTGACGATGATAATGAAAAGTTTAAATAAATTAGCAATTTACTATGAATAATTTTGCCATCAGATTCATTAATATACGCTCATAAAATTTCACAAAATATAAACGAGTTCAAGATTGTGCAAAGGTAGATCTTCATTTGCATCCAATGTTTTAAAATAATACTAGCTTTTTACAAACTGAACTTAAATGATCAACATCCAAATCAACATTTTTTCATCTTTCAAAAAAAAAATTTAACTTAAATTTTTGTTTTATTGAACTTTTGGGCCTATATTGCCCTACTACGCTAGGAAGCAGTGACTCCAATTGTCGCCTAGCGACATTTTGACGTCAACTCTGATGTAATATTTTAAAACCGCTGCTTTGCGACAAATGGAGTTACTGCTTTCTAGCAGTATAGGCCTAATATGGGCCTACAGGGAAATTATTCTTTTGTTGGCGGCAATATTTTATTTTGCGTTTTAAATAGTTTTATTGTTATTTGGGAAAATGCAATATATTATTCACTGTTAATAGTATATAATGGAATGCGTAGCATTACATATCTTTACGGCTTGTTTATTACGCTTAGAATAATAGATAAAATGCGTATCTTTAAAATATTTGGATATTTAACCCTCTACCACAGACATCTTATTTATGTAACGTTACTACAGACATGGCGTAAAAATTACGCATCCCTTTAAATAATTTAAAAGTTGTGCAAAATTTTTAAAATATTTACTTATTTATCGTAAACTGGTTCTTTATACCTTTAGTTATTTAATTACGGATGCAATAGAACATAATATTTAAATGGTTTATTTATATAATATAATTTGTATTATAATTATTTTTTGTTATTTTTGACTGCGTATGTAAATTTATTTAAAAAAAATTGTAGAAGAAAGATCCAAATGACGTATTTTTTACGCAGCCAAATTTTAAATAAACACGTGAAAAAATACTGTGCAACATACCAACAACTTCTCCACTCCGATATAGAGCGGACTGGATTTAGAAAACTGAAGCTCCGAAAGGTACTGAGACGCGGAAAGCCGCAGTTAGTCGGAGTGGGGGGAAATCACAAATTGCGTACTATCCAGGCGTAAAATCTACGACATGTCTGTAGCTAAGGGTTAAGTTAAAACTTTGAACGCAATAAAAATTTTTAATTTCGTAGGTCGAGGGAAGTATTTTTCCCACTTCTTTAAAATGGTTAAGAATAATTATTCTATTATAATTATAATCCAAAGAACTTTTACCTCAAGAAGTTATTTCAGACCAATGTTTATGAAGGTGTCATCGCTTTGTTTGTTTGATTACATAAACGTACGCGATTCTGCTTCTGGTGTAAACATAAGTATCGCTAGTTTTGACCTTCTGGTGCGTAATTTTCACTTTATCATTATGATAAATCTTTACACCTAAATTTTAAAAAACTACTATACTACAACACTATAATTATGTTTGATAATGTAATATAATTAAATTTATTTAAATTAAACTACTAGTTCATATAAAACTCAAATAAAACTAATATTTCTTAAAATTTACAATAAAATATCTAAAACAGGTATTGCAACCGGCAACACTGTATTGCTTGACAAAGTTTACGATATTAGACTGTGAGTTTACACATTCTTTCTCTCTCTTTACGCGTACTAATGGTAAACAATAGTCACTCCCCACCACCCCTCACCGTAGTTGGTTCACGCTTCAAACAAAGCATACGGTAGATTTCATCATGTTCATTCTTGAGGTAATAGTTTTTTGTTATAATCAAACCAACTTTTGATTATTTATTTTATATCTATTTACAAAATTATTATTATTTTGTACAACCATTCTCACTATCCCTAATATAACTTAAAGTGTTTAATTTCTTTTAAATGATGTTGTTACAAAATTAGGTGCTAATTGAATTGTTATTAAATAATCGTTTAATTGTTTAAGCATAAAACAACTGAAACTAAGCATGACGGCGCTAGATTTTTTTCGCTAATTAACGAGGCGATATAATGAATGAACTACTAGGCGGGTTTTTATGAAGTTTAACATCGCGGAACCATTTACATACTTAATAGCCACTTAAGGTTATGAATTATGTACTTTTCGACGATAAATTTTAGTCTTAATCGCCTAGAATAGGTCACACAGAATTACACAAAATATCATCATGTTATTTATTATACTCTTCGCAGCATTACAGATAAAAGAGACAGAAGTCAGATAATAAAAGAGCTATCGATAAAAGAGCTACCAATACTTGAGAGAGATATATCTCTAATGAGAGACTCAAGCTAATGCATTAAGTCTTGACTTCCTCCAGAATTCGCAGTCGCTGACGACTGCGACTGGGTAGCCGCGACCGAGTCGATAAGACATCTCCAATGAATTTTAAATGTCCGTGTTTTCCTAGCTACTACCGAGTCACTACTAACTACTGGTCGCCGTTCGTTTGGACGCCGGTCGCTTGACCGCTCCGGGAGCAGAGGCACGACTAATTCGCCACGAGTTAGTCGGTGAAACAGGTGGTTTTGCACTGTGACAAGTACTTGAAATCCCTTCACCTCTCATCAACTTTTACCGTTTTACTTTCCCTTGCGTTAGTAAAAAATTTTCGAAAAATTTTTATTGCTTTTTTTACGTTTCCGGACGTTTTATATCCAAAAAATATGATTTCCGTCCGGGAAATTTGTGACCACGACCAAGACAAGAAAGCTTTGAGTTAAAGACTTCAAATTTGACCATAGGCTGATTATTCAAAGTTCTAGGCTGGGATTCTTTTTGGTAAAAATCGGATTGGGGTAAGGGGGTAAAATGGGGGTAAAAACATTTTTTTCAAATACATTTTTTTTTCTATTTATTTTTCGTGTTACGGAAAAGGAAACTTAAAAAAAATTGAAAAACTTTGGATTTTTTTTTAATTGTTTTTTTTGAATATTGTTTTGTTTTTGATTTTAATGAACCTAGGGCTATAGGGGAAAGTATTATTTTGTCGGCAGAACTATTTTCTTAATGATAAAAGGAGGAGATTCTCTTCTTCCGCTTGATAATTCAGAAACATTAAAAGAACCGACTTTTTAGAGATATTCATACTGATTGAAAGGCATAAACTCGCAAACAAAAAAATTACTCTTTATAAAATGGCCAGATAACAGAATGGCGACTGGCGAGACCGAGGAAAACAGGTAGGGTCGTAACGACCTGGTCGCCACTACCCGGTCAGCGACTGCGAATTTTGGAGGAAACCGTAACTTTACAAATACCAAAACAATACTAGTGGGGTTGTGAGGCAACGTAGTGCCTTTCAAATCACTGCGACTAATGAGATCTATTGTGAATCCCCTTTATAATTTAGTCCACATCAAACTTTACGGTTCCAAAGAAGCTTAAGAGTTTTGTGGATATACTTGGGATATATCTGCAGATCTTGGGTATACCTGTTCATTGAACAGTGTTCAAGATATTGTAGCCTTTTGCGAACAATGGCTTCGCAGAAGCAAATGATGTGTTCGGCTGTTTCTGGTGCTTCTGAGCATAGACGGCAGGTGTCGATTTCAGATATGCCCATTTTTTTATCTTAAAGGGCTGTGTCCGGTTATATATTATAGGTTTTTAGTTCCGGCTTGCTGAGATCGAGTATCTTTCTTGTTCGTTCAGGTACATATCTCATAAATAGTTTTGCCTTTCTTAAGTTTTGGCCTTTTCAATATCAAGTTTTGATTTTTGTTTCCTATTCTTTAATTGCCTCTACCAGATAGCTTTTGTTAAAGCCACGGAAAAGTTCAGGGCAAGTAAATAGAGTGCATGCTCCTTCTCTAGCTAGAGAGTCTACAGCTTCATTGCCTTCAACACCCTCGTGTCCTGGTACCCACATTAAGGAAACCTTGTTTGTTTTTGCCAGTTGCTTGAGGATTTCGTAGCATTCGCAGGCAAGTTTTGATCCAAATACACATGAACTTAGTCTAATGCATTATAATGGTGGGTTTTCAAACGAGACATAGTCATCATCTAATGTGTTTGACTCGGTAAGCTAAAAATATATTTTTCAGGGACCCCATTTCACCAACTTTTCGGGGTGTCTAGCATCCAAAGGAAATTCCTAGAGATGGTGATAGTGACAGCGATTTTGAGGAACTGTCACTGACTGTGACAGTTCCGACAAAATCACGGTGACAAATCACGGCGACAAAATCACGGCTTCTATACTATTTTTTACAAATAAATAATTTATTTTTTAAGTCTTAAATCTAACTTTATTTGTGCGCAATCGCTGTTATAATGAAAGTTAATAATTAGTTTAATTCAAGAATTCTTAAATCAGCTAGAAGCAACCACCGTGTATCTTTTAAATCAAAGATTACAATATATAATATAGGTAAACCACTTTAAAAATAACCTTGTTTTCGCATGCGTGCGATTAGCACCAATGAAATACTGGATACGTGACAACGGGTATACGCTTCTCGTGATTTTATTGGATGGTAATTACGCGCATACGAAAACAAGGTTATTTTTATAGTGGTTAAACTGTAAATCAGTTCCAAAATCACCGTTCTGATGTCACGGTGATTTCTTTAAAAACGGTTCCGCCTAAGGAGAGGTGCCAAAATCACCGACAGTGATGTCACGACCCGTCCCTAAAAGGAGCCCGATCCAGGGCCTGACGATATACAAATAGCTTAATTTGAATGTACTTTAAAACATATACAGGGTGTCTAAAAATGCGTCATAAGGGAGCTACGCCCCTTTGAAATTGGCTAAAAAAATCGGTTTTTATTTAATAACTCAGGAACCCTTTGAGATATATTAACGAGGTATTGCACGTGAATTAATCCTAATAAGGCCCATCTTTGTATGTAATTTTCACGTACTTATTTAAACCAGGGGTGTGCGAAACGGGGGGGCCTTATCAGTTTTTTGTCCCAAACTTTTTCTCGAAAACGGTTAATCCTACAGTATTACAACAAGAGTACCTTTTTATGTATTTTGACCTGAGGAATCATATTTCAAAAATAAAATTGCAAAAAAGTTACACAGAAAAAAGTTTGGGATAAAAAACTGATAAGCCCCCCCCCTCGTTTCGCACACCCCTGGTTGAAATAAGTACATGAAAATAACACATAAAAACGGGCCTTGGTAGGATTAACTGACGTGCGAAACCTCGTTGATATATCTCAAAGGTTTCCTGAGTTATTAAATAAAAACAGATTTTTTAGCCACTTTCAAAGGGGCGTAGCTCCCTTATAACGCATTTTTAGACATATGTTTATAGGAACTTTTGTCATATTTTATGATGTAGAATCATCTGTTAAAATTTCCGATGCTAATTCAAATACACCGTGTATAAAATACAGCTGTGAGAAAATAATGATATAAAAATGGTCACCAGCTCTTAGACTATCATATGTAAATTAAAGCAGAGATCAGAACAATATTACGAAGGGTATTTAACAAAAAAGAGAGCATGGAATTCCTTCTCAGCTTGTTTATTTGTGGTAGAACAAATATAGAACATATTGCGTTAAAAAAAAAGATATTACAGAATGTAATAAATGTCCAGAAATTACTAATGACTGGAATTTATATAGTTTATGGCTAATTATAATAATTTTATTGTTATTTTAACTAGATGTCTTACAATTTTGCTACAAAGCATAGTTGCCTAATTAGGAAAATTTTATAGCCAGTGCCATGTGCCAGTTTTAAAACTTTTTATCTGTTTTAGCAAGCCTTTCAGATATGAAAATAAGGTTTTTTGAGGTTAGCGCCTCAAAATACATAGGAATACAATGGTTTCCGCAAAAAAATCTTGACCTTTTTTCTCGTGGTCAAGTATTTTTTCGGAGACCATTGTATTCTTATGTATTTTGAGGAGCTAAATTCGAATTTGAGGTCGAAATAGCACATCATCGAATTAGTTTTGGAAATAACCTCGAAAAACGTTATTTTCGAGTATATGAAAGAAAAGTTTTTCGAGGGTACCTCCAAAAAACTAATCAGATAAGGTGCTATTTTGGCCTCAAATTCGGATTCAGCGTTTTAAAATACATAGGAATATAATGGTCTCCTAAAAAATTCTGGACCTTTCGTTCTTTCTGTTTGGCTGTGATATTTGCAAAAGCCCTCAAGCTTATTTTTAAAGAATCCAAAACGGAATTGTTGGTTGTTATTTTGAGAAGCTTTCTCGGAGAAGGTGTGAAGATACATCAATTTATTTTCATGCAATATTTAAATTTGGAAGTCAGGCATTTGTAATAACATTTGCATTTGTTAGTATGTTTATTATTAGAAACCTTATATAGATAAAAATTACAGAAGCTCTATCCAAGATTATTATATTCTAATTGTTATTTAATGTCTTTCTTCTTACGGTAGCTGTAAATCAAGATATACTCTAAAATTTATGTTTAGTTTTATTGTATCACTTTTCAATAAGGACTGTGATACAATGTTAGTAGAATGTTACATATGTTATTAATGTAACTCCCACAATATACGATGTAACCGTGGGCAGAATTTATTCTGATAATTTGTATACTATCAGTTTGAACTTTAACGTAAAATATTTACTAGCATTGTAACAAGATTCTAGTTAAATTACTATTATAGTAATTATTTAAAGGAAATGTAGTACTTACATCGATAAAGAATGCTATTCAAATAATACAATATGAAAATAATCACGACTTATGTCTATCTACCCATACAAAAAATCGAATGCCTTAATATAAAGTATATATTTTATATAAGGTTGAAAACATAAAAATTGTATGATAAAACATCCAGAAAATACGTGTGAAATTAGAGTTACGATATCCCGGTAATTTTATCCTAAAATTATTTTATCTAATAATCATTTCATCTAGTAAATATTATTATATTTAATTAATCTCTGGTTTATTTCATCCCGAAGGGGTCACTTCATCTGTACTTAGTACGGTTTTGCTCTGGTTTTCGTTTTTTTCTTTCTTTCGGGTAGCGCCACACAAAAAATGAAAATCGAAAATTTCCCCTCTTTTCCCCTTAAGCTTAGGGATACGAGATTTGGAATTTCATTTTATAAGGTTCCGGTGCCGGAGCTTAAAAAAATATATGTAGAAGCCTTCATTAACTCAAGACGGCAACCCTATTACATTAATTTGACAATGTAAATTTTTTGATTTAGGCAGGTTTCAGTAGAATAGAATCCACGTATCGTACCCTTAAGCTTAAGGGTAATCGAGGGGAAGTGCGATGCTCTTTTATTGTGTGGCGCTACCCGAAAGGAGAAAAGCTAAGTCCAAAAACCGAAAACTAACGAAAGAGAACGAAAGAATAAAGTAAGACTAAGATAAAGTGATCCTACTTTATTCGAGGTATAGGGATAAGTAAATAGTATATTACGCACTGAGTACCCGAACCTAGTTCTTAGTGCACGAGAGTGCGTTTTTTAAGAATGAGCAGCCGATGTGCACTGAAATGGTCTGCGTCGAGGTGCGTATACTATTTTTTCTACGATCTAAAACACCTAAACATCAAAAAAACGCAAAAGTTATCATAAAATTAGTTTGTCAATTTGAGGTAATGTGTTTAACTTTTACTAATTTTCTGACAGCAGGTATGTAAAATCAGTTGATTGTCACTTCCCATCCGTTGTCATAGGCAACGGATGGAAAATACGCACTAACTACTAACTAGGTCGTAGGAAATAGTTATTTATGGTACTAGTGGGTAAAGTAAGATATTGCCCATGAGAAAATTAACCTGCTTGGCTGACGCCTCGTTTGGACGAGGAGTCAGCCAAGCAGGATAATTTTCGAAAGGGCAATATCGGTTTACCCATGAGTGCCATACAAGGTTTTATCCAATAAATAGCTTAGGAATTCATATTTTTAATTAAAATTTTAATGACATTTACAAGAAAATAATTTGACAAGTGATAGTTGAGTGGGTAAAATAAATAATTATCCACTCAATAAAGTAAAAGCCACGCGGGGTTTATTATTGAGTGTATCTATTTAAAATAAAGCTGGTAATTGTCTTATCATCTGTATGTATTGGATAAAAATAAATTGTGCAGGTTGAAAATTGAATGAAAATGATAAAATTTCCTGCTTGCTACTTTAGTTAATAAGTAATACTTATGTTAAATAACACAGGTTTACAAAAAAAAAGCGACCTGTTAACTTCACGGGTAACTGTGTAGGTCTTGAATACTTTCTGAACGTTGAGATGTTGTCCCGGGGCCGCTCCCAAAAAATCACCATTTTGACCTCCAAATGACCTTGAAATCTCGTTTTCCTAACGTGATGGGGCAAAACTGACCCCGGGATCTGATTCAGGGTGCCAAAATACCTAGGAATACCATGGTCCGGTCAAATAGTCCTGACTTTTTTTTTGTAAACCTGTGTAATTATTTAATATCGAACAGAATTGGTTCCGCCGATATTATAACTGATACAATATTACAGAGATATGATATAAAAAAGTAATAACTTATAATTACTTAAATCTGTAAATTTTTAAAATATTTACTATACCTACTGAAATAATTTTTATAGAATTGTGAATCTGGTAAAATAAAAATGTTGCATACCGGTACTAATTAAACAGATTATTTTAACGTATAGATTTTATTAACAGTAAATACAAGAGTATTTACGGCAAATAAACTGTTGCTAATATATCTAGAATGGTTGAAATATATAGGATAAATACAATATTTACTAAAGATATGAAGAGGTCAGGGGAAAAACGATCAGAGTCACAAAAACTACTTTTCACAGAATAGCGAAATTAAGGTTTACAGACTCATATTGTATGATTACAGTTGCAAAGTAACGTCAATTATTGTTTCATCTCGTCACATACTTATTTTACAGCAAAATAATATTACCTACCAAGGTTTTTAACATTACCTTTGAGGTTCAAAGCGAAAGATGCAACAGAACTACACATATGACTTTATAAAATCGATCACAGTCCAGGACTCTGATCGTTTTTTTATGTTATAAAGCAGCCCAACAGGCTAAGTGTGCAAAATCATAAACAAAGTCGTAGTTTTCCACATTAAATTAAATTTAAAAAACAAAACTTAATTCTTAGTCTAAGCCCGGTAACGTAACCTTTTACTTTAAGTTTCTTCAAAACATCCGTAATACGTCCACTTATAGGTCTTATTATTATTGGTACTAGGGCCTTCATCCTCATTTTCCTCACTAAATTCCATATTTTTTACAAACTGCCACTCCACAAATTAAACTACCTGCTTAACGCCATTTACAATCAAAAATACGTTTCCTTAGTTACCGATGCGAAACTATGGACTTTTTAATTTAATTGTTTTTTATGGTATCGCTCGGACTCTGACCGTTCTTACGCTGTATATCGTTTCTATTTAAATTCGTTACAGCGACTGTAATTGTTTTTGCTTAAAACCGACAGTCACCTGAAAGCTTGGGTCGCGAACTACAAGATGGTGTATATAACGAATTTTCGACAGAAATGGACTATGATCGTTTTTCCCCTGACCCCTTCATATGTTATGCTTCAAACTTGTTTTAAGTAAACTACTTCAAATATTCATTAAAACTTTTTTGGTCCTCTATAAATGATATAATAATAACTTAATAAATCTTTTTAAAAAAGAAAAAGAATAAGAAAAAAAAAAGAAAAAGAAGAGTGCCAGCACTACAAGGTAAGGGAACTGATTTCTTTTTTTTTGCTATAATAATGCCGAACTTCTGCGACAGAAGTACTACATTAGTCAAGTTATCTTTTGACCTTGGTAAGTATCCGACAGTATTTCAAGCAGAAACTTTCGCAATATCTGCTTGTGCTTTTGAAATTACTAATAAAAAATACTCCAACAAATACATCTACATTTGGACTTTTTGCCATATCCCCTTGCAGGATAACATCGAGATCTGTGGCCGACTGTAAACAAGTCCTAAACAGCCTTCCGACTAACAACTCTGCCTTTCTAAGCTGAAAGGTCCTACCTGTGTATGTTAAACCTATGTAGATAGGACCTTTCAGCTTAGCACGGCAGAACTATCTTAGACTAATCTGGGTACCCGGTCACAGCGATATCCCCGGTAATGAGGGGTTCAGCCAGTCCATTTATTGGACCTGAGCCTTGAGTAGTCGAACTGCGTCATTAAAATGGATAAAAAAACTGGCTTAATCGAAGTTTTATCCAACACTGAAACTCGGAACTATTATCAGTTTTCTAACTGGTTATGGTACTTTTAACAATTTTCTTTATAATGAAAATTGTCCAGAGTAAAAGCTGTAGTTTCTTCGATTATGGTAAAGAAACTGCATCCCACATTTTGGGACAATGTCCTGTTTTCTCACAGAAAAGACTGCGATTTTAAGGTTCACCATCAGTTCAACCTAGCGATTTAGTCGATCTTTCATTAGGGCAGATCATACCCTTTTTAGATGCGTTTCCCCACATGGGGAATATCATCCTAATCAAATGATGATCCATCTGGAATATCATCCTAATCAAATGATGTGTCATCCTGGATAATGATGATAATGATTATGATGGTAATAGAAAATTTTGCCTGATGTTTATAATAAAACAATAATATATTCGATGCTTAAAAAACATACAAAAGTCATCTCCAATGGTTTAAAGTTTATATATTAGTTGATAAGGGAAAAACAATCTGTTTTTGTAAAATTCAAATAAGCTCATAAATAATATTGCACCTGTATTACCTCAAGGTACACAAGTTTTATATGCAAAACTTATACAGAGTGTGTCATTTTAACTTAAGAATTATGAATAAACAACAATTATCTACTATTAAAATAATAAAGTGATCAATATCGGTAATCAATTACATATAAACTAATATGTTTATTATAGTATGATGATATATGATATTATATTATGTAATTTAATATCTATATTTTTTCATAATGTATAATTATAAGTTTATGATTTCTGCATTTGTTTTCATCGTCATCATCAACATCTTATCTTGGCCCTTATTCGCTCAATATTCATAATTTTAATACTCGTTATAGGGAAAATATAATGGTACCTAATCATAATACAGCTTAATTTGAAAGATCTCCTTACTATAATTGTTTGTCACTATACAATGCCTTACCATATGAAATTAAAAATATTGATAAAATTTATGTGTAAAAAAAAGTAAAAAATATTCTAGTCAAAGGGTGTTTATACACCTTAATTGAATTATTTTCTTATAATTTTAATATGTGATCTTTTAGCATCTTTTTTACAGTTATTTTGTGATATTTTTCTTATTTATTTTTTTTATTTTTTACTATTATTGTATATTTTTATTGTATATATTTATGTGTGTTTTTTTTAACTTTTAATTGCTATGCATATAATAGATATATGTTTTTTTTGTATAATAAACCTGTAGGAAAAGTTTAATTTTACGGCCTAGGTCGCAAAAGTAACATAGACGACGTTGATTCGTTAACTGATATTGAAACTGTTGACATTTGAGTTTTTTAAATTCTAACTTCTTTGTTGTCAAAAATACAAATGTATTTATTAATATACAATCAAATAAAAAATAGTGTATGATACACTGGCGAAAAGTTGATTAATAATTAAAATTTTGCAAAGGTGATAAGTGAAGCGGTTCTAATGTCAGTATAAGCCGGTGGTTCCCTCTACTACTAGCCCACACAAGTCATGGACTTAGGGGATGATTAATTAAGTAGAATAGTACGAGGTTAAACAAACATGTAATGTAAAAAAAAAATGTCTGGTTCTCAAAAATCGCAGTTTTGAACTGCTCTCTCTCGCCCTCTCTCCCCCGCGCTCTCTCTTTTTTTTTTTTTAAATTTATCTATATATATTTAGCTTTTTATGATACAATTTATTATAATTCTTCAATTAGTTATTGGGATACCGCACACAAATGCAAATTTAGGCGGATCACCCATCTGTATTATTGTAAACTTTTTGTAAATATGAAAATATGAAATAAATATGAAATAAATATGAAATTATGCACCACCTAGGACTCCAGTTTTCGAGAAACCAAACAAACCTATTTATATTATTCTTTCACCTAAATATTTTGCAAATATTTGCTGGTAATTATCTGTATGTAATTTATAAATATTGATCAAAAAATTTTGTTATTAACCTCACAATTAATAATAAAATTATTATGGTGTTCCCATGATTTATTGCGTAATTAAATAATTTAATGGGAATATATACTGTAGGTTTTTCAGGGTTATTTTTTTAAATGGTATAGAATCTCTACCTTTTTTATTTGACGAATTAGATAAGTGTTCCTTTCATTCAAGCTTTATCACAGGAGGAAATACCTAAAGAAGTTTTTACCGAAATTATAAAATAAGTAATTGTTTCGGCAATTTTTTAATTTTGATAAAAAATCCAACTTTTTTAGTTACTTCCAACTTATAAACAATGCAAACAGAAATGCTGAGCTTCAGTTTTTAGCCTTTCGTTTATAATACTGCAATACCGCATGACGTATAACTGCAAAACTGCGTATATGCTGAAAGTATCAAAACTAAGATTTTAAATCCAGTGAAAAATCGATGAGGTTAAAAAGAACATTTAAAGTTTCGCAACTACTGGTTATAGTTTTTATTTTGATGTTTGAACCAATAATTTAGATTTTTTTTTTCTGAGGACCCCCATGTTGAATCCAGGCACGAATAAAAACACCATGTTTAAATTCTATATTACGCTTAGAAATTATCGATAGCTAGAGCCAGTTTGTCACATTTGGTTTTTTTATCCAGCTATTAAAATAAATATTATAATATACGAAATTATGAATTTATTAAAAGAGTGATTTAATATTTAGTTTAACTATTATAATAAAAATTAACAAAATTTATAATATCATCATTAATAAATACCTAAAATTTTGTAAAAAATAAATAAGACCATGTAATTAGATGATTTTTAAATTTATGTTTAATAACAATAGAGTAGCTACTAAACTATCTAAAATATAATAAATACGAAAAAATCCTATATACACTAAAGGCTGAATTATTTTTTTCTTCTCATCTAAATTTTGTTTTCAAACCTTACGCGATTTTGCAAGTTAGCTGCTACTCGGTTTTGCAAAATGACGTTAAGAGGTATTGTAGTATCATGGACGATTCAATTTTAATTATTTCGTTTTCATTTCCGACTTTTATGGCAGTAATATATTTAGTGCACTTGGTGTATTTTAGAAAATAAGTCTATAGAACATTTATTGGCTAAATTTAAAGGTTGTTCCTAATTATGTTTCAATTACTTCACTTTCTAACATAAATCACGAAATATAAGGAAGTGATTAGTCTCTTATAAAACAAATATTTTAATAATTTTAATTGTTAAAAGTTATTTTTGTCACTAATTATTTTTTAATTTGACATAATTGGTTGATAAAAATAAGGTCAGTTTAATTTTTTTTAACATTTAATCCGCTGCTATTTTGTTTCTAGCGAAAGACAAAAATCAAAAAGCAGAAGGAAATTTTTTGTGATTGTTTTAAGAAAATTTATTAAGTTCAGTATAAAAAAAGAATAAATAACTTTAACAATTAAAATCAAACGAATTATAATTTTGCATATAATTATACAAAATCAGTTATTTCTAAATAATTGAATTTATCATAAAATGATTAGAATCAATTTGAAATAAAAAAAGTAAAATTAGGCAGATTATGACATGAATCTGTTCTAGTATCTACTCGTTGAAATCAAAAGAGTAGTTTTAAAATTAAATGATCATGATTTGACAGAAATTATTTTTATTTACTTTTATATAATGGTATGAAGTACAGGAAAAAATAAGCTTCATACTTGTGTTAAGGGCTCTTCATTGATATTGATAAGAAATATAAATAAAATTTAAAGAGAAGCATCAGATATAATCCATTAGTGCATAGGAGCTACTTAAGTGCTTGAAGATTTAGTACGCAAGAATTGGAGGGATTGGGCGCATGTTAATGTTACCTTTAGGCTTTAATGAACACAAAGATGTATATTTTTACAAAAAATTTGACCTCAAATACTAAAATTTTACAAAAAAAAAATGGATCTTTATGAAGAATTAGAGATTAGTAGTTTTGCTCATAAGTATCCTGAAAATATTTTAAATAAACAGCTTACGTTCCCCCGTTCTAACATTACACTTTTTAGCTTATTCTTGTAATACTTGCGGTTGTTTTATGTATGTGCATACATTTATGTATCTATTTGTGTATAATTATTGCAATAAGTAGATTGGAATTTTAAGAAATAACATTTCTTAATGTTTCAATTTCAATTTTTCAGGATTGTGTTGAATTGTGTTTAAAAATATTTTGCCCATCCCTTAAAATGCTTATACCTATTCTTCTTCCTCTTCCTTTTTTTTCTTTCCTTCTTCTGCTTTTCTTTTCCTTTTCTTCTTCTACTTCTTTTTCTTACACACCTTAGCTTAGAACATCCCTAATATTGATTATAGATTTTCAAAAAAACTCTTGATTTTTGACATTTATTATTTATATACTGTATGTTTAAATACGTGTTTTGTGATTTTATTGTTAATATTATGTTTATATTGTCTTGTAAATTGAAGTGGACGTTACGTTACTGTGTTTTACATTTATAAATGTTTTCTTATTTTTGACCTTTTATGGATATAGTATTTTTATATATTTTTGGCTAGGTAAGATAAAGTTTGTTTTTCTTAAAATAATCTCTAACTTGTGTAATTTCTTGTAGTCTGACGATGATAATCGAAACCGGTAACTAACCTAAATTATTAATAAAGTGAATGATGACTAAAAGTTTGATTTTTTAAAATAAAAAAAAAATAAAAAAAAAATGTTTATTTTTAATTATTTATATGCTCATGCAGTAATGGGTTAAAGTATATTTAAATTATTTAAAAAATAATTACTCCATCTTTTTTTTTGGCCAATAAAAACGACAGAATGGCTTAGTTTAGATAGTGATAATTATGCCTGAATCAGCCTTTAATCGTAAATTTTACTGACCACATATTTTAACCAGAATTGTGATTCAATTGCTGCCTTATAGTTAACATTATTACTATAGCCTATTATGTAGTAAATTAAAGATCTCACACTGTTGCCGTTGTTTCGTATTTACAAGAAATCTTACTTACCGATAAAAAGTTCATTCATAATAATTTCTTGATGCTTCATTTATAATTTACGAATTTGATGTAATGCGCATGCGTAAGCAGTCGACTTCGCCAATTTTAATGCAAGGTCTTGGTAAAATACAAGGAATAATAGTAATTATGTACCAAGGTAGAGAAGACTTTTTTTATAGCCGAGCGTATTAAATCCCGAGCTGCGTAGCAGGGATTTAAGAGTGCGAGCCTATAATAGTCTTCTCTACCGTAGTTTATATATTAGTTTTTTTACTACTAGCACTATTTAACTATTTTTATTCAAATAAAATAAATTATTAACAAAAATTATATTTCTTGAAATTTTCATAAAAATCAAGTAGCCTGGATCAATGACATTTGATCAAATAAATATTTTGAACTAAAGTTTAAATTTTAGTTTTTTTTTCATAATATTTAGCTAATTATAATTATTGATTGTATTAATTGGTTATAATTATAATTATTATATTTAATAAATAAAAAGTTATTTAAGGCTATTTTCTTGGGTTTAAGTAATAAAAATTGTACAAAGGACTGAAACATTTAAAGTGACAGAAATCAATTGTTTATAAAATTTACTCCTACTAGGATATTATTGCTATAGGTGAAGAAAATTGATTTCACAGTTTGAAAACATGCTAAATAATGGTATGTTCTAAAGCTAGTAGTGAAAAAACTATTTTTAGGGTCTCTTCTATGAATTATGTTACTCTGCTGGAAAATTTTAATTATTTGATGCACATATTATAGAATATTATGTTATCTTCTTATTTATACAAAATAAACATGACACCAAAGCGGAAAAAAGATCGGGGCTACCTTTGCTTAGTTGGATAATGAATTAAACTTTTTAACTTAAATGTTGGTATAACTGGTCCACTGAAATACTACATTATAGGCTATAGCAATAATATTAACTCTGCCTTGCTAAGCTGAAAGGTCCTATCTGTATATGTTAAACCTATGTAGATAGGACCTTTCAGCTTGGCACGGCAGAACTATATACTGTTTTTTTGCAGAGGGATCATTTTAGTTATGATTACAATTTTTCTTTATTAAAAAAGTTGAACTATTCAACCGTTAACCTCATAATAACGAAATAAACTTTTAATTTAAATGTTAATAAAAGAATAAAATTCATAAATTTATGAAGTGCCCATCATTATTTTAATATTATTAATTAAAATTTCAAATAAAATTTTTATTAAATTATCGTAAAATAATTTTCTTATAAACATGAGGAAATGTCTATATCATATCAAAAATTTCTTAGTCGGAAGAAACACTATAACAAACAGTATCAAGTTTCTCACACCGTGGCTTGCTGTGATATACGAATTATTATAGTAGAGGGGAGGAGATACATAAAAGGCGATGAAATCTAGATACCCTGTAAATTGGATATGTTGATATGTAATCTATCCATTGATTCTATCTCTTTAAATATTTTAAGTATCTTATGATATTCGTTATTTAAAGTAACATTAATGGATTTTCTTGATTTTGAATGTAATTAAAGAATACCGAGTTTATTTAAGTACAGTTGTATGTAAATATATTTAATTTTTTATTTAATTAAAAAAATGTATTATTTTGATAAAATAGACAAAAATAGTCATTACCATAGAAAAGTATAATTATAGTTAAATATCAGGACCAGATTCTGGTAACCTAGTAAGTAATTAGTTATTGTGCGGTTTTTAATGGGACATGGTCCTACAAAGATAGGCACATTATCGGTGTAAGATTTAGCCTTACTTGCAGAAAGTGACACAAAATCCTTCCCTCTTGTCCATTAACAAATCCTTCATCATAAGGAACATAGATATTTAAGTGTTTTAGTAGAACATTACCCTTTCTGAACAACTGATTCAAATTAAATTATAAAAATTATTTCGGGTTGTAATTTGATCAAAAGCTTCTCAAATATATTGGATCGATTACTGGAAAAATTACAGTAACGTAAATTTTGGTTACTAAAGTATTTCAGTTTCCAGCTTTATATCTAAATTAGGTTATTTTAAGATAAAAAAAATCTTAAAAGGCCTAATAAGCGTAGGGATCCAGCTGTGGGAAAAATTAAGGGAAAGTTGCCCTTGTCCTTCTCAATTTAGGAAAATCTTACTCTCAAGTTGGAAAATTTAGTGGAGAGTTTTTGGCTTTTAAATGAATAGTAAATTACTAGTTTGATGAATTGGACTTTTTTTGCAATTTCTCTTCCAAAGAAAAATCTAATGGAATGATAAATATTATTCAGTGAATATTAAAATTTACCCAGGGAGAAGAGGTAAAAATAATTTATTTTTAGTACCAACGTAAAGCATATGCACCTTTAAAAACAGCATGAAAATAAGCTATTTAAGATTTAGAAGCTGAAGATTTAGAAGAGGTAAAAATAATTTATTTTTAGTACCAACGTAAAGCATATGCACCTTTAAAAACAGCATGAAAATAAGCTATTTAAGATTTAGAAGCTGGGGTTAAATTTTTATTATTTATAATAATAATAATAATAATAAAAATATACGATTTCAAGTCGACATCTTGCGCCGTTTTAAAGTTAAATGCACTGCATCTCTTGAAAGAATAACCCTGTATAACTACATAGTTTCTATATATGTAGATTAGTGGAATTAAATAATATTATAAAGAAATTAGTTTTATCATAAATGTTTTTGATTATTGTTAATTATGTTTTAATAGTTCATAGTTAATTAAGAACTAATGAGCCGTTTTATTGTAAATTGAAATAATTTGTAGTGCTATTACCAGAAAGAAAAGTTTTATATTTATGTACCTTGGAGGTGCCCTTAAAAAATACAAAAATTATACTTTTTAATGTTTTGTGCTCTGGATTTTTTGATAGGAAGCAACGTTTGTTTTTTTACAACTTTGATCTAGCGACCTGAAATTTTGTATACATAATTTTTAGATAATTTAGACCTCCAAGTTGTTGTCTGTCTATTTTTTAACGACCACCCTAATGTAGGTACCTGTATTATTTCTAGAGATCGGATTTTACCGAGTCGTGACGTCAAAATGTTTTATAAACTATCAAACTACTACATTTACAAAGAAAAGTATATAAATATTATGAAAATACCCTAACATTTTTATTTAAGTAAAAGAAAATTAAGAAAAAACTAAAAGATCCGAAAATTATGATTTAGTTGGACTTTTAAATAATCCAAATTTTATTTAATAGTAGGTATTGTACCATGGTGGCTGGGTATTACTTTTATCAAGTTACAAAAATCTGCCTGGCCAATCCTTTTCTATAACAGCTCACGTGACGTTTATAACTTGTGAAAAATGTTTTTAAAAATTTTTTCGAAATTATTATTTTTACTCAAATCTTTTGTTTTAGATTTTAAGCTTTCACGGCCATTAAGATATAAAGAACTTTCACTTTCGGGTTTAGACCGTGTTAATGGATTTTCACTTTCACAAAGTGAAAATCCATTAACACGGTCTAAACCCGAAAGTGAAAGTTCTTTATAAATCTTTTGTTTTTCATATTATAAATAAAATATAAATAAAATACAAAATTAGACAACTATAACATATAGTGTTTGTAGAAAAAACAAAATTGTGTTTTATTCAATTTGTGAAGAGGTGACTGGAAGGTGAAATCTATTTGAACTCGTTATAAATATGTAGTCTGCAGAGATCTATAAGCTCTAAACTTGTTTCCGTATGCGCGCGACGAAATAAGTGAGATGTAAGATCAAGCGTGTACCATGTAGGTTATTTTATTGGTTAGAAACACGTGCATGTGGAAACAAGGTTTTTATTGCAAGTAAACTGAGTTATTTCGTTTGACTTAGCAGTGCGAATTAATTTCTTTTTTTTGCTCTTTTTCGTTTTTAATATACCTATTGGGCATAATCTAATATTAATTTGTCACCATTCATTTCATTAGCTAAATCCTTTAATAAAATGTTCGTCAAACCATTACTTAAGTAATGTGTTGGGCTTTTTTTAATTTAATTACTACGGTTAATTCGTAGATTGAAGATTATCCAGATGTGGAGTTCGAAGGCAATATTTTACACTGCACATTTTGTAAAAAAGACTTAACCTGTGAAAGAAAAACATGTGAATACAAAAAGCCATAAAGGCGATCAGGAGCAAGGACAATTTAATATTTAAAGTAAGTAAAAAAATTCAAAAATTAATTTTAATCACAAGTTATAAAAATCACGTGACCCTTTATTTCGAATAAAAAACGATTGGCAAGGCAGATTTTTTTTAACTTGGTAAAAGTAATACCCAGCCACCATGCCACAATACTATAAAATTAAATTTGGATTATTAAATATCCCAACTAAATCGTAATTTTCAGAATTTTTATTTTTTTAAATTTTCTTTTACTTAAATAAAATGTTACAGGATTTTTATAATATTTATATAATTTTCTTTGGTACTGTAGTAGTTTGTCAACATTTTTATAAAATTAATATGAATTTGTTAACTTATTGTACCCGGCTATGCATTTTGACGTCACGACTCCCTAAAATCCGATCTCTAATTATTTCAATTATTTAACTATAAAACAAATAGATTTGTTATAATGAGACAGTTCGTGCATTGTAAATTCTCTGTTATATCGTTTAATTGTACAATAACATTAGTTATTTGTTTATAGGTATTAATATGTATGTCTGATCGTAAATTAATATATTTTTATCATGATCTGAAAGTTGACATGTTTAGCCAATATAACTTGTAGAACAATGTATCAATATTTTACTATCTTTGTATTTACATTCTTGACCACTTGGTCTTTGAATACATGTTTTTTTTATTATCACTTTTTAAATACTACTTTGCAACAAGTTAAAATAAATCATTATATAACATTATATAATGTTCCCGACATTTTTAACTTTTAAGTTAAAATACCTATCTAGAAATAATAATAAAAAACAAATGCTAATTGGACATTGTTTTGCAATAATGTGTTAACATGTATTATGAAATCATAAAAGGTTGCTGAACTTTTAATTAATATCTTTTAAACTAATTGAATTAAAGATTTGAAAGGTTGTATATTTGGGATTACATAAATAAGTGAAGCTAAGGCTTAATTTTTAAGTAGTTAGTCACAACGTTCCACTACTAACTGTCATATCACAATATTGGTTAACATATATTATAATATATATTATTCTATAATACAATTCAACTACGATTTAAAAAGTCTTATTTTTTTTAAACATGTATCTCCATAATAAATTAAAATTTGTTACTGTAGATCCTATACAGTAACACATAACTTTTAGTATTTAACCCTCGATTTAACCAGTTAAATATATTGAAAATATAATATATTGTATTATAATATTTTTTGGTTTACTTAAGTTTCCAAAAATCTGTCTAACTCAATTTGGCAGAAACTCAAAATCTTTACATATTTATTAAGTTTAATAGTATAGTCATAATGTAGTCATTTTAATGCATATATTTTTTTATTTTTTTCACAAAAAAAAATCTGATTTAAATTGTTTGTGCTTAGATGAAAAAATATTAAACGGGTATCTTTTCTAGACGGGTGGAAAAATGAGGAAGTTTATAAAATAAGATGTCAAATTGACTTCACTTTTCCTGTATTTTTAGACCATATCCTTTTGTTTTTTCTTTGTAGCTTTATCGAATTGGTTTTCTGGCCGCACCATTTTCAGAAATTTATCAAAAGAATAATTAATTGAAATTAATTTTACCTATGATTGAAATTTTAATAGTGTCAAAATTTGAAGTCCAATTAAAAATGTAAAAATATATCAAAGTTTATTAAAATGCCTATATCTCGGAAACTAATAGTTCTATGATAAAAATGATAGCATTTGTTTTTGTAGGGAATTTTGCATTATTTTCATTTATGTAAAAAAAATTGTCCACTATAAATTATAAGTGAGATATCGCTAAAAATTATAGTTTTTGCCCATTTTGCCCCCCTTGGCCTACGTTAATGTTAACCATATTTGATGTAACGCAAACATAAAAGGTCACGAATCGTTTGGTGAAAGAATTTTTCAAATCGGACATTCCGTTCAAAAGTTATAAGGTTTACATACAGACTGATAGATAGACAGACAGACAGACAGACAGACAGACAAACAAACAGAAACCCACTCCCTTCACATTTTCTCGATGTTTCATGACATTCCTAAGCCGAAAATTAAAAAAAAATTTTTTCTGTCGATTTTAATAACGGGTATTTCCACCCGTAAAAATGTTATTATATTTGATATCTTTTAAATATCAGCCATCTTGCATGTATATAATTAATGCAAACACCTACTATAGTAAATTATACACATAGTTGTTAATAAATAGTTATTTATCTTTTTCTAAACAATAAATACAACAAAAACAACGCATAATTATAACTAAATTATGGTATCCCAAGGCGTAAAGAGCAAAAGAGGGAAAATGACGCACGCGCTCCTGTGAAAATACCATAGAAAGGACGGAAATAGTGACTGGCGATAGGCGTGACATAAGTTACTGCCAATGCAGTTCTAGGACAAATCTCAGTTAATTGATTTAACACGGGAGATTAATTAACAAAAGGAAAAAAATTAAAATTAATAAAAATAAAGAATAACTCCGCGATACCTTATCCGCTAAAAAAAAAAATCAAGGGTTCAAGATATAATGTTTTGCATTCTATAGTACTGCTCGCAGATGCAAGTAATTTTTGAAATATTTTTAATTTTTAAGTTGCCCCTATAATATTATTGTTTTTGATTTTTTTCTTTTAATTTGGTAGGATTAATCCTTTTAATGAAAGTTTTATTTTCCTAAAAAAAAATAAGTTTATATTTTTTTTACTAATTTCGATTTTTTTTTTGAGTTTAGCCCCCCACAACTTTATTATTTTTGACGGGAATCCTTCTCAGTTTCAGGTTCTTACCAGGATTTATTTTATCTAAAAATTTGAAGTCGATCGTATATTTGAGGATTGCATGTATAAATTTGATACAATATAATATGTTTTGATTTTGGACACAAATGTTTTTTCAAGGTCCAAAGTAAATGTATGATACTTTTCTACTTTGAAACTGCAAGTATAGTGATGAGTATGAAAATAAATTATTATCATATTATTATTATCAATATTATTAAATAATGTATTATTTATTTATATAATTTTATTAGAATTAATTATTTAATTTTTACATACATATTTATTTATGTGTAAAGTACCTACAAGGAAATCATAATCATATATATTTTTTTAATTACACCGCTTTATAATTTCCCTTTTAACATTAGATTTTTGTATAATTTCGTCATAAAAAAATCAATTAATTTATTTATAGGAAAAGGTGAATGATGAATGGTATTTGTATATTATGAAGAAGTTAGTTTGTTAAAAGCTAAGCTTCAGAAGTAAATTAGAATCAAAAGCAAATGCTTTCTGTTTTATTTTTTTTAATAAGAGTAATTCTAATAAAGATAAACAAAAACGTAAGCACTTTTTGAAAATTCCCCAGTTTTGACCATCTAAATACTTTTAAAACAATATCCCATACCTGGAAGGAAATTTGATATTTTTTTATTAGTCTGCTTTGAATGATTTGTAGAACATTAAACTTCTTTCAGCACGTTCCTCTACTATTATCAATCAACGTCTGTATTATATTATTAGACAGATTTATTAACAGTATCAGTTTTATAAAAGTGTCTAATACGATACAATGACTATAGTAAATAAGGTACACAATGCGTTTAAATTTATCTATGACAAATATTATTGTATTTTAAATAACTATTATTTTGAGAAAATAAAAAAGAATTAATTCTTTGCTCTTAAAGACGTTTATTAAATCAACTTGATTTATATTAATGCGTAGGAATGTCACTGCCTGGAATTCCAGAATTTGAATTGATCTGCTAATCAAATAGTTGTTAAGGAAGGTTTTAGATGTTTTATTTGGGCATTAATGAAGTTTATGCTTAATCATTAGCTTAAAAAATAATAACTATGGCTCTGTAAAACTTACGATACTAAAATGCTTGTCTTTTAATATTTAAGTTTTGGAGTAAATTCAAGTATTAAGTTTAGCATATGTTACGAAATATTTATTTATAAAATGTATTATAAAGGGCTGCTAACTAGTTAGGGAACGTTAAAGTATTACGTAACGCAAATTTTGATCATTTGGGACCCCCCCCCTGTAACGCTATTTTCCTATACCATTAACATGGGCTTAACACTCCAAAATGACCCCCCCCAGGAGCGTTACGTAATACTTAAACGTTTCCTTATTTGAACTGGCACTCCCACCATCCCCGAAAGCATTAAGGAGAGAGGCACAAAACACATCTCAATAAAATGCTTGCCTACTTGAATATTTGTTTATATTTATCTAACCTTGTACTTTTATACTTAGTAAGGCACCACCAAATTTCAAGACTTGTGTGGGCTATTATCCGTGTCTGAATTATACTGCATTGACTCATTTTCGAAAATGTGAGGATCATATCAGTTCGGGTGCGCTTCGCGTAACTCCGTCTGAGCGGAATCCCTTATACGAGAGCAGCAAAATACGTTTTAGGTATGACTCACTGCAGTCTAATTCAGGCACAGATAATAGTAGTGGAAATCACCGGTTTATACTGACTTCTAAACCAAATTTCAATAAATAACTGAACATCAGAGCGGGTAAGAATCGAACTCACACACAGCTGACGAGCTAAATTAAACGTCTTAAAGCGTTGGGATGGTTCCCCAATAAATAATGCATTATTGAATGCCAAACAAATTTCACTCTACAAAATGTTAACGCTATGAATGATAGCCTATGAAAATAGTTTTATGTGGGTAAATAATAAAAATACAAATTTTAAATAAAATATTCAGCTGTTAAAATATTTATTTAACTGAAGAACCAAAAATGTTGATAAAAGTTATCTGAAAACTTTTTATACAAGTTGCTTTAAAAAGCCCGGATATATCGGAAGCAGAGTAGTAACTACTACTTTCATTAGACATTTGTACCCCAGGTTAGTGCCTTTAACTGCACCTATCAAGTCCATAATTTGGCCCATATTACTGGATTGTGAAAGCACAAAAAACCTTTATTCCAAAATTTGAAACAATCTAACAAACCAGAATAAACTAAACAATTTGTGATGCTATAGCAAAACGAAAAGGCAGTGTGCAAAAACAAATCAATAACGATAAATATGCAAAATCCCAAGTTAGAAGGTGATCAACATTGACCATCTTCTGTCATTTAGATGATTGAATATGGAATGTGAAATAGTTTTAATTTTAACTCCATCCATTTGTCTGATAAAGAACTAAGCCGTTTATTTTATCATGGAACTTAACGTGTGTGGTGAAAAATTATAACATCGAGTGTGTGATGGGGTGTAATCCACCCCAAACTTTAAAAAATCATATAAAAAAAAGTAACGTGTTTTTTCTTAAAATAATAATATGTTTAGATTACTACACTAATATGTTTAATAGAAATATAAAAATCATATTTTTATTTTATCGAGAAATTAATGAGAAACTCGATTCTATAGAATGCATATTTACTACAAAAGAATGCTTACTTGGAGATATAAATCAGGAAAAACAAATATTTGTTTTAAACACAAAAAACAACTTTATTTATCCAAATAAAATAAGATAAAATGAAAAACAATGAAAAAAAAATAATTATTTAAGAAAAAAAAAATTTTACATGGTGTATAACTATCTAAAATTATAAATATTTTTATAACGTGAAGTGTGTGGTGGGGTTAAATCCACCCATACAGAACTTTGATGCAGCTAAATAAACAAACGTATAGGATAAGCGTCAAACAAAAATTGCCAATATGTTCTCCACGCGTTTACCTACAGCTATTGAACAGGAGAATGTAAAAACAAAAATTACTGCGAAGCAGTCTACTTTTGAAATATGTCATTGGTGGGTTTAACCCCACCACACACGCACCGGGTTAAATAGGTGGTATAAATTCCTGTTTCAAGCACCAGTTTACAAAAGAGGCCTTAGTAATTCTTCCGTACAGATCCTCCCACATATAAATGAGGAATATATGATCAAACGGTGATGTTAATTTTTTTAACGAGATATTTATACAATTAAATATACATTCCATTGGATCAAAAGGTCCATTTGTTGGGGGGTGAGAAGGGTAAAAAGGGGTTAAACAGTTTATTTTGGCCTTTATTTTTTGATACTTAAGTAAGAAGAAAATCCCAGTACCCAAAAAAGGGAAATAACGACAAAAACAAAAAACATAATGTACATATTTTTGCTACAACTACCCCACACCACTGAATCTAAACTTAAAATAGTTGGAGTTATCATCTTTCGTGTTCAGGTGATGTGGGGAATGTCCATTTCTAATGGCCCTAAGATGGAGTTACTTTGGAAACGACTCGCTGGAACCAAACGAGATCATGAACACTCCCCTAAAACCGTACCTGGACTTTATAAAAGAAACAGGGATGATATGAGGAGATCTGTGCGGTTAACACAAAGGTCCCTAGGGACCAGGTGTTGAGGGCTGTGAACCCTAAACTATCATCTTTCGATTCTACAAGCCTCAAATTTTATTTATATCACATTTATTTGAAATTCAAACAATAATTTTACTGTGTTGGCAACTTGAAAACATTATTTTATTATCTTTATTGTTTAGTATTCATAGGTGTTAACCGTAGATGCCTATCTTTTATGTCGACAAATATTTTTTTCCGATTGATGAAAAAATTACTACAGGCGCGACATGTTGACACCTTGAAGTACATAAATTATAGAATTATTTATTGTATTGAACGATAAAAGCATAATGGCGAAAAAATTGTAAGAATTAAAATCGAAGTATGTGAAAAATATTATATTTGGTAGCATGCTAAACAGATGATATCAAAAATAATTTTATATCATTCGCTAAATCTCTGAAACAAAATATTGTTTCTTCATTGAATTTTAATAACTAATTAATTTGTATCTTATACCTTATCAGTTATTGCTTAATTTTTAGACTCATTACGTCTAAGATTGTTTTTTCACTACTAGCTTAAGAACATACCATTATTTATAATGTTTTTAGACTGTGATAACAATTTTCTTCACCTATTTCAATAATAATTTTTATCCAATACATACAGATAATAAGACAATTACCAGCTTTATTTTAAATAGATAAACTCAATAATAACCCCCGCGTGGCTTTTACTTTATTAAGTGGATAATTATTTATTTTACCCACTCAACTGTCACTTGTCAAATTATTTTCTTGTAAATGTCATTAAAATTTTTAATAAAAATATGAATTCATACGCTATTTATTGGATAAAACCTTCTATGGCACTCATGGGTAAACCGATATTGCCCTCTCAAAAATTAACCTGCTTGGCTGACGCCTCGTAGTTTAATTTTCTCATGGGCAATATCTTACTTTACCCACTAGTACCATAAATAACTATTTCTCTCCTAGTAGGAGGAAATTTGATAAACAATTGATTTCATTCACTTTAGATGTTTCAGTTCTTTGTGCAATTTTTACTAATTAAACCCAAGAAAATAGCTTTAAATAACTTTTTATTCATTAGCTAAATATAATTAATTATAATTATTACCAATTAATACAATCAATAATTAGCTAAATATTACGAAAAAAAATTAAAAAAAAAACGTCAGTTCAAAGTATTTATTTGAGCAAATGTCATTGATCAATGCTACTTGATTTTTATAAACATTTCAAGAAATATCATTTCTGTTAACAATTTATTTTATTATTTGAATAAAAATAGTTAAATAGTGCTAGTAGTGAAAAAAATTAATATATAAACTACGGTAGAGAAGACTATCATAGCCTCGCACTCTTAAAGCCCTTGCTGCTACGCAGCTCAGGATTTAATAAGCTCGGCTATAAAAAATGACTTCTCTACCTTGGTATATAATTACTAATTTATCTTTGGGTATGGTTATTTTTTAATTTATTTATTTACACAGAAATTATATTCTTCTTTGTTGAATTTTTAAGGTCACGTTTTTTAGAAAAACTATATTTGTGTGAAATTTTCTCATTGTGGCAAATAGACAATAAAATCGTTAAATTAAAATCTAGGGTCCCCAAAAGAAGTTGGAGGTTTAATATCTATATCTTCTGTGACATCATGATGCTTTATAATTTATTATTTTAAATTATCAGTAAGCACTCACTTCATATAATTACAGTAATATTAATTGAATAATTAGTTATTAATTATGAATACTATTTCGTCATCTTCTTATAATTTATGATTACAAAGTACAAGATAGAATGGTAAAATTTGCATTTATCAGTATATCGTTTAAATCTTTTAATTGCAAAATACAATAAAGTCATTTTTGGTAATAACTTCTTAATGGACACGAATCTCATATCGGAATTTTGCGATTTTTTTTAATTTATATCAAAAATATTTACTTATAGTCCGTCCAATTATGCAAGATATTAGTTTAAAATTCCCTCGACTTTTAAGCTACATCATTGGTTAAAAACTCGTACCTTTTAACATATAAAATATTGTGACATTTTTTGTCTATGACAATGATTGACTGTCGTTAAAGCTAATAAAAAAAGAGAAAGTTACATAAAAAAACTGTTATACTTAATGTTATTTTGTATGGTATTGAAAAAGGTACTTTTTTGGTTTATTCTTTATACACTCACACTAAATTAGCATATTCTACATATTGTACAAACGTAAATTATATTGAAAACAAAGAAAACGTCAAATTTTTAGGTTACAATTACAACTTAAGGCCTATCCAGAGGCTCGCATAACAACCATTACAAGATACATGACGATACATCAAGTCAATCCTGGTATCGCATTATTATGTACTATGCTTGTTATGCGAGTCTTTGGATAGGCCCTTTCCAGGAAAACAGTACCGACATCTGTTAAATTTTTGATACACTAAGATTTATACATAATTATGCTATTTATGCGCTCTATGATGTAAAACGGGCCGCGTCTCTTACTATCTTGCATAACTGGATGGAGTATAGTACCAAGTACTACTTGGTATTAAAATTATTCTTTGTTGCCTAAAAATCATTTTTATTAAATTTCAAATATATAATAATAGTTATTTGCACTTCTAGTAGAGGTAAGTGAACTTTTCTGTGTGGGGTAGTATTAAAACACAACTGAAGAAAGAAAAAAACTTACCGACGATTAGCTCAATACGTTTTTCTCACTACCAGAGAGTTAAAATCTTATTTTATTAATAATATTTCTGACATTTATATATGTGACAATTTAAAAAATCATTTTTTTATGGATCACTCTATAAAATTAGAAATAGAAGTCTTGTGTCTACAAGCCCCTCTGCGGTAAATGTAAGCACACTTACTTAGTGTCCTTGTGTCCTTGTAAATCGTTTTTTCTGTCTTTAGTTACGGTTTTGTTTGTATTGATTTCATCTATCACTAAGTGTGCTTGATATAGTACTTTCCATTACTGTCAACTTTTTGATTAAGTAATGTCAACTTACCTAGTTGGTAGTGAGAAAAAAATATTTATCCACGGCCGTGATTAATAGGCCTATTAATCACGGGTCTGTAAAAATAAACCGTTTAAACTTCAAAACTGCCGTGGATAAAGTATAGTATTCTACTCGTGTATAATAGCTATTAATCATTCGGGTGATTAGGCCACTCGCCTATTGGCTCGTGTCCCAAAATTCGCCATCATTGATTAATAGCAAATATTATACACTCATTGAATAATATACTTTATCCAATACATACAGATAATAAGACAATTACCAGCTTTATTTTAAATAGATAAACTCAATAATAATCCCCGCGTGGCTTTTACTTTATTGAGTGGATAATTATTTATTTTACCCACTCACTTGTCAAATTATTTTCTTGTAAATGTCATTGAAATTTTTAATAAAAATATGAATTCCTAAGCTATTTATTGGATAAAACCTTGTATGGCACTCATGGGTAAACCGATATTGCCCTCTCGAAAATTAACCTGCTTCGCTGACGCCTCGCAGGTTAATTTTCTCATGGGCAATGTCTTACTTTACCCACTAGTACCATAAATAACTAATTTCACTTGATCCATGCTTTGGTTGCTTAGCAACCCGAATAAAAATGACATTATAACAACTGGTTATGAAATAAAATGCCACTAATGTCATGTTGACAACTAGTTACATAACATTAATCCGTTGTTTTTAGGATGCGCAAGAAAAACTTCAGGTTGCGTCATTACGCATCTAGCTTTTTGGCGCGAACTGAAAAATGGTTAATTTAAACCGATTTTTAATGGGTAAAAACTATTAGTGTTTAATTTTTTATGTTTACAGTATTAGGTAGCATAAAATCTATAAGATTTCATAATAGTCCCAAATCGTTCACATTGTCCAATGGACAATGTCCATGTTCAGAGTACAGTTTATTTATCATAGGAAAATTACATTACATTACATGTTTGTTTAACCTCGTACTATTCTACTTAATTAAGCATCCCCTAAGTCCAGGACTTGTGTGGGCTAGTAGTAGAGGGAACCACCGGCTTATACTGACTTTCGAACCTTTCGAAAAAATATATTGTATGTAATTTTATGTGATCAATAATTATAAATACATACTTAATAATTATTAGGTAGATATATACTAATTTTAATTTAAATCCTTTTAGAGTCATGTTTAGATCCTTCATCAATAAGCTACCTTAATTTATTACATTCAACATCCTACAATTCAATGAAATGATAATTTTCTTCCTTAAAAGTAACTTGGGTGAAAGTTAAGATTAAGAAAACCTGGATTTAGTAAAACATTATAACAATATACAAATACAAATAGGTTTTATATGTCTAATTTTCAGTTTTCAGTATTGTATTATAAGTACTTTTTGCGGATAGAAAAAGGTATTTCTTTCTCATTTCATCAGGTGCATTGAACATTTTATTTATTAATTTAGTCTTTTAAAACGAACAGGATTTGTCGGTTTTTGGTATTAGAAATAGGATTTGTTTCCAATTAGGAATACCTTCATATGAATGTAATAATATAAACATGAATAAGGCGTTAGTTTTATAGTTTTTTGTCTTCATAAGTTACTCCCATATAATTTACAATTCTGTGCTTTCAATTAATGTACAAGTCATTTTCTTAGATGTATGATGTTTTATTAGTACAAACTTAAATTGTTTACTTTCATAAAAAAGGCATTTTTCTATAAAATTTAATTATATTTAAGGGCACAAGAAAAAGGAAACCCAACAAATAAGATAATAGATTTGGGAAATGTAAAGGACTTTTTGCCTTCTATTTAATGTTTAACTTCTTAGGGAGTTGTAGTAAAACAAATATAAAAAGAAATACACGAAATAAAGTCTAAAATCTATATTAAGATTGAAACGTAATACTTGGTGAATTCTTTTTAAAATTTTTAGTTTTGCTCCCTGACAATTACAGATTAAAAATCTCCATTTAATTAATTTTCCTCTGTAATTCATAGTATGTTAATATTTGATATTTTTGTATAAATTGTAATTTTGACCTATTTAGTATCTTAAATTATGAGCCTTATGAGGTATCATCATCATCAGAAGGGGTGTGGTTATTACCAATAGCCACAGCACTCAGACCTGAGATCCATTGTGCATGCCTTATGAGGTAACTTTCTTATATTTATTTTTGTGATAGTATTTAAATATATGTGTTATTTATTTATTAATTATGAAGAAATCTATTGTTAAACACATTCCAATCTTAATTTTAACAATATTAGCAGTTATTGTTAATTAGGAAGAAGGCCATCAAAATATTGACTAAAACTATTTAAAATTTTGAAAAATTTAAATATACATAGATATAGATTTCCATTGATGAGAAATTGTTATAATTTGTTAAGAAAATATTATCACTGGGAATACCCATTGATTCTTATTTATCAGTTTTATCAATTATCTGTTTTTTAAATGTAATTTTAAATTGTTTCATAGGATTGTATACGTACGTTTACACTCCTACGTAGGTACGTAGTTTGCTATTTAATAATAGAAAAGTAACTAACAATTTATCTATAAATTACACAATTACACAATTTTTTTTAATTTTTTTTTTCAATTTATTTTTCGTTAAAAGGAAAAAAGATACTTTTTTCGGAAAATAAAAAATTTATTTATTTTTTTAATTTATTTATTTATTTTTATTTTTATTTTAATAAACCTAGACCTATAGGGGAAAGTATTATCTTGTTGGCAGCAGTTTTTTTCTTAGTGGAACTTGCAGAGATATGTTGAATGAAAACTATTGACCTTTGATCAAAAGGTCCAATATGTTTTTTACGTAAAATTAATCAATAAATAATAATTTTTTATCGAAATTGTAAAATTCTTAAACATAAATTTTGTTGGAGAAATATATTACAGAACGCACGCCTCTGACATACACACAATTGTATTTTTGGGTAAGTAGGGGAATAAATAACTTATATTACCACTATTAACCGTACTTAATTTTAATGTGATAAGTCAAAGCATTTTCTTGTAATTACACAAAATCGATTTACCTAATTTTAACTTTTTTTATGATATCAAAAAATTTGAGGGTGATGGAGACAAACGGCCTTCGGATTTGAATTCAGCGACCCAAAATTAGTATAAACCTATTTCTGGAATCTCAGTTAGAGAAATCTTCAGATTTGTCGACCAGTGTTATTTTTAGCCAAACAAAGCAAATGTCTTTTAAAAATCTTAAAAATCTCAACAATAATCAATAAAATCTCTGTAATTTTCTATAAGATTTCTTAGAAATCTTCGAAATCTTATTGAAAACCTTTAAAATCTTAGATTTTTTTTATCAAATATCTTGCAAGTCTTACAAAAATTTCGCGTAAAAATATTTTCTAGTGGTTAAATATTTTTTTTTCAAAAATTGTTTTGTTATTCTAAGTAATAATAATCTAACTATACAATATAAAGAAGCCGTGAAGATATGTAATGCTACGCATTCCATTATATTTTATTCACAGTAAATGCATTTTTCCAAAAAAAATAAAAAAAAAAAAAATAAATTTTCTTTTTACGAAAAATGAAAAAAAATATCTTATTTTTTCATGAAGCACATTTGTATCCAAGAATTTTTTTGTCTAGGACGTTTTTTGACTATGCGTATGATATTATTCTAGCGCAGGCACTGTGAATAATATAGTCACAGCGTCGACATGACAGCCGGGTTAGTGAAATATAGTTTTCCTTTGACCTAGTTAGTAGTTAGTGCCTACTTCCTACCCGTTGCCTATGAAAACGGTTGGCGAGTGACGATCAGCTGATTTTACATATCTGCTGTTAGAAAATTAGTAAACGTCAAACACATAACCTCAAACTGACAAACTAATTTTATGATAATTTTTTTGGATATTTAAGTGTTACATAGGCCGTAGGAAAAATAGTATACGCACCTCGACGCAAACCATTTCAGTGCACATCGAGTGCCTTTTTACTTGGCTGCGCCTCGTAAAAAAAGTACTCTCGTGCACTAAAACTAGGTTCGAGGACTAGGTGCGTAATTAAAGTGTTATATTTTTTAAAATAATTTTTTTTGAAATACTAATTTTTTCAAGCCCCCCGTAAATAAATACCCCCATCCAACCACTACTGATTAGACCCATTTAATCCCGGTCATGAACAGTAAATATAAAGGGTTATTTTTCTAAATATTGTTTCGATGGGAAAAAAAGTCAAAAACTAAACATAAGCGCGGTGGTCTAGCAGGCTTGGCTAGGCCGCTAAACGTATCGTAATTTGCGTGAGAACCTGGTGCATTTTTTCATTTTCTATTTTTAAGGGCTCTATTGAGCCACGCCTTGTTCACACTTGAATGTGGAGACAATAGTTTATACTGTACGGTATGACGCACATATAACACACCGGGAAGTTAAGTTTTCAAAGAAAAATAAAAAAATCTTTTTTGGAAGAAAAAATAGGGAAAAATTTTTTCAACACAAAATTTTTTCAAAAAAAAAAAAAAGAGTTTTTTTTTTTCGAAAAACAAATTCGTAGCTACGAAATCGAAATTTAACTTTTTGCCCGTGTACTATACAATATTGTTACTAATTTTAATTTGCAAAAAATATTTCTTATCTAGGTATCCATGACAAATTGCTATCCAATCAAATCGCTAAAAAACAATTGAACCGTTTCTTTTGCGTGCGATTTTATTTTAAAATTAAAAAAGCTATAGCTTGGTGATTAATTTCTGTAAAAATGTGTCTGTTATGAAAATAATAATACTTCTGAAACCGTTCTATGAATTCTAGACAGATGGACGAACAAACAGAGAGGCATATTTAAAGTTTCTTATTTTTTCACGAAACACATTAAATGTATCCAAGAAATTTTTGTCTAGGACGATTTTTGGCGATTTTTAAAAATTCGAAAGTACCGTATAATACTATTCTAGCGCTTACGTGCTGTAAATAGTATAACAAGGAAATAAAAAAATACGATCTAACATTACCTTATGTTTTCATGTTTTATATCCACTTCTGACTAAATAAACAATCCATAGCCTGCAACAAAAAAATATATAAATTCAATAAACGGTAACAGGTTGCTAAAATATTTATGCTTAAAGATACTTAAACATATGTTTTCATTTTTAAGTGACTAATGACTACTGGTTAATTTTTGACAAGGACCGCACACTCTGTAGTAGTATTTCCTGGTACACGTAAAATTTCTATACTCTTCACAGCAGTCCTAAAAGAGTATTATTGTTTGACACACGGTTCTAAAGCTATCAAAAAAATGCGGCAAAAAATGAGAAAGTAATATACTTGAATATAAAATCTAACTAAAAACACGTTCACGTTTAATTCGCTTTAATCGGAGCGTTTTTTGCTCCTACATCTCCCCTTCTTCATAGGTTTTTTACTGCGTGTCAGATATATGTCTGACACGCAGTAAAAAACCTCATATATATGAAGGTTTTCAAATTTCCAACGTCCGAAGTACGTCTAGTATTTTTTTTTTTCTATTTTTAGGGTTTTTAAAGCTTTTAAGGATATTTTTTGTCAGAATTGTATTCTCCGCGTTTAAATGGGCTACGCCCCCCCCCCCATTAGCATTAAAAGTACCAAACCGGTTTGGATGTTAGATCTTTGAAAATAATTATGTTACGTCGGACGTTTAAATAACCACTTCGTTAAAAAAATATATATTGGTAAACAAAAAATGTTATTTAGTTTATTATCTTGTTTGTTTGTTTGTTTGTTTAACCTCGTACTATTCTACTTAATTAAGCATCCCCTAAGTCCAGGACTTATGTGGGCTAGTAGTAGAGGGAACCACCGGCTTATACTGACTTTCGAATCAGTTTTTTTAGGGAGTGTCCGCTTCACTTATGCCTTCACCAAATTTTAATTATTAATCAACTAAAAAAGGCAAATCGGTAGTAGACTTGTCATGTACAGACGCGGTAGACCACTACACCAATCCTCCCATGATCTAGATCCAATTTTTTATTGGGACAATTTTTTTTATAGTTAACATTTTCTCCCAAGCAAGTCACGTGACTATACGTCTTTCTCACTTTGCCGTTCATAATCATAGAGTGGGAGAGAGATCACAGTAGTAACTTGACTTGCTTGCGAGAAAATGTTCACTATAATAAATGCTTAGGAGAGGTCAAAGTAAGTGTTTTTTACTCGGACGAGGATACCAAATAATCACCTTAGTGGAAAACACTTACCTTTACCCCTTCTAAGCATTAATAAACAAAATTTGTCCCAACAAAAAAGGGCAGAGAAGTGTATACAGATCCTGGACACATTGGGTTTGGACTTTTAAGTACAGTTCAAAAATTAAGTGAGCCTACGAGCCAAAGAAATTATATTTTGGGAAAGAGTATACTATGGAATGCGAAGCCTTGCATATCTTCACGGCTTACTTTATTAGTTTCTTTTCTTAAGGGTAGAACTTGACAAGTTCAAGTAAATGAGGCTTAAAATTTTTTTTATTGAAATGAATTGGCATGAAATAATTAATTTGTCTGTGTCAATTTGGTATTTTGTGAATTAGTAGGTTAAATGTTTAATAAATGGTCTGTCATAACTTTTCATTTTAAGTTTTAAGTCAGTTATTTGAAAAGATAAAAATTTAAATAAAATTAAAAAGCTAATAATCAACTTCACGTTTATTTTTTATTGTTAAAAACAATTAATGTGACCGCGGTTTCGCTATTGTAGCAATAGTAGCGGACTTTTTATAATATAAACTGGGGTAAAATTAATTGTACAATTAATTGTACCCCAGTTTATATTATGTTATGGTGTAATGTTCTTCGTGTTATTTATAAGAATTAATTGTACCCCAGTTTATATTATGTAATTAAGTTAATTTTCTCATGGGTAATATCTTACTTTATCCACTAGAACCATAAATAACTATTATCATTTTAAGCCCTTTACATTAATTTTTTCTTGCAAAACATATCTCAATATACGACATTTGATGAGTAGATTATACTTCTACAAGATCTAAGTTTTGCTACTTTTAGTAGATACGCGGTTAGACGTTATGCCATTTTGCAGTTGGACGTTAAGCGGTATTACAGTATCACGGACGATATATAATTATTTTTGTGGTACAATATGACATAAATCACAATAATTAAGGTTAAATTTAATCCCTCTTTAGTGACTATATTGTTCTTAATAAGTGACATATAAATAATGATAAATTAGTTCAGAAACATGTTCAGAACATGTTATAATATAATATATGGCTTTTGATTTTTATTATTGAAACTTTATTCACTTAATGTTACTTTATTTAAATTAATATGATTTATTGCGGATTTTGTACTTATATGGATTAATAAATGTCGAACCAACCTATTGTTTTTCACCACTACCTGTAATAATATATCTATAATTTCTTTCCTGGATAAAATTATAATAATTTAAATAATTGTATGATTGCTTGAATAAAATGAAATAAAGAATTTAACAAATTAAATAAATGATAAAAAATATATGACAAATAAAACTGACATTTAGTATTTAGGTTATTACTGATTTATTTTTCATATATTTGTCGTCTTTAATTTAAAGAATCATGTTAAATTCCTTATTTAATAATAATTAATTTACATTTATACATAAACGAGCCTTAGTATTTTTTTTTAAATACCGAAATATATCAGGTTAGGTGGTAATAGTATATTCTAAACCAACGAATATTCTACACGAATGGAAATTTAGACACACGAGTCGCAGGCGAGTGGGACAGTTTCAAGAATGTAGAACGTGTTCCATACTATACATTTTCTTCGACTAGGGACAACATTTCTTAATAATTTTATTGTTTTTGTTTTATATCACTTACATCTTCACTTAAGTTTAATGTCATGCAATGGATGTCCCATTTTTGATTTTTTTAAATTTATTAATTTACAATTTACAATTTATTTATTAGGTAATTTGCACTGAGATGTCGCCACATGTGCGAGAATATAAAAAATTTTCACAGTATGCCAAAATCTAGCAATTTTTTCAGTGAATAGTATATTCTGTAACAAGTGTAGAATGATGTATATTCCGAACGAGTTGATGTTTGTCACCCGAGCCGCAATAGCGGCGAAGGGACGGTCCACGAGTAAGGAATAGCCATTCTTCACGTGTTGCAGACTATACTTTTTCTACGACTGAAGTTTTATACATTTATATTTTTATATAAATTTTATAATAACCAAAAGTTTTAATAAAAAACAATAATTTACATCCAATAATTTAATTTTAATTTAATATTTTAATATTTTATTATTTCGTTGATTTAGCTAAAAATAAAACCCTTACGGTATTTGTCATATACCGTCATCCGCTTACGGAATGTGCTATATACCGTAAGAGATTTTTGTGCGATTTGACAGTCGTAGAAAAAATCATTTAATATTATTGCTATTCTAAAGTATTCGTAGAAAAAACATTTATGTAAACTAGTACTGATAGCATAAAACTAGACTAAAGTGTGAGTTTGAACAATATAATAAAAAAAAACAAAGTCACACGTCGAATTGATAACCTCGTCCTTTTTGGAAGTCGGTTAAAAAGAAATTAAATTATTAAAAAAAAATCATTGTAGTCGAAAAATATGTATATCCCACAATACGATTGGAATGAATATTCTACATTTGTAAAAACGTCAAACTCGACTGCGGCTCGTTTATCAAAATTTAAACTCGTTAAGAACGAGTTAAGAGTATGCGTATTTCAAACTTTTTACAGAATATACTATTTTATTATTTACGTTAATTGTATAATTAAAGAATCTCATAATTTAAATTCATTATTATCAAGAAATCATGATTAAAATAATCATTATTAATTATAAATTATGATATTAACTAAAAATAAATATATTTAGTTTAAATAAAATTCGTAATAGTTTTGTAATGAGTAATAATATATTAAAGTTATAGGTTATTGCTAATTAAAAATAATTTAATTAAGCTACCGTTAATAAATCTAATAAAAATGCATATTTTATAGCAAAATTACATCAGAAAATTAAATGCAACAGAAAACAGGTTATTAAAAATAATTCAGGTTTTTCTTGTATGGAAATATGCAGATTAAAAAAATTAAATATTAGTTAAAATGTATAAAAAATAATATTTTTTTAAATAATTATTTAAATCAACATTATTATTTCTATTAAAGATATATCTTTATTATAAATATCAGGAACCGAGCAGAAATGCAAAAAAAAACGATATAAAAATTAAATTCGCTGGAAAGTAATTGCATTTTTTTAATAAATGGACAAAATTTTGCAGTTGTTTTACCTAGACTAGATTATTCAGATTTTCAGTTTTAAATATTAGGAATTGTTAATTTCTTAGTTCTACGAATATCGTCGTGTTACTTTCTCAACCTTGTATCTCGAAAAAATCAATTTTTGGCTCCTTGCACTAATTAACTCTGTACATGATGCCTGATAAACTCCAGTTAATTATTTTAATTAGCTTATAAGTTACGTCGTAAACTGAATCATGAATCATGCATATGTTGATGCAGGGAACCGAAAATAGATTTCTTGGAGATACTGAGCCAAATTAAAAACGAATAATTTATATATTTATGTAAACTAGATGAAACGTTGCAAGCGCCCTGTCAAAACATCGGCACTATTGTACACTACAGCCATCTAGTTTGCAAATTGCACACTAGGTGTTTTGTTTGATTTTAAATTCTGTATCTTTAAAAAAATATATTCTAGCAAAAAACTGTATATAACATTTTTTATAGGGCTTAAAAAGAGCTTTTATTTAAAATATAATTTTTTGAAATCGGGTTATAAATATGTGAGATATGCTAAAAAACCTTTTACTGGTTTAAACGCCAATATCTCGCAAACAATGCGTTTTAGGAAAACGTTGTTTATAACATTTTTTGACCCATTTAAAATTATCTTTTATATAAGTGCTAAATTAACCAAATACAATAATAATTGCCTTAATTATAAACAAAAAACGCTAAAAATAGGAGATTTACCCTATTTTTACCCCCTTACCCCCAATCGTTTACCCCCAAAATCTAATCAGCTCTTCGGAATGCGATAAGAAACAATATGCAAAAAAACGCAAGTCGATATCTCATGTAGAAATGGAGTTAGAGAGTTTACACCCAGACAGACAGACGGACGCAAAAATTAGTTTTACTGATTTCGACTTGAATGGTCTAAAACGTCGAGAAATGTGAAAAAAAGTGATCAAAGATTTTGACTTTTCGGCGAAGTTTTCAATAAATCGGCACTCTTAGTAGCACTAAGTGCCGATGTAATTATTGTACAGTCACATGGTTAAAGCATCTTAAACAAGGTCTCATTAATAACTAAACAATAAAAAAATTAATAAATAAGTAAATAAATGAATATTGTAAATAAAAAAATACTATTACAAGTTCTTTTTCTAAACTTCTAACTATTAAAGTCCCCATTGCAAAGCATTGCTATTGTGCCTATTGCCCCTAAACAGTTAAATGTTGATGTTATTAACTTGTAACATTAAAATTTGGATAAATTTATAAATACAAATATCTTGGAAACTAAAAATCCGAAATCGATTTTTGGAGCAAAAAAAAAAAAAAAACAAGTTTTGTTTTCAAAACTGTGTTGCGTTAAAAAATATTTCCAAATATCTTATCTTAAAGATTAAGAATTCCTGAGTTAAATAGTAAAAAATGTATTTCTATATTTCTATATTTGAATGAACGAATTGTGCAATAAACAAATTTACCTAATCGAATTCCTCAAATTTTTAAATCTACGCCCATGCTTGCACAATAAGGATATTGTCACATATCATAAAATATTTTTATAATGTGCGACCACTTATAACCCAACACTTATTTTTAATTATTACTTAGTAGGTAATTGTTAAAGTTATTACTGTTACCTTAATAACTACTGTAACAAAATTAAATTGATAAGTTAGTTGATAATAATTATCAACTAACTTCTATAATTATTATTATTACTGTGTTTTAGATTAAATGGGGGTTAAACACCCTATCACAGAAAATGTAGCAATGCTACATTGTAGCATATTATATATTCGGGGCCAAAACTTAATATAATCCATTTTAGCTTTTTTATAGAAAACAGTTTTAGGTATATACGAAAATTATGTTAATTAGGTCTTCTTATTCCGAAATAGGGTAATTAATTTTAAGAGGTGATTCTACATCATAAAATATGACAAAAAGTTCCTATAAACATATGTCTAAAAATGCGTCGTAAGGAAGCTAAACCTCTTTGAAAGTGGCTAAAAAATTCGGTTTTTATTTAATAACTCAGGAACCCTTTGAGATATAGCAAAACATTGCATGTAAACTAATCTTAATAAGGCCCATCTTCGTATGTTATTGTCATGTACTTATTTTAACCAGGGGTGTGCTAAACAGGGGGCCCATATCAGTTTTTTGTCCTAAAATTTTTTCCCTGTAACTTTTTTGTAATTTTATTTTTGAAATATGATTCATACATAAAAAAGGTACTCTTGTTGTAATACCGTTTTGAAGGTGAAATAACACGTTTTGACGACGAAAAATTAAATACTAAAATGTTAAAAATCAAAATTTTAATGATGCAAGGTTATTCTCTATCATTAACTAATAAAAAAAGTTTCAAACATGTAGGTCGAAAATCGCTTTTAAAGCTACTATGGCCCTTTAAAAATGATGCATTTTTAGGAGACCATAGTTCTCTTAGGATTGATTGTATATGAAGTTCTTTTCTTAGTTTTTGACGTACATTTACCTTGTATCATTAAAATTTGGGTTTTCAAGATTTTAGTATTTAATTTTTCGTCCTCGAACCGTGAAATTTCACCTTCAAATGAGTTTTTCTCGAAAACGGTTAATCCTACAATATTACAATAATAGTACCTTTTTTATGTATTTTGACTTGGAATCATATTCTAAAAATTAAATTACAAAAAACTTACAGGGAAAAAAGTTTGGGACAAAAAACTGATAAGTCCTCCCCATTTCACACACCCCTGGTTCAAATAGGTACATGAAAATAACATACGAAGATGGGCCTTATTAAGATTAGTTCACTTGCATAACCTCGTTGCTATATCTCAAAGGGTTCCTGAGGTATTAAAAAAAAAACTAATTTTTTAACCACTTTTAAAGTGGCTTAGCTCCCTTGCGACGCATTTTTAGACTTATAGGAACTTTTTTTGATATTTTCCTTTGTAGAATCATCCCTTAAAATTAATTACACTCTTTCTGAATTACCCTGTATCGGTAATATAAGGAAATATCCTTGAAAATATCTAGGATAATTTTCTGCAGAAAATCGTTTTGTTTTCATTCCATTTAACTCTTATTGTTAAAAAGTTCTACGATTTTATACTTTCTTACAATTCCGTAAAAACCTCGAAAACAATTGAGGTTAAACAAGACTTGTTATTTTGTTTATCTAGGATATATTATCCTTATTTTACTTCTGGGTAATTTGCCAAGTGCACAGTGGATAAAATATATTTTCCCTAAATTTTAGATTTAGATTAAGAAATGTAGACTTAAAATAGGGATATACATATTATTTTGTTATTTATGAATATTATTTCATTTCAGGCCTACCCACATCAATATCGATATTCAAAATATCTTTGATTAGGGATATTTCTATTGTTATGGGTAAAACACTTTTACTTCGTTTTTTAGTTTTAATATGTAAACATTCTTACGAAAAAAAAGTTTTGTATTTCTAGTATTTAATACTTTAGTAGTACTACAAAGTTATAAGAAAAAAGTCGGGTAAATATTATAGCTGACTATTACCAAAAAAAGACCGTTACCGGTGGGACCTTAGAAGGACCCACCTGTAAGGCTCTTTTCGTACTACTTTATCGACTACTTTCTTATAGCTTTGTAGTACTATTAAAGCATTAAGTACTAGCAACACAAAACTTTTATTTATCAAAAAGTTTACTAATTAAAACTTAAACATGAAGTATCAATCCCACATAACAATGGAAATCCCCTTAAATTAACCCACCTTTTTCCCTTCTCCAATTTTACGATATCATTGGTAATTCTATCTGACCAATTTATCTTTATCATTTTCAAATAGCACCACATTTCACAGGACGCTTAAGTGTTGATTACGAGTTGATTACTAGTTGATTCAGATAAGCCAAATGAACAAAATTTTAATTATACATTTCCCATTAAAAATTGAATAACTTTTTTGTTTGTCAATTTTTTAAATTTTTTTTACAATATGGAATACAGGAAATGAATTTTTTTAACTATGTATGAAAAATTATGTCTTTTAAATGACGTCCATTTTGCCCTTCGCAAGAACGGGCTCTTTCCACGACATTTTCCATTACGGTTCTTAACATGTCTATCTCCAGCTAGGTTTTCGGGTACCAAGAACCCAAGTTTCCTGCATCAGCGTGAATTGCACCCCCTCAAGGCCACGGTTTCGTGCGATGTGACATGGTAATGGTAAAATGGTGATCGGGCCTTACTTCTTTGAAAAAGTCCAAACGAAAATGGCAATACAGTTACAGTGAACGGCGACCGATGTCTCGTAAAGCTACAAAATTTTGTGCGCCCTGCAGTAGAGGACATGCCAGAGATATGATGGCAGCAACTGCCCATACGGCCAGAGCCACAATGCAGCTGTTAAAAAAGGTTTTCGAAAAGCGAATAATTTCTCGAAATTCAGATTTTCATTGTCCTTTACGATCGCCTGATTTAACAGCACCGGACTTTTTTCTTTGGGCTACCTGATGGATCTGTTGTATGTTAACAAGCCTAGGACTATTAAATAGCTTAAGGAAGCATTCTGGAAGAAATTCAAACGCTGGAGCCAGACATGTTAAGAGCCGTCATGGAAAAGAGCCCGTGCTTGCGAAGCGGAAAATAAACGTCATTTAAAAGGCATGATTTTTTATACAATTCATTCCATACATACATTTAATTCCATTTCCTGTACTCTATATTGTAAAAAAAATAAACAAAAGAAAAATGACAAACAAAAAAGTTATTCAATTTTTAAATGGGAAAACGACTTTTGGGACACCCTGTATTTCTTTCAGATACTGCTTTTAAATGTTGGAAAGCACTTTAATAGACTAGCGCCGGCGTTATGTCAAGTAATATGCTAAAAATACTTGTTTACCAACTATCTGTGACAGGTCTAAGTATACTTGGGACCTCTTTTCTTTGTAATGTTTACCTGCTTTAACAAAACTTTCAATTGCACTTCATATTTCAGGGATATAGCACTTTAAATTATTATTTTACAACCCCTTTTTATTTCTTAAACTTGAAAATAAAAAAGGTATTAGGTGGTAAATGATATTCTATAAAAAACATATTTTATTATTCGGAGGGTACAGGGGAATTACAGTTAAGAAGAACATTTTCAATTTTACCTAGCAAGAGGTATATTACGCACCGAGTACGCGAACCTAGTTTTTAGTGCACTTTTTTTACGAGGCGCAGCTGAGTAAAAAAAGCACACGATGTGCTTCGAGGTTCTTATACTATTTTTCCTACGACCTAACACCTAAATAGGCACTAACTAGTAACTAGGTCGTAGGAAAATAAATTTAAAGCTAAATTTATTTATGTAACTCCATTTATAAATACCTAGGAGGTTTGTTCTTTGGGCACTGCATTTCTTACATTTACACACTTTACAACCACCCGTACCGATTTTATTTCTAGGTATTTTCTTCCTTAAACATAAAAAGTACTTTATTTGGATGTACTAACAAAAATTTTAAAATTATTTAATTAAATGTTTTTTGGAGTAAACATTTATATTTAATATTTTTAAGTCGTGCGCAAGATAAAATGTGAAAATTTTAAAATTTGTATCTCTCGGTTCCGGAACCCGCAGGGCTTTTACTATCAGATTTAGTTTTAGCGAATTCAAAAGTCCTCAAAAACAAATTTTTACGATCATATTGTGAAAACTTAAAAAATCGTATTTCCTCGTTATTGAAGCCCCGCGGGCCCCGAGGGGGTGGGGTTCAAAAATATTTCTATCAAATTCAACTTTAGCAACCTCATAAACTCTTTAATACCAATTTACATAAAAGTATTGTGAAAATTTACATTTTTATTGGCATTAGATTTTTATTGACAGATTCAGTTTCAGCGACCCAAAAATATCTCTATACACCAATATACCAATTTTAATGAAATTGTTCTAAAAACTTAAAAATTAGTGTCCAACCTCCTAGGGACCCTGCAGGGGTAGGGTTAGATAACTCTGTTAGAAGATTCGGTTTTAGCAACACCAAAATCCCTGGATACCAATTGTCATGAAATGATACAAGAAAATATTTAACACAAATTCTGTTTACAAAATTTTCAAGTAAAAAAAAAATAATTACAAGTTAATTTTTGTTGTTGAGCAAATCCAAATTTATGTAATAAAACCTACTGTTTAATTTATGTATTTGTTAAAATTTTTGCCTAGCGCTTTCGTTGTTTAAAACATCATCAGGGCAAGGCCTCGTCAAGGCTTCCTACATTATATAAATTTGAATTTGCCCGAAAAACATGTTACATTTATGCGAAAGGAAAAAGCCAAACACAAAACAGGTATTAACTTACTTAATTTTTTTTAACTTGAAAATTTTGTAAACAGAATTTGTGATAAATATTTTCTTGTATCATTTCATGACAATTGGTATCCAGGGATTTTGGTGTTGCTAAAATCGAATCTTCTAACAGAGTTTTCTAACCCTACCCCCACAGGGCCCCTGGGAGGTTGGACACTATTTTTTAAGTTTTTAGAACAATTTCATGAAAATTGGTATATTGGTTTAATTATTTCCACGCAGTGTAGGGGTGACCGGGGCTAGTTGTCGCAGGGGTAAGTTGTCGAAGTGCTTATATCTTAAAAAGTAAAATATTTTTCTGCGCAAAACCAAGATTAACCGCTGCGTTACAACAGTGCCATTTATCATTTGTAAACTTAAATGCAATAAATTAAAAGAGCATCCAGATAAACCAAAAAATGTAAAAATTAAAGAGCCTAGTAATTTTTTTGTGGTAAATATTTTTTCTTATTGTTACTGATTTAAAGCATTAAGATAAGAGAATTTTATATATAATAATAGTTTAAGGTGTATATTATTTGTTGATATTGTCATTTAGGAGTTTTTATTCGTTAATTAGAAAGTACTTGATACATAACGTAAAATTGACTACTGGGGCTAGTTGTCGCATTTGGTTTGGGGCTAGTTGTCGCATGATCTGGAGATATGTTCATGGTATAACATTTCCTTTTTGGCATTTTTTTATTCAAAACTGTCTAAAAAAGTGAAACTTTGTCGAATAGCAAATAAATTCGTTTATTAAATTATATTAAATTAAAAAAAAAATCAAAAAAATATTATTTAATTATAAAGTTGGAAATTTTGGCACAAAAGTAAAAAGTTAGATAACAATCAGCTTGTGGGGAGGCACAGGTCTTATTAGTTATTTAAAATTTTTATAAATGCCTGTATATTTCTTCAAAAAATTATACTCGAAGTACCGCGACAACGTGACCCGTGATGGGGCACGTTGTCGCAATTTTCAAGACTTCACAAAAAAAAACATAACTCTAATACCCTATAAATTTTTCCGTGTTTTTTCTTTAAATAATGTTACTGAAACATGCAGCTAAAATTACCATTCGGTCAATTAAAAAAAAATACAAAAATAAAGGAAAAAACTGACTTTGAATGAAAAGTGCGACAATTAGCCCCGGTCACCCCTACTGTCACAAACCCAAATCCAGGTATATCTGCAATTTTTGCACTGTGTAGGGTACAATAAATTATAGAGCACTGTCGAGTGGGAATCTGTCAAACACTTGAACCTATTGTACTTTATCGAGAAAAAATATCGATTGTGATTAACTTTATATGCGAAGGTAAGGCGTTTGGGATATTAAATAAATATCAGGTTATGCAACAAGTAACATACAGAAATAATATGTTTTCCTACGACCACTAAGAACTAGAGCTTCTTAATGTAGTGCTCCTGTCAAAACAGAAAGCATTTTAAACTTTTCGCTAAGTTACCTATGATTGCATTACACGTAGAGGAAATGCGCCTAATTTCGGATGGTTTCCAAATTTCGGATAGTAGTGTATTTAAGATACTGTCTGCAAAGCTAAACAGAAACCTACTTTTATGTGAAGCCAAAAGTCAAACTAAATCCGTCCTGTAATATGATAACGGTAGAGCTTCTCCCCTTTAAATGGCAGCACAAATCGTTTATATTGCAAATGGCAGTTTTGTGCTCAGTTGCATTATTATGCTTGTTTATTTTATAAATAATCGTTATAAAAGTTCGTGATTCTGTCTTGGGTAAGTTATGATGTTAGTTAAGTTGATCCACTATTCATAATTAAGCAATTTGAAAACGTAAACATTCTACAAATTTCTAATCTAAAAAACAGAAAGTTGCCTAATTTCGGATAGACCATTTTTGTGCATTTGATTCCCAATTTCGGATATCCGCAAGGTAATTATTATTCAGGATAACCAACCATTAATTATTATTTTATAATGATACAACAAACTAAGATAAACAATTTTGAAAAAACGAAAATTACCTAAGATACTAAGATATTCGAAATTGGGAATCTAAAATTATAGTTCCTATAGTATTTCGTAGAAAATAGCTTAATGATTAAATTACGTCTTAAATGTGAAGGAATAACAAGAAACATAATCAATGGGATCCAGATCTACTCTTGAAAAATTTTTTTCGGATATGTCCGAAATTAGGAGCCCTTTTTCAAATGCACAAAAATGCGCTGATTTTTTTTAACCGTGTTTTTTGGAAAAATAAACTGTAATAAAATTGCTTTTATAATAAATCATGGTTCGCTATAATAAGTTGTATCTGGTTATATAAAAAAAATATCAAAAAGTAATACCGAGTATTAAATATTGAATACATTGTAAATGGTATCCGAAATTAGGCGACTTTCCTATATACGTAGAACTCTATAAGAAAAAATAACGATCTACAAAACCATAAGGGTTTAAATCATTATCTTATGCAACAATGCTTTGTAAGCGCATCTGTAGATGTGCTAAAAAACTACGATTGCATCTTTGGTACACGGAGAAAACAATCTAGATGAAAATTATCTTGCTTTCTGAGAATCAGTAAGCTTAAAAATGATATTAAAATTATATTTATTTTTCTTTAACAGCTGGCGATTTAAACGCTACGTTTTCTGTAATAGTAAACAAAAGCGAGTCTAATCTGAGTGATAAGCAATGTGGCTTGCGTCGCTGAAAATATTGTCACTCTCAAGTACCGTAGAAATTTTCAAACTAAATGTGTGGGGGATGTAGACAGTGCAAAAACACTATACCATAATGGTTTGGTTAAGAAAGATATTATAAATTTAAAAAAATATATTTTTAAAATAATTCTCTTCTAGAAAGAAAAGTAATTGTTTCGACTTTATTTGATCTTATCAACACTAGTGTATTAGTTTAGTATTATCATTAGTTCCCTAATTAGATGTGCCAGTTTGACGCACTTAGGCGGATTGGTTTGGACTTTTTCTATGTCATTGGGAATACACTGTAATAATAAAATGTAAAAGTAAAACCATAAAAAATAACAATTTGTGAAGAAATGTAATGCTACGCATTCCATTATATACTATTCACAGTAAATGGTATATTGCATTTTCCAAATAAAAAAAAACAAATAAAAAAGAATCTTTAAAAAAATCAACAATGTTAAAAAAAACAAAATTTTTAACAGATTTTTTTTTTAAATAAGGTAATTAAAAAAAAAACAAAAAAAAAATCAAATTTTTTTCAAATTAATTTTATTAAATTAAACCCCCCATAAGTTTTTTTTTTGTTTTTGGAGGCATCTCTTTTAAAATTGGTAGAATTAATTTCCTTTCAGCTTTTTTCGATTTTTTAACTTTTTTAACTTTTTTAACTTTTTTAACTTTTTTAACTTTTTTATCTTTTTTAATTTTTTAACTTTTTTAACTTTTTAACTTTTTAACTTTTTTTAACTTTTTTTAACTTTTTTAACTTTTTTTGACTTTTTTAACTTTTTTAACTTTTTTAACTTTTTTAACTTTTTTAACTTTTTTAACTTTTTTAACTTTTTTAACTTTTTTAACTTTTTTAACTTTTTTGTTGAATCAGTTTCAAAAACAATAGGGATCTTTTCTTCATAAAACTTGATTGTTCCTGAAAATTTCAAGTCGATAGGATTATTCGTTCTGAGTTATCGTGACATCGGACGGACAAAAAAAGAAGTTCCTTATTTTTTTCATGAAACTAATGGAAATTCAAAACTACCGTATAATACTATTCTAGCGCAGGCGCTGTGAATAGTATAATAACATGACGAGGCGGAAAGGTCGAAGGAATAAAACCAAAATTATTGTAGCATCATTTATGTATTGTCCCTATTTTTTATTTGATGCATTAAGTTGTAAATATAAGTCTGTGGTATAAGTCTTGTTCTATTTTAAATAACGTTGCCAAGTTATTAAATCAATGACTATGAATAAAACTGAAACGCGACAAGTACACTTTTTTAGACGGCAGTTTATCATCACTTTGAATACAAGCACATTTACAAATATTGTACTTCGGATAGAAGATAACACTGGAACAAAA